>CM060832.1:36957500-37372500 GCA_030762175.1 Metallyticus violacea
AATTAAAGTACCCAATTCCTTCCAATCTCAATAGTATGCTCCCCAGTAAATAGTGTTTGCTTATTTTAAATAATAACATTACGTTTAACTTCAGATTTACTTATCAATCTGAAGTATGTAAAGTATCAGAGATACTTAGCAGGTTAACTGCATGTATATTCCTAACCAATGTCTAATGCCTTGCTCGTTCTTATTTTATAAACGGAGTCAATGCGACAGACTTGTAAACAGTAATTAAATAACTTAGTTAATCAACATTTAAGTGGAGAAATTTATCAGCTTAACCAGTCATATAATGGTACAATTTTTTGAGCATTCATCTTTTTGAAGAAATCTACTTCTTTCGGCTTCATAGTTGTGTCACGGGGGTTTCTTCTTCTTTTTTATCAGCCTCTTTATAAAGCCTCTTTTCACTGCTTCTTGGCCATTGTTTACTTTATTATGAAAAGATTTGCTATGTTTCTGTCTGTTTCATATTTGGTCCAATATTATACACTTTTTTTTTTTTTTTTTTTTTTTTTTTTTATAACAGACATCCTCACCAATTACATTGTGCCAGTTTCTTTACTTTCCATAAGCGCAGGATATTCTCATAACTCATATTCCGCGGATCAGCATGTACGAACAACACAGACACGCGCGCGCCATCACTATAAACATGCATGTCCATCAACAAAAGTGCCTAGTCATGTTTTAAATTCACCATTGCCATTGATTACAAAATTTTGAATTTGCTGGTCTAATGACACGCCTGTGCTTACGTCAAAGGAAGCTGCTCACTGAGTGCAGTTACTTGTATGTCAAAATGGGAGAAATCTTTGCAATGTTCTGATGACCTTGTTTTAAATGCTTTGCTCTTGCGAATAGTGCTCTTCTTGCTTGAGTAAATAGATAACTGTAATAGGGAATATTCTTACTGCTACACAACTACTTTCAAAAACCGAGCCGGATGGATATATAAAATCGGACAAAACGTTTAAAACGTATATAATATTTTTACAGTCATTGCTTTTTCTAAATAAACGAAGCATGAAATTTCTGCAAACTATGAAACCCCTGTTTGCATTGCATTTTGTTAAAGTTAAATATTTAGTATTTTAAGAAAAATTGCCCCTTTGAAAATAAATTAAATTGAAGCTATACACTGCGGAGATACAAATGAAAAATTATACATTACCTCCTAAATGAAACTTTTTAATGGTATGTAACCAAATTTTATTTATTTATTTATTTAACCTAGCGGTTGTTATTTCATTATAACATACTTTAAAGAACTGCTGTCACTTTAAAATATTGAAACATACGTTAAGATATTCTACTTTAAAAATGGAATAATTATCAGTTTTCAAAAATATGGCCCAGTATCAAAAAGAGCCTATAAAAATTAAATTTTCTTAAAATATTTATATTTGCACCCGTTGGAGGGAGGCATATAGCACATGCGCAACCCTTCTTGTTCAGACGTGGACTCGCAGTGTAGTCTTAACTGTTTAGCACACTCCCGCTTCACGACCGTGAAGCGAAGTCTCTCCAACGAAAGACCAGTTTCTTTCCGAATTTATTTTCTCGCTTCCTGTTAAAGATATCACTTCTGAAAAGCGATATCTTGTTTTATATATGTAAGAAATAAACAATTTATTATAAATTATTTGAAGTAACTGTTGAATGATGAACCAAATTCATTTAAAAAAGAACTTCTTAGCACAAAATAGTAATGAATCAAGAGCTTTTTCCAGCAAACAACTTATTAAGAGCTTTCATTTAATATTAATTTTGTTTATTTATTCCAAAAAATTTCAATTATTTATTTCAAAACTCCAGACTTTGTACCCTTCTACTGGTAATAAATTGCTCATATTATCTATGCATAAATCCTACTCTCTTTTGTCTATAAATTCTCAAAGTTTCGGTTAAATATAAACATAGAAGGAACTTTGTTGTCAATTTCACATGGACTAGGCATATTAGAGATGCTTGCTAACGCCTTCCTTACGTTGCTCTCTTCTTTTGCTCCTCGCACCACCTCGCCGCAGACCCGCTAAACGGTGCCTTGCAGATACGAGTCGGTATCCGTTATCCGTTTCTATTGGGAGTCCTCTTGCTATGGTGTCTGTTTTATATTGTGCGTAATTTTTATTTGCCTTTGTTCCTGGCTCTTCTAAGTTTGCATGTGCATGTTAAGCGTTCTGAATTCAGATTTGTGCTTTAGTTCCTTCTCCTGTTCCTAACTTTCTGTGGTGCGCTTCTCATCCCCGTTCAATTTAATAGGTACATTCTTAAATTTCTCTTTCTTGCTTATAATTAAAATTCCTGTGGTTATCGCCCATTTCATTAGGCGACGATATTGATTGAGGAAAAATTCCGGTTATTCAGGAAAATGTTTGAACCCTTTCTTTTTTTCAATATTTGCTTTGTTCCAGACCAAGAGACAGGGAGTGTGAGAGAAGCACGGACGCGTGCATTCTTGCATTCTTTGTGTTAAAGAAGAGTTCGGAAATAATTTCTTCTAGTGAACTTAAAACGTACATACTTTCCGAAACAAAGTATTCGAAGGTAAAGCTCAACCACTGGCTTAATGTTATTTAACAGTAACTACATTCCAAGTTATCTGCGGAAAAAAGAGTCAGTTTTAAGTGTATAATAAGAAAAATCAACACGATCTAAATGTTTTTAAAAGTATTGAAAATAATATAAAATAGATGTAAATTTACATTTACCTATCAGCCCAAAGTGACAAGAAAAAAAAAGAAGAAGAAGTAAAAACTTGATTCTATTTGAAATGTACAAAAATGGCATTTCTTTATCACTGGCCCCCGTATTCATGATGAACAATAAAATAAAAAATCATAGTGGATGTTAAAAAACTGAAAAAACATGTGGGTGATTCAATGATGTTCGAAGGAAATTTATACCGCTCATTCAAATGCGGGATCATTGAGATAAACCTGACAATGTAAATTGGAGTGCTTTAAAACATGTCATACAGAAAGGTATACAATTATAAAATTCTTAAATTTGCTTGAATTTAAAACTATCAAAACAATAATTTATGCATATACGTTAAGCGTGCTTCCAATTGCCAAAGGGAGACCCAAAGCTTAATGTGAATGTTAATTTCAAACGCATAGAGCAAAATATAATGATTTTTAAGTATAGAGAAGTTTTAGGGCGAACCTACTTTATGTATATTGTCTGAATTTTCAGAAATTGCCTCCGTCCATTATTTCCTTGTTTTTTTTTTATTTAATTATGGTTAGTAATGGGAAGAATTTTGATTAACCCATTTCGCTTCTTGTACGACCTAATGACAAGTAAAATAAGAAAAGAATTTTACATAGGCGAGTAGCTCTAAGGTAGGCTCTTTTTTTTCTGAAAATCTGGAAAAAAACTCATTCAGAGAGGACGGTCGTGCCGGGATTTGAACCCCAGACCTCGCCCTAACGAGTCCACGCCATAACGACCTCGGCCACTTGTGGCAGTCAAGATAGGCTGTGACACATTGGTGGAGGCGCCGGGTAGAAATGTTGGTGGCTTATTGCGTGAGGTGCCGGATATTTTTTATGCTCCATTTTTTAAGTTCAATTGCAATTTTTTTGTTTGGTTAGTGCATATTATACAGGGATTTATTTCTCAAAGAGTAGGCCGTGACAAAAATATTCCCATAAAATAGAAGATCGAAATAAGTTTATGCAAGTGGCTCATTGTACTCTTATATTATTTCGCAAAATATATGCCATTTGTGAAAAGTTAATAAATATTTAATTTACGTATAAGTAAATACAATAGATATTAATATTAATATTAGATATTTATCATTCCAGAGAGTATGGGTTAACACGTACGTGCATTATTACACAGGAACATGCTATTATGGTTATAACATATTGCACAATACTAAGAAATTTATACCTATTGGACATTTTCAGTAATGCTTTGTTATATAGTGAGAATATTTATTAAATGAACGCAATAAAATAAATATGAGTTTATATCATTTTTCCGTTGAACCTTCAAATGTTATATAGCTAGTAGATGAAAATCACGCCTTTTTCAAAGAATTATTGTATAGGATGTACAAAGTACACACTGGACAAAGCACACAGGATATTATGTAAGATGCGATATTACAAGCGTTTATTAGTTACGTAATAATACTACAAACTTGCATTTAATTAACTGTAAACTTTTAATAGAAGTTGAACAAATATAAGCAGCACTAATTTAAAACTATCTATAATTCTAAGATATTTAAAAATGAAAGAAAATAATGTTTTTCTAATGCAGAGACAAAATAAATTAATCATATGTAAAAGTGCTGTTTTTTTAAACATGATTTTTTAAACTGGAGTAGGAATACAATGTTATCATATTTATTGTTAGCTCATGTCAGAAACATTATATTAGTTAACTAGTGATAAAATGATAAGATGATATTTTATATAGTTTTTCATATGGACGATAATTCCGTATAAGAAATAAGATTTGATGTGTCTTCGCATATTTGTCTAAAATTTCCCATCTCGGGTAAAACAGATTATGCTTTATATACAGATATTTTTCGCACTAGTAATGTGCAGGATATTAGTTGGAAATGAAGGATCAGGCTTGAAAAATTCAGGTAAAGATCGGATTCGAATCATGAATCTTCAGCCTTCGGGGTGACATTCTACTATTTGAGATACTGTGTCCTCCTATAAGCACGGAATCAGAACCTCTCTCATCTATTTATATATACCATGGAGACCTCCCAGAGTTCTCTATGAAAAATAATGCTAGTAGTCATAATAAGACCTATTAGCATTATTGGTCGTCTCTTAAGGAGTAAATCTCTCATTCAAGAGAAACCTTAGGGAGGTCTCCGGGATGTATAGAATTAGAAGAGAACTATTCGTGGTTCCGTGCTTGGAGGAGCACACGATAGCTCAACTGGTTATAAGGCTGAAGATATGGGGTTTGATTCCCACCGGAACCATCCTCCCTAACTGAGGGTTTTTTCCAGGTATCCTCCTCAGTCCTCATAAATGATAAATGCTGTGGAGATAAAATCCTTTCCCAATTTATCACCATCTCATATACCATCAATGTCCACCGCCTGTGATGGATGCCTCAGCAGTAAAAAACGTCTTTAAGCACTAGTGAAAAAAGCACTCTTGTGTTAGTGTATGGATATTTTATATAAGATGGTTTATGGAATGCTAAGATATTCCGGAAATACGGGTATGTAGGCCAATATGCTGAACCTCTCTGCTTTTAGCTCCTCAGTGAGGGGATAAAAAAAAAAAAAAGAAAGAAAAAAAAACTTATGGAAAATGCTGCACTACGGAGAAAGAAACCAAGCGACCTAGTTAAGTTCGCAAATGACGTGAGGTGGCACCCAGAGTGACAGCAGAGTTAAATGGAAGTTCCGTCCTGCG
The DNA here is from genome assembly GCA_030762175.1 of Metallyticus violacea. Taxonomy (NCBI): domain Eukaryota; kingdom Metazoa; phylum Arthropoda; class Insecta; order Mantodea; family Metallyticidae; genus Metallyticus; species Metallyticus violacea. The sequence continues at coordinate 36,962,915 of CM060832.1, forward strand.
TGGGCTAAGCCTCTTTCCAAAAGCGCTCCACAAAGAGGGTACTAATGTGCATGTAGCTACAGCGAAAATTCTTGTCTTTAATGTTTTTTCTGTAATTTGTGTTTAATGTATTCACTTCACAGCACATTAAAAGCCTTGGCGTATTCTCCGAGGTTCCAGAAAGAAAGGATAATAAAAGTAACTCTCAGATGTTTTGAGACTTTGCAAAAATCAATTAGGAAAATAAAAAAATAAATATTTGATAAAAGTAAATATTTGTAATGAAGGAAGCAAACTTGGAGTTCATTAATACAATTTTTTATGAATATGATTATCATATATAAGGTTTACCAATGAAAAACTGATCCAGTTATCTATGCTTTCATAATGGTCTTATTAGTTAGTTCTAATCCAAAGTCCCTAAGACATGCAAATGGACACTCAGTATTTTTTCCCGCCTTAAACAGTAAATGTAACAGCAGCACCAATGCGGTTAAATTATTTAAATTTGCTGTTCTGTTAGAATTTACTGTATAGTGTGATCTGATCTATTGCAGTTGGTTTACAACATGAAAAACAATATTCCAAGACATTTAAATGAGTAGAAAACGGCTCAATTGTTAATTATTATGCTTATTCACTACAGAATATATTTTATTTTTTATTAGTTTTCTGTTTCCTCTCAGTTCATCAGCAGTGATTACCTTGGAAAGAAACTCTGCATCTCCCTATAGCATAATCTTAAACTACACGCAGACCTACACGCGACGTTCTTTTGTTCGGAAATAAGCAGTCTTGGAATTCACCGTGCACAAACACTTCTCATGTGCTACTTTTCAGTTGGCAACTTGTGGATGACACTCAGTGAAATGTTCAAACTTTCTGAAAGCTTTCTTAATATTATTCGAATATCATCTGTCACAATGACAACAGCGATGTTAATGTTTCCTTTCGCCAGAGCACAAACAGGAACGGCTGATCCACCTTTTTTGAAATTAGTTCCCCTCCCTCTTTAAACATTTTAAATTATCTTCGAGCTGGGGTACAGGTAGAACAAACATTCTAAATACCTCCTGTAACATTGCATAGGCATCAGTTGAAGATTTGTTGAGACGAAAACAGAATTTCAAAGCAGATAATACCGTGGGGAACTGAACATGTCTCAACTTGCACACCTATCCAAGGTGGGAATTGGAAGTTACAACAATGAAAAAAATTACCACGTATATGTTACTCATTAAGCTAACAAAATATTGCAGAGTTAAATTTTAACACCGGAAATTATGCCTGTAAAATTATGATAATTATTTATTGAACATCTCTCTCTCTAAATAATGTTTAACGCCTGTTTTAACCACTGGGGCATAACAGGCAGTGACACTGATGATACTTGAATGGTAATGGTAAATGGTAAATACTTAAATGGTAAATTGGGAAAGGATTATTTTTTTTAAAGGAAGCGTTCCAGTCCTAAGTTTAAGTACTTCCTTAGCATTTACCAATCATGAGGACTGAGGAAAACCTGGGTAAAAATTCAGTCAGGGAGACAGCTCGGGTGGAAATCGAACTCCAGACTTCCTTCCAGTTCGCACCTTAACGACCTAGGCGGTAGCGATACATCTAATACACATGGTAATAAGTTTTATCATATCATCAAAGAATAATGAGAAACATTACAATGGTGTATCGGAAGCATAATTTCCAGTTCGTATAACTGATTTTAGTTGAATTTTTCACCATTAACTATCATCTTTTCCAATGAAAACTTTTTCTCAATATCCCCATAATCCCCATTGTTCTCACCTGCAGAATATTATCGTTATGGTTTAGAAGTGTCAACAGCTGGTTTGAGATTTCCAGGACCTTCACCACTCTCACTATTTTCATAATGTTCTTCTATTTCATTTAGCCATTGTAACCTTTGATTAAGATTATTAGATGTTTTTCGAACTGGATTCACCACCATTTCACTTACTAATATTTTTGCAGAAGTTCCTTATTCATAAACAGCTTACGTAACAATGTTACAATAAGTTGCTTGAACTGCAGTAGTCATCCGTCCAAGATAATGTAAATTCCATGTGAGCAATTTGTGTTATTTGAGTGAAACAATGGAAACACAATAATTTATAAAATAAGCTATTGAGAAATTCATCATTGTCGATAACAATGGATAAGAATAACAACCAGGGCCCTATTCCACAAAACTATGGTTAAGCATTACAAGTGTATGGATTTGTAGCTGGTAGTTATTAGTAAAATTATGTTCCAGAAAGATTTCTGCTACATTTGTTCTTTACAACTCCGTATTACAAATGTACAAGTGATTTTTCATTGTTCTGTTCCACAGAAGTTTTAGTATTAGTCGGATATTGGTAATTTTTATACTTTACAAATGTAACAATATTAGTAACTTCAAACACTAGTACAAAAGTATTATTTTCAAGTGATTTTGGAAGTCAATTGACCCAAATGTGCTAAAGAAGTTCGAATCTTCTGCCATCTCTTGACGACTGAAATTGATGCTCCTAAATGTAACCTTATGGGACCTATGTCTTAAAGTGGATTATTACGCTTTAATGTCGATAACTGCATAATAAAGTGTTTAAATTATGCAACACCCATTTAGCAGGGACGATAATAATCCGCTCTGTGCATTAAAAATCCGCAGGGAGTGGATATAACCTAATTCAAAGTATGGTGACTTATGGCAAACAGCTGTTCCTCTATCTTGCTCCTATATGACATAACTTGTAACTTTTTAATATTTTACAAGTGTTGTACTTCTTTCGTGAAGCAGAAAGTTACAAGACCATACTTTACAAGGACTTGTGCTACACTTTTATGTATTAAACCATACTTTTGTGGAATAGACCCTGAAATGTAAGTGTAAATTGTAATAATCATTCATGTGCCCACTCTAGGATTAAATTTAAGCATTAAAAAGTAAGGTAGATATTTGGAATTTCAAAATATGAGTCGCTGGGGGACTGAGGGTTAAATCTCTAATATAATGAGTATTGCTTTTAAACGTCCCCCTCGATATACAAATTGATATGTTTTTGTTTAAATTAAATTTAATTAGATAGACTTTTTTCAGACTGGGAAGTTTTGAAATGAAGCCATATATATGCATGTGTGTGCACATGTATACATACACACATATAAATAATAGAAATATTAGTAATGTTGGACATTTGTAATTTTATAATCTTCTTCCAATAACATATGCGTTAAATGGTATAGTTTTAGCAATAATAATATGATCCTGTTGAAGAGCATGTATAAAACTAATTTCCTTTCTGAGCCTCGTTAGTGTTATATGCTTTATTAATGGAGAGCAGGCGAATACTCCATTTTCTACTCTCACATATATCTGCCGACCACTTCTGCTAAATGATGGAGATGAATGTGACGAGGAGATGGTCCAACAACTAGCAACTAGAGAATCAGGCACCAGTGCGGTTGATATTGATCAGCTAGGGAACGAAGTGTGGACTCTAAATACTTTGCCTAGATGAGGCTACAGGTTTAAGGAACTGGCTGTAGAATGATGTTAGTTATTTACTGGTGTATAGAAAATAAAAGAATCATGTGAAGGCATATCTGACTTGATGTAAACAACATGTGTATAACACGCGACGTAGTTAACTTCATACGTTCGGTATCCCAATTACGTCCCTATTGACCACTAAGCATTGACTCTTTCTATTTAATGATTCATTTTGTTTACCAGGTAATTGCGATACACTGTATATGTTTAAGTGTAAATGTTTAGTTTGAGCAGTTAGCATTTAAAATTAGAAAAAGCAAACCAGAAAATGTACATAAATTGTAAAAATCGAAAAACACCACTCCTATTTAGTTTGATATGTTAATATAAATTGAATAATTTATATTAACATAATTATTTTTCTTGTCATTGCTAAAGTTAATGTTTAAATGTTTTTAAAGCATTCAAAGTTTTATTCTTTTTTATCTTATTTTAACTACACGTAAGTATAATTCATAATCAAATAATGTATATATGTATTTGTGTTCATAATGTCAGGTTCAAGAGCTCATCAACATTTTTATCTTATTTTAACCACACGTGGATATATTTTGTAATAAAATAAAATTTGTATTTGTGTTGTTCATAATGTCAGGTTCAACAGATCATCAATGAATTTTATTACAGGATAATATTTACGTATATAATGAATAGAAAATCGTTCGTAGTTATAAATACATGTGTATTTATAATATTTTTGCTACTTATCCCCAATAGATTGATTTTTTTGATTGGTTTATTTATGGACGCTCTTTAACATCTCAGGTCATCAGCGTCCCATTCAACTCAGGGTGTGAAAGGTCCGACAAATTTTGCTCAGAGGCCTCTTTTTCAGGCTTGAGGTTCTTTTTCGTGCCTTAAATGTACGACACGGGACCCACGGCTTTACTTCCCTTCCGAAGGAAGCCATACTTAGGATTTTCGGTTCGAACCCGCGATCTTGGGTATAGTAGGGAAGTATGGTAACCACTAGACCACCAGGACCGACTCCCTAATAGAGAAAATATGCAGTTTTATTGAAATATATTGTTTACGCATTAAAATATTAAAATTATGAAATATGGCCAATTTTAGTTTCTAGTTTTCAGATTTTGACTACTGAAAAAAATCTATGGATATAGTTCCGAGTAACAAGGTAACTCCATCTTTTTATATATTCTCTCCCAAATCTTTTTCTATTAGACTAAAAACTTTGATTTTTCCCAGTATTCTCTTCTACTCTTTTATTTTTCTTTCTTCCTTCTAATTTCTTTTTCTTTTATGATATGCAAAATATTCACTACATTTATTCAATATATATATATATATATATATATATATATATATATAAAACATACTGTTTGTATTTTTATTTAACAATTTATGTTTAACATAAACAGTTATCTTTAAAATATTATTTTAAAGAATCTTTAATCATATTTTCAGAAAATATCAAGATCATCCAGTAGTTTACAACTTTTCTTCGCACCACTCGATTTTTTTTTTAACTAATGAGTCTGTTTGGTTCTTTCCGGTCAATGGTTAACATCCATGCCAACGTTCTAAATGCTAAAATGCGCGTTTAGTCTTGTCTAATCTCTCCATTGTCCGAATTTAGCAAAAGAAATGAAAATAAAATCATGAAACAAATGCATCTTAAAAACGTTGCATTCTGTAAAGTTTGTAACGCGTTTAATATTTGCAGTAATTTCTTTTTGAATAAATGTCATAGAAGATCAAAAACGTTACTCGTTTATCAAGTAGGCCTGTTCAGTATAAGGAGTTTGTTTTAATGTTAAGACATTCATTGATGCGTTGGTCTCTAACACCCTATAGAAGAGTCATAGAGACTAGAGACAGATATGTTCGCAAATTTCTCTCATAAATCACCTGCTTCTCCTGCTTTGAATGTTATCTCTTCGTAATCCATCATAATGCAACATCATAGAACATTCAGTCAATTCTGCTGCTCACCCGTTGTCACCTGTATCGATTGCCTAAGCTTAACAGGTGAGCTGATATGTTTCTCCTTGGTTCTCCAACGATATTCGTAACTTACGAAAATGGCTCAGTAAGGCAAACATCAAGTACTGTCTTTTTAACACTTCAGTTCTCATTTTAAGCAGATCTCATATTAGGGGCGCTATCTATGACCATACAATCACAGTCAGTTGTTTCCCTCTTCTCATCCCTTCCTTCCGAAAGTGCCCCCACCAGCCATGAGCTAGTTTGTAGTACCGTACGCCATCCTCCACCCCAAAAAACCAATCTAATCTAGTAAATCTCAGAGCTTGTAACAGGGCTAGAGATCGCTTTAGCGGCAGTGATTACGGTTATACGTTAAAATGATCGACTATTTACATTTTTAATTTTGATGTTTCTGTAAAGTGCAATCTTCTTTTACACGGAACATTCCATCTCAAATGAGACAAGAGGTTTAAAAATTTACCTCGTGTATTTTAAGCCAATGCATTTTTAAATAGATGAAGCATAACACAGATAAGCATAATTTTACCTAGAGCCTTTGAGAATGAACTTAAAAGTGATATGTCTATAGTCTTATGGTGGGCTTTTGTCACCTTTTTGAAAAGAGGGGTTTAATAGAAGCATGCTTCAGTCTTTTTGGAAATATTCCAGATATTAGTGATTGGCTACAGATATGACTGAGAAGTTTACTATGTTCAGATGAAAAACTATTAATGGTTAGTACTTATCTTATCCCATCCAGACGAATTTATGCATTTAAGTGACTAAAGTAATTTTTTAGATTTCGCTGGGAGAAGATGGCCTAGCAGTAAATGCATAATGAAAATTGTGTTTGCTTACAAAGTTTGTTAATCGATCTAGTGCTTTAATTCTTACACATTTCTCTGCAACTGTTATGAAGTGGCTTTAAAAGCATTTGCAATATCATGTAAATTGAGTTTCACATTGTGATAAACTAAAGAGAATGTTATATTTATGTGTGCTATAGGTTTCATTTTCCATGCAGTTTTAATTTCATTGTTAGACATATTGACGATTGTTGAGAAATACCTATTCTTCACTTCTTTAATCACTTTATGCAGTAGTTTACAGCACTTTTTATAGTGCATCTTACAATTTTTGTCATTCCTAATTCTACTTTGTAAAAAATGTTTTGCCTATGCATATTTTAATCCTAGTTAGTGACCATATTTTACTATTTAGGTAGATTATTTTGTTTTTTATTTTTAGTAAAATTGGGCTCAAAATGCCGTACATAATATTTAGGAATTAATTTAATTTATAATCTACTTTGTCATAAAAATAGACAGCTCCCCAATTTTTATAACGAAGATCATGTTTAAAACTCACAACTGAAGCATCATTATTCTAATCATATGACCAGAGTGTTGCTTGCCAGTTGAATTTACATTATTGCTATTTAAAACCAACACCATGATCTGATAATCCATTTAATATTGGAAATATAGCATTCTTACTTTTATCTATAGTTGTTGCAGGGTTGTTTTGCATTCAATATTTACCATATAATCTAAATTATAATTACCTAATAAATAATAAGGATTCAGCCTTGCTTCCTCTCATTATTCGTGTGGGTGTTCACATTAAAATCTTCACAAGCTTTTTGTATTATTTATGTACAAGGAATGGAGAACTTTGTCTAACTGGCTTATGAAAAAATCAAACTTTCCTTATGGAATATTACGACTGTTCTAGTGGAAGCTTCTATTCTACCGCAACAGCTTTTTAAGTCTTGCTGTCTACAGAAGCAAAGTATTATTATTAAAATTGAAGTTGGTCTTACTTATTTAAATAAATACTCATACCTCCACAGTTCATAGAATATATACGAGAAAATAAAAATTAAATTAATCATTCTAAAAATTTCTGAGTTCTAATTTTGCACAATGGTGTTCCGTTAGACAAATAACTTTAATTTCTTGTTTATTAGAGTGACCGGCATTTGGATATTTGCTATATTAAATTCTTCAATTTTATTTTTAAGCCCTCTAATATTTTGGTGACAAAACAAAGCATGAATTGTATATTTTTGATGAATTTAAACATTAGATATTTAGATAGGTATTAACTTCGCTGTCTCTTTTTTCTTTTATCCTAAAACGAGAGGAAGAACGAACAATGACAGGAACAAGCCTGCTACAATTTGACATATATCATACTTCAAATCCTCAACAATAAGATTCGCAAGAAGCCTCTTACCTGTGTAGTCCAAACTGAGTGAAATGTTCCCTTCTTAAACGATCCATTGAAATGAGCATATACACTAGACAACCTCTACTCTAAACTTCGCTCAGAGTCATGGCTACAAAGTTTATATTTGTGTGATTACTATTCTTGGAAATGTTCTTTAGATCCGCCCCAATTGTAAAACTGGGGTACCTATCAAGGCTATTTCTGCCTCCCCAATAATTACTAGAGTTGATAACCCCCTAATATCTGAAACTACATCTCCAAAAGTTGTGATTATGGACTTGAAATAAAGGTTTGTAACCAACGACAGGCAAAATGTCAGCAGTGCACTCTGTACTTTGGAGGGATATTATAAGCGGTACCAACATGCTGCTATCATGCATAAACTGACTAAGCAAAGTAGACATTGAGCACAAGAGAATTACTTCTGAAAGTGATACTACATATTATAAATTTCGATCATCTCCTCTTTGTACTTTTATTTATATTTGGGAAGAAAGTTTTATTCTTAGGCTAGTGGATTGTGAGCACAATTAAGTATACTTTACACTATGCCATTAATAGTAATGAATATGACAAATATATAGAAATGAATAAAACTATAATGTAAGTTCGTCTACTGCTGAATAGGTCGTATGTCTCTGTTTTATAATATGGCTAATAACTAGACAATTCAGGCATTCTAAAGAGAGGTGAATTTCCTGCAGCAGAAGAGAATTTATTTGCTGAAAGCATGAAACAAAAATGTCATGAGTGTCATCGACAAAAGCACAAATTTTGTTCTTTCATAAAGAATGCCCCATCGCCAGTTTAAAACATATCTGCATGAATATGGTGATCTTCTTTATAACTGTGAAGTCCAGTAAACGTTTGGAAATATATTTTTATTTAATGGATGAAATTGCGTCACTTGTACACATAAATCACTTTAAAACCCTTATTCTTCCTCTTCAAGGTAAAGGACATATTTCACAGCTGTTTACTTGTGTCAGAGCGTTCATACGAAAACGTTATTGAGGCAAAAACCAAATTTAAGTAATAATGTGAAGCAATATTAACGTCTTCATCCCCTTATTATTATTATTATTATTATTATTATTATTACCACCATTATTGCTTTCATTATTTTCATTAGTGATGTAAGTATTTATTTGTATAATATGTAGCACTCATGATTAGTGTATTAATTTTTTACTGTACATATGTTATATAGACAAAATTCTTGTAAATTAGGAAGTGCCTGACGCCATTTGCCCACAGTAAAATCTTTAACAATAACAGGCTGGAGAAAGAGCGGTGTTCTTTGTAGAAGAGAGATCGCTGTGTTATTGTTCGACCTTTTTAAAGAGACTTGTTGTTAAGCTAGAAGCTATTGTTTTATGAAAGTTGAATATGTGTGGGAGTTAAAAACTCACGCTTGGAGCGAATCAGGCCAGTACCTTTAAAACACTCATATAAGAGAAACGTTCTTTAAGAAGAAATAAATAGAGAATCAGACCAGCCGTGTCAAGTTAAAGAGAAGCCAGTCAGGGAGCGGATTCAAACTTAAAAATTTAGAAGCGAAGTTTTGTAAAGTTCTACCGGATTTTAGCGTCCTAACTGTGTAGGTTCAAACTATATATAAATAGGTAATCTTGAGCCCCGAGCTTTATTCCAGTTCCGATCTCGAAGTCGGCAGGCTGAGTTATTCCTAGTTATGATTCTGAAGTCGAAAGGCCGTGTATATTCCAAGTTCCAAGTTTGAAGCCGGCAGGCTGTGTTATTTTAGCTCTAATGCTGAAGTGGACGGGCAATGTATTTTACAATTTCTAACTCTGAAGCTACCAGACAGTGCATATTCCAGTTGAAATTACAAAGTCGGCAGGAAGTGTTCATTCGTTCGGAAGTCAAAGCGCTGCAACACTCAACTTATGTACTTTGCTGAGTGCAGTTAAGCCTTGTAAATCCATCTGTGTGCTCTACGAATATTCTACGTTCATATGACAAACGGCACTTGTAATTTTGAAATGATGTATTCAATAAACAGTAAGCTCAATCCTTTCCTTTATATCAACCACACCTCTTCCTGTCCCATTGACTCATTGTCAGTAAAACAGGCAGATTTCCCTGAGATATCTATAACTTCTAATTGTGACGAGAGTGGTGGGTAAACTAGAGCAGCGGGGCATCACACCATGACAAGAATCTACGCAGCAGGAGATCTCACACACACTGGAGGTCCAATCGACGTCGGCTCCGCACCGAAATAGTCACCTACGTGAGGCATTAGTTAAACCACTTCTCACACCCAATACAGTCTCATATTTGACGTCATCAAAGTGGGGCTTTATTCGACGCTACGACCACACCTTCTTAAAACAGCTCCATCTTAAAAAACTAACACCAGTTTTTCAATATCAAGAAATTACTAAATTTGAAGAATATGCCAAGAATCAAGCAAATAACAATGAGTTGATTTAACATTTCATAATTTTGAAAAAAATTGCTACTGTTTTTTTTTTCTGTCGATAGTGCGTCTAAAGAATTTAAACTACAGCTTATACATCTGCAATTTGGTAGTGCAATGACGGATGCATTCCAAAGCAAAAGAAGTTTGTAACATTTTTACTTGTTTTTCTCATATCCATTTACATGATTACACAGTCAAACGACTGATATATTGAGCATGCTTGATTCAACTTATATGTGTGAAAAGTTGTTCAATAATGAAAATGTCACAGAAGCCAGTATTAGGTTATACATTTTAAACGTACACTTCGGTTGTGTGCAACACAGACTTGTTCTAAATACTGAAACATTATTTCAATAGAAAAGGATCCAAGAATCGCAACGGATATGCAACAAAAAACCTGTTTATGGATACAGGTATTGTAAATTAATAGAAGATAGTAATCAGTATACAATAAAACTGTATGCCAGACGAGTTACTTTTATTTTCACTCATTAACACAACTGTAAGATGTGGTTTTAATGAAATTAAAAGCATACATTATCGAGAAACGAATACTTTGAACAGTTCTAGCGAAACCTCGCTGGGGAAGTGAATACTCGCTGCCAGCTCCAAGCTATGCGGACGGCAGGGTGAATAGTTGTGATGTCACAGGGCACTGAATTGGCGCTTTGTTGATTTGTTTTATTTACGGACGCTCTTTAACATCTCAGATTATCAGCGTACCATTCAATTCAGGGCTGAAACGGCGGATTTTTTTTTTCACAGGCCTCTTCATTCAGGCTTGAGGTTCTTTTACATGCCGTAAATCTAAGACAAGGGACCCACTACTTTACTTCCCGAAGGAAGCCAAATTTAGTATTTTACGCTCGGAAAAATCCATCGACCCTGGCCGGGAATGAACCCGCGATTTTTGGTTTATGAGGCAAATATACGTTGGCGCTGACTGATGTAGACAATTTGTGATACACTCTACTGAGAAGAACCATTACTGATAGGCCACGAGTGCAGATATAACTCTCTCGAAAGAGAGCTGCTAAAAAGGAAATTTCTTGAGCAATATGTAAGAAACAAGAACAGGCATGGGACAAATAAGAACTAACTTCACACGAGAAAATTCCATTTTTTCTTACTCATTTTTAAGGGATATTCCCAACACATTTTAGGCAAGAAATTGGGACTGAGGGGGTAATTTAAGATGTTACTCACATGGAGATATTCTCTTCGGTAATACCACGAGTGCTGATAGTTTTTTCGATCTTGAAGTAATTATCCGATGACAACGAGCATGAGTTTGAAAGCTCAATTAAATTACCCAAAAATTATAAGCAAGAGAGGAATTCGGTACGAGGCTTGAAATGCGAGAAGGATGCTACTTTTTGTACTTTTAATATAATAATTGAAGTGATTTGGTTTTCCTGTTTTTGATCTTTCTGGAAACATACACTAATTTTATTAGATTTTATTCCAAGCAGTACCGCGTAGAGATCTAAAAATATAACTGAACTCTATTATAGCAATTACCATTTACTACAATTTTTATATTATGTCATATTTCGGGTTGAAAACTTCTTTTGGGAGACAGTAGGATAATAGAATCGAAATAGAGGTGATAGAACGTATTCTTTTTCTTAACTTTATAATCCCAGTCTTCTAATATACTTGCAATTTCTTTCATCGCTGGTTGTTTGTTTAATATCGTAATTACGTTTGGTGCAAAACTCTGAAAATTGATTCCATACCACCTTTTTATTTATTTTTTGTATTATCTTGTACTGTTTCTTTTATATTTTGAATTCGCAGATCAATAAATCTCGCCATTTTTTACAGTTAGTACGAAACGCCAATAGTGAACAGAAAAATGCATGAAAATTCAAATTCCTAAATCCCTAGCCAAATCGAAGCAGAGATTATAGAAATAAAAATGAATAAGAAAAAACTATCAATTATTAGTTTTTGAACACCATGCTTTAAAACTATTGTTAGAGAAAGTATATTGCTGAAAGGCGCTAGGGTGCAATTATACGTTAGCATTTTGTGTTTTGTTCATATATATTGTATTTGCTTAATATGTATAAAATACATAATGTTGTTCTGAGAATTTATAACATAGCTTTATAAAAAATATAAACACTATTGATAATGGTTTATTGATGAAATTTTATTAATGTTGGTATCATATTGACAATGAAGTATGCAGTTTCTTAACGCCTACTTATGCAGTTTTAAACTATTGATTTATAGCAGTAACACAATTTTTAAAATGTTTGACGTAATTATCTGTAATTATTTTAACTAATTATAGTTGCATAGTTATATGTTTTCAAATTTTGGGGAAAAACGAGCAAAATTTGCTATTTTAATACTCCAAAATAATGAAGTCATTTAAATATACAAACAAACAAACAAACAAACAAAACAAAAACAAAAACAAAAAAACTTTTACATTAAAATTTCTCAAATGGGCACTAACTTATTACTAACTTATTGTGAATGACTTTATTTCGAGGAATAGATAATTTTGTTTTATCAAATGGTCACAAGGGAAACTTGAATTCGTATTCAGATAGTGTCAATACGTTCTCACATTAAAATGCCAGCAGGTAAAAAGGGGATCATCATTTAGATACTGACCATAGAAATGTGTTTTTTTTTCGGTGATATGCATTTTCATTCGTGAGGCCTTTGACATGGCCAAATAAGTATACGTCCATCTAAGAAGTTATTTTTAAAATTGGTATCACGTATACAACGTAAAATAAAACAAATAGAAAACAAAGAAAAACAATGTTATTTATGTAATGTAATATAAATAAGCAATGCCCATTCAACGCAGCACTGTCATGAGGCAACAGATACAATGCTTATATGACACGAACGTCAACCAAAATTTAATTTGAGAATTCTATGGGTTTTTGTATGCTATACGAGATACAATATTTGTATAAGAGATCGATGATGGTGATACTGTAATAATTTCCGTCATTTACACTATCAGCAGGCTTTGATGCCTATGCATTGTTACATTTAATATGCAATATCTGTTCTGTGGTTCAACTAGCTGGAAGAAGAGTAGCGCCTGACAATAAGTGACTATGTATTGATTGCATCTTATTTCATATCCATTCTCCAAACTAGTAGCACGTTTGATCTTACAATCGGTACAATATCTTTCTTGCTCTCTTGTATCACACATGCAACCAAGTGCTTCTTTAGCACGTATATTCTGCATAATTAAAAATGATCCTCTCGCTTTCTCTATGGCACTTCACCTCCCCTTATACTGTCTTCTGGGCACGCGTCCTAGTTCATCTACGATACTCTGTTTTACTAACAAAGTGCACATTGTGTTTGTGCAATAAAACTGTAATTTGAATGCTTTTTGTGATCACATTATTGTCAAAATTAACTTCTCTAAAGATAAAAGTAATTGCATGTTTATAAGTCACATAGGTATATGCAGATTTAGTTATAATTTGCGTTCGCTCACAATGTTTTACGTCTGCCTTCTGCAGCCTACTTCAACACCTCTCGCCTCTTTGTCAGGTCTTTGAACGTCTGTTTCTGTTATCTGCTGATTTCAAGGCATCATAACATTTATTCACGAAGTTGGTTAGAAAGTTGACTCTAGAGCAACCTTGTGCGTAAATATTTTAATTACCAATTAACTCTTCGTGGGATTGCACAATTTATTTTTGCTTTCCATCAATTGTGGCGGCGGCTAGCAACAGCATAAATCCGGAGAGCAAAATTTTTCTATTGCTACTGCTAAATCGCAATGAATTCGTATGGAATTTGGTGCCTATAGCGAGATTATAGAATGCAGCGAAGTACTGGCTACGAATTGTTCACGGAGATTAGACACTAAGTCAGTCCTGGTGATGTAGTGGTAACCATATTTGCCTCCTAAATCAAAGATCACGGGTTCAATCGATGGATTTTTTGGGCGTAAAAACCTGAAATATGGCTTTCTTCGGAAGGGAAATAAAGCCGTGGAGTCCCATGTGTAAGATTTACGGCATGTAAAACCTTAAACCTGAAAGAAGAGGCCTCTGAGCAAAATTTGTTGGCCGTTTCACGCCCTGAATTGAATGGGACGCTGATGACCTGAGATGTTAAAGAGCGTCCATAAATAAAACAAATCAACAAACCAGACACTAATTAGAGTGATTTGCTACCGGGAGCAGCTGAAAATGGGTGGAAATAGACGTGGGTTTCCAATTGAGGCGGATTTTGGAAAGCATAAGAATGGTATACATTTAAATTTCAGAGCGAGAAAACAGAGAAAGGGGGTTTGGAGAAAAATTAAAAAACGCTTGAGGGACTTTAATAGGCAGCCGACTCTTTCGGAGTGTGCAGAAAAAAATTCGCTGGAAATACAATCGGATGGGGGATGGAGCGTTACTCAGCAATCAGCGGTCACTTGATTTAGGTTAGGCCCGTAGCGGATGATTAAAGCAATAGACAGAAAGGGTACGAGAACCTGCCCAAAATGTGCGGAGAAAGAATCTTGGGAACATATTCTGGTGTACTGCAAGTGGACGAAAGAATGAGGGAAGAGATATCTACCGGTCCCCGTTTGTTAACGGAAGGAGAGGGCAGAGGCAGTGGTCGACTTCGCTGGCGAATAGGAAGGAGGAAGAGGGAGTAGGTACAATTTTAAATAAAATGAGACAACTCAGATCGGAAGAGGCAGACAACTGGAAAGGGGGATAGGGGAATATAAGTCATTGAATTTTTGGAATTAAATGTGTGTGTGTGTGTGTGTGTGTGTGTGTGTGTGTGTGTGAGGAGTGTAAGTTATTAATTTTTGCATTGCTATCTTTTCTGTTTATTTTATTTATGTATTTCGATATATATATACTGGTCCTCTCTTAAGAGCTAAATTTTAGTTGGTGTAATTTCATGTATTCCCAGTGTATTGGAAAAGCATGTACGGTCCCAGGATCCGTGCAAAATAGATGAGCTGGATTTGTAAAATATATTTTGTAAACAAATACACCACCACCACCATCACCACCACCACCATTACTACTACTACTACTACTACTACTACTACTACTACTACTACTACTACTACTACTACTACTACTACTACTACTGCTACTACTACCACTACTACTACTACTACTACTACTACTACTACCACCACCACCACTACTACTACTACTACTACTACTACTACTATTACTACTACTATTACTACTACTACTACTACTACTACTACTACCACTATAAATCGCAAGCTTCTATAATCTTAATAATTAGAACTCGTGTGTAGCTAAACATACACAGGAGAGAAAAAGAGAGAGGGAGAGAGACAGACAGAGACAGAGCATTTAACACTTGCATCCCAATAATGGGGGAGGCAACTAACCAAAGATGACTTTTCTTTATATCTCTTTTATTCCTGGAACATTTATTTTCTGCTTTTATCATTTTTATTGTTACGCTACACATATTGTTATAAGAAATCAACTTTCGGCGGATATTAATTCTTGAGTTAAAGCGCAATTTGTTAGTATGTATATGCGCACACTGAATTTGTTTTCATAATATTTATCATATTGGAATCATTAATCATTTCAGTATTTGACACTATGACATGAAGGTGAATGGCGATAAGCCAGGTATAATCCTGTTTTACAATTCCACTAAAGGAGGAATAGATCTTGTTGCCAAGCGCGTGAGAAACGTACTCTTGTAGTCGAGGATTGCAGCGATGGTCAAAGGCAGTTCTATTCAACCTGATTGACACTACAGCATATAACGCATGTTTTGTTTCCTGAAACTAACGACCAATGGACTTAACAGCACACAAAGAGTGATTCAGGATGGAAAGATATTTGAAGGCTCTGGCTTGAAAACTATGCATTATAAGTAAAGGGTCATCGAGAAGTCACTCCGCAGCTATTGTGTAGCGAAGATTTCACTATGGCAGGGAAATTTGGGTTGAAGCACTGACCCCGCACTGAGCGTATAGCTATTGAGTTCACTTAACTAATAAAGCAAGCATACTCTGCAAAGACCAAACTTTAGAAACGGTGGGCGTATTACCTGCTATCTTGGTTTCGAAGGAAGGAAAAAATGTGAAATATATAGGAGTACCAACTTACCCCTGTGCGGTGCACATCACCAGAGGTACGGAGGTACTTGTCGATGACCCATTATAATGAAACGTGCTAAAAATTGATCTACACAAAAACAATGTTTTACATATTTTTGGATATACTTGCAATCATGACCAAGGTGCAGTAGGTAGGGGAACGTATTCACAGAGCCATGAGGAAAAGTAGCTCATAAGACAGTTAAATATATTCCTAAGGAAGTCGCTGCTATATATGCCCAAGAAGCAAGGACCGAAAGCACATGAAGGCCTGCACTGCTTGCAATAACTACTTACATCCTTCTCACATAGCAAAAGAAGAGACTCTTACCATTGGAATCTATTCGTAGTGTCAATCTGAATGATTGTTTTCATATGCACGATTCCTTGTGTATGTGCAATGTGTATTCCTTGTATTTCGTTCATTTACTAATATATTACCTGGATATAGTAATTAAATTATATGATATGTTTCTTAGAACACCTTTACATATAAAACCCCTAAGCCATAACTATTACGAAATTATACAATTTATATAACCTTACTGACCCCCAATTTGCATTTACTAGTGCTATAATGGCCACACCGACGAAGTCTCGTGAGTGAGAGGTCTGGAATTCGATTTCCGTCACAATAGCCCTCTCTGACTGATCCCCCCCCCCAGACTTTTCTAAGTAATAAATGGCAATGCCTTGAACTTAGGCCTGGAACGTTTCTTTCCTTAATAGAAATATTTTCCCAATTTATCATTTCATCTCGTGTATAAACATTGTCCATAGTCTGTGATGTCTCAGCAGTAAAAACGGGCGTTAAACAGTATTAAAAATAAAACTGGTCATTATATAATACTCGAGGCAAGCTAGGGACGCACATGGAAATGTTTGATTTGTTTAATTTACGGACGCTCTTTAACATCTCAGGTTATTAGCGTCCCATTCAATTCTGAGCAGACAAATTTTGCTCAGAGGCCTCTTCTTTCAGGCTTGAGGTTCTTTTACGTGCTACAAATCTAGGACACGGGACCCTCAGCTTTACTTCCCTTCCGAAGGAGTCATACTTAAGGTTTGTATGCTCGAAAAAAATTCCATGCTGACCGGGATTGAACCCGCGATATTGGCAAGCATGGTTACCACTACACCACCAGGAACGACGTACATGGAGAGAGACGACGTTTTAGGTAGTGCATGCAGGCAATGGCGCTTATGGGTAAGAGGCTCCGCCTACCGCTTCCTCTCACCTCTCCCACCCAAAATACTGCTAAGGAGCACGAACGATCTGGCTGAACCCTTGCGCTGATTAAGGAATTAATTTATGTACCCGCAAGCTATTATTGAATAAATACACTCACTACTATCGAGGCATTGGTTTGTAGCGAGGCTGCAACCCCCCCCTCCCCATATATTATTACTAAATACAAGATAAAAGTCCCCTACAGACTTTTCCCCCAATGAAAACGCATTACAGGAAATTGAACCTTAAATTGTCCGGGGGTAGCGCAAACCAACAACCTCCTAGATCGATTGCAATGTCCACAACTGCAATAACTTTATATATAAATGTTCTTTGGGAAGAGGGGAATAGAGTGAAAAAGTCAAGTTTTAGCATAGATAAATTAGATTAAATTGAAATAAATCTTCAATAAGTTTTCAAATTATCACAAGTAGAATTTAATGAAAAAAATTGACAATGAAATCTGTAGTATTACAATAGCAGAAATGAATCATGTCAAACAGGATTTTTTACCTCCAGACAAAGCCTGGTACATAAGGAGGACTGCAGCTAATTGCAGCTAATTCTGTAGGATAGGTTTGTATACATGTTTTATAAAATGAAGTTTATAGTACGCATTAGGAAAATCACATATTATGGAAGTAAAAGTCCCGTTATTCTAAAGAATGATAAAAGCATATCTTTAGTTCACTGATGATACGAATAGTCTGCGAATACTTTGGTTTTAAATTTAATTTAATTCAAAGCAATGGCCACGGCAAAATAGCCCAGTAATGATAAATTTCAGTAATAATAGCAAAGAATTTCAATAATGCTTACACAAGATTAATAATATGTTTTATATTTTCTAGATTATTTATTTTTAGCTTAATGCCACTCACAGCTGATTTTTGGTGAAAAATACGATCGAATGGAATTGTTTGTGCTTTTTTTTCATTAAAAATAAAATTGTAAGGGAAATATTTCATTTTATTTAATACGCGGTAATTGCATTAGTGCATTTTAAAATATAAAATATCGCAATAAGTATAATGTCTCGTTAATTAAAGGGCTTAATACATATATCCGTTATTTTTATTAATCATTAGTTGAAGAACATAAGATTAAAATTACAACCAACTAAGCGGATAAATTAGGAATGAGTTAAAAACCATCAGCAGTCTATCCATTTAAAATGGAAATAAAAATGCAGTCGTATAGTCTTGAGAGCAATTTTGCATTTAGGCATCTTCTTCACCAATATGTTTTGTAGCATATTTGCAAACACATTAAATTAAAGTTGCTATTCATGTACACAAAACAAACCCATTGGTCCCTTTAATAGTCCGATGCAGAACTTCCTGATTTTGCACTTTTTCTTCGATTTAGATTTAATGTTAAAGTGTAAGGGAATCCATAATTTAATATATGTGTTTCCTTATCACTGCACTCTTAAATATTAAATTAGGCTAGATATTAGATTGGACTGGACTTTTGGGGGCAAAGGAGGATACTTGGGTAATTGCTTACGGCTAGCCGTTTGTGCCTACACCCCCAATGGGAGCCCCTCCAGGAGAAAATGAGGTGAGGGAAACACCAGTCGCCCAAGATCCAAGGGCGTGGATTGAGCATACGTAGACGGGGTCCCTATCTCGTGTTCAAATAAAACACCCCTCTAGATAGGACGAATCATCACATTCTAAGGTTGTCTTTTTATATGGCGACAGAAGTACATTCATATCTACTTAAGTTTGCGAGAATTCTAGATGTAAAATCAATAACAACTGAACGATCTTGAATCAAAATCTATGTTTCACCCAGCAATGTGCTCATTGGACCCCCACGTAGCTTCATTTATAATTTAAAAGCAATCTGTTTTCACTGGTTGCAATATGCTATGCTGGAAAAATATGACATAAAAATACAGTGGAAGCAATCTATTCGGAAGCGAAACAGTAATTGTTAGTATGGTGTTTTGAAGCGGACGTTTTTTGTTTTCATTTTTGTTCTTTTTTAAACTCAAAGACAGCTTACAGAACAATTTAAAAATGAATATGTTGTTACTGCAAAAGCACTGCAAATCCTACAATTCAGAGGTCTTCAAACAATGGAAGTTATTTGCACCCATGTAAAACAAAGGATATGCATTGTACCACACAAAACGCCTTCCCCCTGTATATTGCTGCAAGAAGAAAGAGTCAGATCACTACACATTTACTTGAATAACATCTTATGGGTTTTTCATCATACTAAGCTTCACGGACCTGTTTACACATGTTGGATAAAAAATACCAACTGGAGACTACTTTAAATTATAATTTAAAAGTAACCGGAGGTTAGTCATAATTTACGTTGCATAAACATAACCTCAAACATGTCACTTCGAGTTTTCAATAATCGTTAAACCTGTGACAACATTGCGAAACAATAGGGAAATTATGTTTAGAGCGAGTTGGTGTTCAACCTAAGAAAAGCAATAATTACTCAGTCCCGCTTCCTGGACTCCCCCCCCCCTTTAATGTGTCTTTAAATATGGGTAAGGAAAAGTCAAAGCGAATGTGAAGGGCAAATTTTAGTGAAAGTGAGAAAGATATTATTATTATTATTATTGATTTGATGCTATAATTAAAAAAAAAAAAAAGATTTGAGCTCAAATAAGGATGAAGGACGTACATCGGGGAAATTGCCAAAGGGTATAACACTCACTTCCATCCTGAAGACTTCTGCATTACAATCCCCAGGCGATATAATGAGTATGTGTGTGCAGTGTATAGCATCTAAAACTTCCAGGAAAGTTGCGAATTTTATAGAAGCCTGGAATGACTTTCCTTACATATTCCTCTTCGGTAGATATTTTAATGAAAGAGGTCTCAGAGCTGCTATTGCTCTAGTTACTTTATGGATGGTTCTACTGGCCGTTTCTTTCTCCACTTTAAATATATCTAAAATAAATATTTGGAAGTTCCCTGACGCATGGAACCTTAAAGTTAATAGTTTCATGAACATCGAATACAAAATGCGATTTCTCTTAGTTTGTCATTGTAATCCGGGACGTAACCTCTGTTCCATTTCTTCGACATCTTTTGCTAAACGAAATCGCATTTTGAGTTTTTGTCGTTCAGTTCTAGGAACGGATTATTTCTTTCATGAAGTACAAGAGGAGCACTGTTAAATTAATCTTCGGATGGGATGTCGGAATAATGAGAAATCTGTTAAGAAATATATACAATATATCACTTGTAAGGTTAGCCTAACGTAACCTACAATTGAATGCAACTCTGTTGTTTTTAAGCGGAAATGAAAGGTGAAACATTGAAGAAACTTTATCTGCACGGAATTTAGATAAACGCAACTAACCATTTTATTTATAAATGAAGTTGTTATGCTTCTGTACTCTGAGAAATGTTTTATTTAACAATTGTTAAACTTTAGTTAGTGCTTTAATGTGAGAAATTTCGCGAGCTAGTTTAATTTTAGGTAAAGACGAAATAATCTTAGATTAATGTTTATGCAACCAAAATTTTCAAGTTAAATATAACTGACGGTTAATTTAATGCCCTAAACTCAAGTTAACTCTTTATGTGATTTGGCCTTAAGTCGCTCTATCTTGTTTCTGCGTCCTCTCGCTATTATTCCATCTGTCCAGGTGGTGTAGTGGTAACCATATAACCGTACTTGCCTTCTAAACCCAAGATCGCGGGTTCGGGCCTAAAAATCGTAAGTATGGCTTCCTTCGGAAGGGAAGTAAAGCCATGGGTCCCATGTCGTACATTTACGGCACGAAAAAGAACCTCAAGTCTGAAAAAAGAGCCTTTGAGTAAAATTTGTCGGCCGTTTCAAGTCCTGAATTGAATGGAACGCTGAGGACCTGAGCTGTTAAAGAGCGTCCATAAATAAACCAAATCACAAATCGCTATTATTCCAGAAGCGCATGTGGTATTTTGTCGGATATCTTCCCAATATCTTCATGCTATTGGTGTCTAGCGGTATATAAATCATACCTGAAACATAGTTCAAGTTTGGACATCTCTGCTAAAGAATTCGACAAGTATGAACATGTTCTGTGCATCATGATTTTATGAGAAGTTCAAGCGTACAGTTTATGACAGTAGTTATGAAATTTGGTTTTAGTGATGAGAAGGAAGGTTTACTTTCAGAAAAAAACTTTTTGACTACATGTTCTTCACATCATGGGATGAAGAGAGGTTTAACTTTGAGGACACTTTATCACTGCAACTCGTATTCCGTAAGCACATGCAACACGAATCAATACTCAAAGTTTCCTTTCAAGCACTAATTGGGATTGAACAGCTAACATGTATATTTTAATTACTATGTTCACATACTTATTATTGCGGATCAGGTTTATTGTATAGAAAGTATAATGTATCAAAAGTTGATCATATTTTTTATTTGAAGATAAGAACTTAAGATTTTTCTCCGGGACTTATTGTTCAAGAAGCTATAAATTTATTATTTGTAGAAGAAATACATTAGATTCTAATTATTTGACTGATGAAGAATCTAGTACAGCAAAAATTGCGACAATCTCAGTAAATAGCAACTCTTTGCAGACACAGAGATTGTGGTAGGCAAGAAATAATACCAGAAATGGGGAACACTCCGTTTCATGAAATTCAGAAAATGGAAGTTCAGTGATATGAGCTCCAACATTGCCTCCAGTGGATAGAATGAGACCTATTCCCAGCATGCAAAGCAAGCAGAGTGGATAGATGGAGACTTTGAATCCTGCTTACGTGAGTTTGTTTCTCCAGGAGTTTCTACATATGGTATTTTGAATGTGGTGGATTTCTTTAACATTTTTGTTGAAATTTGTCTAATTCGTTTACTTGCCTCAAGCCGAATAGGTATTCTCAAAGTAAGAATTGTCCAGATCCCATTGAAATCAAATGTTTTAGAATTCTAATCCTAAGTGGTTATAACAGTTATTCTCGAGAAATATTTGGTAAAGTAAAACTGACACTCACAATTATGCAATACGAAGGAACAAGTTTGATCTTACTCTCCAATTAACTCACTGTGTAAACAACTTCGATTTCAGTTCCACCAACAAAGATAAAATGTGGGCAATCGATCTTTGATCCATACACGAAATACAGATTTGTGAAGTAACTACCTCCACAAAGGAATTCGTCCTTTGCAAAGAACATGGTAAAACATGTTGGCAGACGTGGCTTGAAATAGTTTATTTGGTGCAAACCAATTCGGTTGGGATACAAGGCTTGGTTCTGAACATTCCTAGTGGATGCTTGGTTGGTTTTGATATTTACCATGGAAAGTGAGTAACTGACAGCCCCAAAATAGGCAAACTCTTTGGCAAAACAGCAGTGCCAATTATAGAAATTGTCAAAAATATGTTGCCTGAAGTAAAATGGTTTCATTTCACTTTACTTTAACTTTACAATTTCAACTTGCTAATTCATTTACGAAACAATGGTAATGGCGACATCGGAACAATATGAAAAAATTAAATCTTCCAGACCTGCCTACTATTAAAGAAGACTGACATTTTGAAGGGCTTTACACATAGAATACATTCTGTGATTAATAAGAAAGATGGTTCATTGCTTTGTAGTGAAATTACGTGAAGCGTCAAACGTCAATAATGTAAATCTTATTATTAGACATCGGAATTCTTAAGCACTTAACATCAGGTTTGTTACACGCAAATGCAGGCTAGGAGACACCATCCGACAGATAAACATATACTGATGAGTGAAAGACGTAAAGGGGAGAGTGTGATTTACAATTCGTGATTTTACCCCTCCCCCACCAGTTGTCTAAATCTATTACTAACATAACTTCATTGCTCTCTCTTCTGCTTTCAGTGCTTAGAAATGTCGATGTCTTTTTTACAAATGTAAAGAGATATTACCTAAAGGCACAAAAATAAAATCAAATTCTCATGCATATGATCTTACACCGTGCACAAATATATGAGATATACAGACAGAATGAACAAAATATTTGTTTATATGACATAGATATACTTAACAGGATGTACTACTGACCTCTGTTCACATGGTTGTTGGATGTATATAACCACACAATGCGTAAGTACTCTACCAATATTGTATTTTCGCAAGGAAATAATACCAGCCTATATAAAAAGATATTCTCTCTGACCAAAAGGACCAGATAGATCTTCTTCGCTTATAATTGTCGACGATTTCTAAAGACTTGACCGTTTCATTTAGAAGATTCGAGATTCGAGATGAACAGGGGCTAACTAAAACACAAAAGCTCGTGCACAGTATCAAAAAAAAAAAAAAAAAAATAGTGTATTATGTGTAGACTGCTTAATAATATATGACACATATTAGGCGGTCTTTGAACCACGCATGTTCTGAATTAACTGAATTTATACGAATTTAAATTATCTTAAATAAGTTCATCACACTGTATTTATTGACATTAAAAGCCTAGCGTATTTTTTCTGGTACAGGGCTGATCTATCCAATGGTCCTGGGTTCGAATCTCGTGAAGATAAATTTAATGTAAAAGGATTTTTCCGGAGCCTTTCCTTGACTTGAAAAGTGTAAGGTAACTAAACGTTGTGGGTTCGGGGTTCATTTAAGGGCTTATTTTATCAAAGAAAATATTCATTCATCGTCTCTTCAAATCTATGTTGCTATGAAGGACGATGAATTGGAAAAAGAGCTTATCTACTACTTGGAATATAATACATATACACACTCATATTTTTATCAAGTTTAAACAATGTTTTATTAATAATTAACCCGATTTAATAAAAAGGATATAATTTTTAAAATATAAAAGGGGCACTAATGGGTTAAATTAGCCATTTTTATATTAAATTAATAAATTTGAAATCTTAACTATAATGTTTGTATGCTTTTTTAGAATTTCGGATTTGAACCCATTGCCTTACGTAGGAATCTCAGCTTAACCTCACTTGCACAAGTGAGCATAGGTGCAGTCATTATCTAATAGAGCGTTAATTTATTGGTTTTTGGAATATTTTTTTAATGTTCGGCGTTTGATCTTGTAAATGCTCTTAACTTTTTCTTTGTAATTATTTCTCCTTTGTGGCAATATAACTTAATTACTTGATGTGTCCTTTTTTGTTATTACATACTATTTGACATTTCATATTACTTTTTCTACAAGTTTCATTACATTCATTTATAAAATTAATTTGAAATAATTGACTGATAATTTGCAAAGAAATTTCAGCTAACATTAAAATTTAATTATATTTTCTCTTCCTATAGCATAATGGAATCGTCGAATGATAATCAGTAGTGTAATAATGTATAACGTGCAATGTTTAACTCCTTTTCGTAATAAGGGGATGTGAAAGGCCTATGTAATGTTAAATCTACCACCTCCAGTTCCCATTTTCTCAAGGACTATTAAAGCTAATAAAATGAACATTTTCAGCATACAGATGCACATAGTTGAAACTTGCTTATCTATTTTCATTACTATGCCATGAAGATGAAGCAAATTATACATTATTTTCAATTGTTTGATTTTTTCTATTTTTTCTCAACATTTTATATTTTTACTTTGTTACATTTTGTCCTAGCTCTATCATAAGAGATCCACATTATTATCATTATAATACAATAAATAAAGGGTAAAAGTTTCGTAATGATAGCTTATACACATCCTAAAAACGGGAGACTTGTGCAAAAAATGTAGTTTTTCAATAATTGCAGCCAAAAATATGTTTATAGAGAAACCAACTTTTTGAAAGAAACATCAGAAACTCTCCAACATTGTAAAACAACGAAGGATGATATCATGGAAACAAACGCTGTCAATTTATGAAATATTTCTATCATTCAAGGCAAACCATAGCTTGTAGAGTAAATAGTTCCTGAGATATAGAATTTTAACTGAACAAGTACTCGCGAAATATATGTACATTTCAGAATATTTCAGAAATACTTTTACAAACCTTGGTGTCGGGTTCCTCACAAAAAAGTGCATATAGACATATGTCTGGAAATCCTTAGTTTTTGAGAAAGTTTACGAAAACTAAAAATATCTATATAAACATATGTTCAGAAATTATTAGTTTTATGAGTTATTAATAAAAGTTTACCAAAACAAGAAAATGAAAGTCCATATAATCATATGTCCGGAAATCTTTAGTTTTTGAGTTATTAATGAAAGTTTACACCAGAGTTAAATTACTATTTCTATCACATCTTTAACAGGGTCATTACCAAATCACACAAATTTATAACTTTCAGCAGTGCTATTGCTGCATTTTACGAATAACATTTTGTCATATATGTATGCAATGCTGATACCCAAGTGCATCACCAGACTTGTGTCGATAACTTCATTCGATTACTTAACAAAATGAATTTTATTTTCGGTTACGAACTTAATTTGGATTGTACTTTGAAACGCGTTGAAATAAAATTCATTAATAACTCAAAAACTAAAGATTTCCAAATGTGTGTTTATATGGACTATTTTATTTTCTTTTTTTAGTAAAATTTCATTAATAACTTATAAAACTTAATTTATGCACACATTCTTATATGGTTTTCCCCTTGCTTTGTTAAACTTTTATTAATAACTCAAATATTAAGGATTTCCGGACATATGTTTATTTGGATTTTTTGTTTTGGTGTGAAGAACGTACCACAAAGTTTGTAACAGCATTTCTGAAACATGCTGAATGTATATATATATATTAAATATTTATAACCAAGGAACATTAACGAAAATCATATCAAAGTAAACAGAAAATCCCATATATAAAGTGGTACAAAAACAAAAATATGCTTTTGGGCCCCCTTTCCCTTTTAATACTTCCTTAATCCTTTTTAATTTTCAACTTTGCAGGAAAAAACTACTAGTGCGCCGCGATTGTTCTACTCCAAAAACCATGAATAGTGTGAAAGAAAAATTGTTTTAGTAAAAATTGTCCAATGGGTTGTGAAAAACCTACATTCAGATGGTAATAATATGAATGATTTAAAATTACAATTTACCTATGCATTATTTGGAAACACATGAAAAAATTCTATACTCTGTTCATCATTTTCTCATTAATAGCCATCCAGGAAGCAAATGAAACAGTTTAAATATGCAAAATAAGGTTAAATGTGTTTTCTCTAGAACAAAA
Source organism: Metallyticus violacea (assembly GCA_030762175.1). Classification (NCBI taxonomy): domain Eukaryota; kingdom Metazoa; phylum Arthropoda; class Insecta; order Mantodea; family Metallyticidae; genus Metallyticus; species Metallyticus violacea. The sequence goes on from CM060832.1 coordinate 36,989,521, forward strand.
TCTAATAAATGTATTCAGGACGGGAAAACTATAGGCTGATTTATAAGATATACTTTATTAAAAACGGTAATGCAATTTCGACTATTTTACCTTTAAAACCCTTTTCCGACGATGTACTGATATATTTTTAGTTAATTATTTTTTTATTTATTTCCTTCCTTCGTTCCTTCCTTCGTTCCTTCCTTTCTTTCTTTCCTATTTTTCGAAGCTGAATCACAGAACATTTTAGGGGGTAATTTAAGAGTAACAGTTCCATTATAAGTACACGAACATACAGTGTTCAATGCTCATACAATAAAATGTTGTAGTATGCACTTTATGAGTTTATTTTTATAAGAATAACACTTTGGAATAACACAAAGTAAATGCTGAACAGTAAGATTAACCAAATGTCACAGGCCATTTATAGAAAATAAACGTTAGTAAAAATATCACTCGTTTTGTATGGGTTGGCTTTGATTGAATGAAAATAAAAAAATAAAACTAAGTTTCATAAGAATGTTCTTTAGCAGACTTGCTTGTACTTCCAAGAGATTTGATAGATAGATATTTAGATAAAGCAAACACATTCGCTTTTATAAGAACGGTAGTGACTTTTAGATACCTGTATCTCAAAATATTCACTTCTTAAGGGACACGGGGAGTGAATTTTCAAAATACCACATTTTTGTATGGACTTATCTGAAATTTTACTATGATTATATTACTGTTAAGATAATATGTATATCAAAATCCATTCAAATGGGATAAATAATTTGCGAGCTATAAATTATTTCGTTAATTTTATTACGTAAACATGTGACATAATAAAAAATATCCCACGGGCCTCTTGAGTTGAGAAAATTGGTTGCATTTTTGCAATTGGAGTTTTGAACGACATATAAAAGTTGTGTAGAAAGACATTTTAAATAAATTTGATAAGTGAACTATAATACGTTTTTAAATCTATAGGGCATTTTAATCTTAAAATCAATATTTTTTTTTTCATAAATACTTTCTTGAAATTATTGTTGATGTTAGCATGTATTTTGACTTATAGAATTTTACAATAGATACTCTGCACATTCTGGGAAATTTTAATTGAATTTAAACCAAATCTGTTAAGTATGGGACACTTTGAATGTGTGAAAATAAAGTTTTGTTAAAAACGATGTTTTATAAAAATGTATGCTGGGAAACACGCGATTAAAAGGACATGCGGAGCTCTTTAAATGACTGTAGAGCCCAAAGGGAAAAAGGGGGGGGGGGCTGTACTCTCCGTGAATACTCAAAGGTTGGAGGAACTATTTGCAGGAAAGAAACTATTTTGCCAAAAAACTCACTTCCAGTTCCCTTAAACTAATTAGGAGATTAGAGCTTTCTTCATGCTTAAGTAGGTAAACTCTTTGGAATATACTTACTTGTTTTAATAATCACTCTTAAATCTAATAACGTATTTCATGTTCATTTAAAATAAAACACACTAGTTTTAATTTTTAATAACAATTTACATAAAAAGTCCGTACTTAACGAAAAGTCAACCCAAAGGAAATACATGATCGAAAAACAATGTATATTATAAGGTTTTAAGTGTCTGTTATTTGTTGTTATTTATAGAAGCTAATCAATGTTACATTATAATTACTTGTCTAGACACTGAGTAAAATTCTTAACATGCTACACAAAAACCAGCATGTCCATAAATAATTGTACAAATAACGAGTTAAAATCTTGTACTTTGTAATAATGTAACATTGATTTATATTGTGCAACACAGAACACTTATCATTGTTTCATTCCCCATGGTGAAATATTCTTTCCGTTGTTCCTTTGTCCTTTCCATACTCTTTTATGCGTTGACTTAGCTCTGCAAGTGTCGGCAACATTGATATGTAAAGGGAATGTGTAAGATGGAAAATTTGTAGGCTTGTCTTTTGCTGGATACCTCCAGAAAGGCTAACCATTAAAACAAAAATGCAATTAGTCTATCTAGACGACTATTTGTATTAAGCTTTCTCAGTTTCTAAAGTATTTAACATCTTGATATATTATGATCAAAAATTGTTCATTATTTACAACGTTCACTCTTACTGCAGTGTACAAATTAACACAACTCTATAAAATGTTCACATTGACGGCTTCCATTTCGATGCTTAGAATGATAATCACACAGTCCATTTCTTTCCCTCTAAATCCATGCTAATATGTTTTTGGACCCTGTTTTTCAATTTGAAGAATTACTTTCCAACCTTATTTCTCAAACTTTGGGGACAAAGTCAATGCACCTTTGTAGCTTCTCAGAATTAAGTGAACACTTCATAATCCTCCTCACTACAAACTGCAATTTATTGCGCAAAACTCAGGAGGCCCTTAATGCAACACACGCAAGTTCCTGCTGGTAGCTGGTTGGTATCTCTGCTATATTGTGCACCAACTTAGCACCGAAAGCAGCAGGCTAAGGGCCGTTGTAAAGGCACTGAAATATGGAGACCCCGCACTTCCATGATACATCGCAGCCGGATGTTCTCCTGCAACAGAAACATTTTCATTTACTATTAAAATCATTTGCTAATTGTTTTATTTAATATACATTTATTATAAATCAGTTTAATAGAAATATGGATATCGCCGAAACCACAGATTTATAACAATATTTTACCTCTATAGTGCATGGGGTATAGATAATCAAATAGTTAAAATCTGTGGTAGATCTAAATGGAGCAATACGGCAATAAGGTAAAAGTTTGCATATTTTTGTTACATCTGTTGAACTAGGTAAGATTTTCCAAAATCACTCCTATTCTACAGTAATTAACTTGTTATATTATACGATTCGTGGAAATTTAATAAAACGAACAAAATAGTTATTAAAACATAATTAAATACATAAAATTCGCTTTTAGTAGTGAAATGATCTATAAAACCCTTTTCTGGATTAGCCCTAGGACCTGTTCCGGGTCTTGACGGATAATATGAACCTCTGAAATTTAGTTACACCAGCATTTACAGATGTCTGAGGGATAGATGGCCAGCCCATTGCCTCAAGCGCCATGCTAAGGTATTACTTGGACGGTAATTTTGTCTAGGGATTTCTTTTTCAGGTATGGAGCTTTTAGAGTGCCATGAATCTACAACGTAGGAACCCGCGAATCTTTTTACTGTTACCACTAATAGGAGGCAAACGGAGGCCGATTACCGTTAAGTTCGCTAATACCACTTGTTAAGTTGTGACCTGGAAGTGTGAATCTAGCAAATAATATAGCAGTATATATTTTACACTATATCTCAGAAAGTTTTAAAGATATCAATATGAACATTTTGTGAGATATTAAAAAAATTAACTAAAGCTGCTCTGTAAATTTTATATTCTCTAATATACATAATATTTTTTAAAATATTTTAAACAAAAATGAAATATTATTATAAACTCGCAACACTGTAACATATTCATGCATTTTTCTTATAGACTATTGGTGGAAATAGAATTTTTTTTACATAAACTGCAGACAACATGCTATCCTGGGAACTGCAATAATATATCTATGTCAGTTGCTTAAAAATAAATCAAATTTCTAATTTTGAAAAAAAAGGATTTTTATCAACTAATAATGATAATTAAATATTTCTAGTTACCACATTTCATATTTTCATACATTGTGTATGTATGCAAAATTCCAACAAGATTGGTTCAGCCAATCCTTAGAAAAATGCACATTTATGTAAAAATGCTAAGTTATCGGGAAATAAGATTCATTTTTATTTAAAATTTTTTAAAAAAAATTATCTGCATTAGAGATTTGAAATTTAAAGAGCATTTTCAGTTAAGTTCTTTTAATATCTCACAAAACTTTTAAATTTATAGCTTTAATTTTTTTTAGATACAGTGCAAAATGCATATTCCTGCATTATTTGCTAGATTTTCACTTCCTGGTTACCTTGAACTAAGCCTTTAGGTTACATTTTACGAGTCGCACTTTTGGAATTTAATCCCTAAGTTAGGTTTAATTTCACGAGGGTCCCTGTAATTACGCTAGGTTAGGTAAGGTGTTCGCATAAGTTTGGTTTAAGAAAGTTTCCTTAATTCCGCTTTACCCCTGATCTCTCCTTCTGTACAGTGCTATGTGATGCGTACATTGGTTGTTCCTATAACGTCTCATGGACTGTGTCTACAGGCAGCATTTGAATTTCAGTGGCCGTGACTGTAGTCTTAGAGCTTTTCTTGTAGTTAGTACAACCGTGACGCCAGCAGATTAGACGGAATTTTCTCCCTTTTACTCCGATTTCAGCGACTTTGGGGCGGGGGGGGGGGCGTACTAGCTTTCGACGATATAATGTTTATATTTACACTCTCCTGTTATTCTGGTAACTTTAAAAGTTTTACTTTTGGGGTGCATACAAATGGAAGTTAACCATTTTTCCATCCTAAATATTTTTAGCATTGCTACTAATTTTCCATAGAGGTCAAATACATTTAGTATTCCCTGTTTTTAATATTCACTCAATATCAAATAGTTATGGTTTTTACTTAGCCACTGTCGATCCATGAGGTTCATCTGGAGCATTCTTGTGAGGGCTTCTGTGTAATAATTTTTGTACACGAGTGACTACTGTATAACTTTAGCTTGGATACTTTGTTTCCTAGAAAGGTTACCTCTCACAGTTTTGTAAACTTGTAATTTAAATACTGTAAAAGAAATACTTTCCATTTCCATTTTTACTTCAGTATATCTAAACTTAATGTATGAATGGCAAAGATTGTAAAGCTTGAAGATACCCCTAGTTTTCTTTCCTTTATAAATAGAAGTAAATGACAAAGGATATTATGAACTTTTAATTTCGTACCATTAAGTATGTGAACGCGAACACTAGCAGGGTTAGCGTTAGAAGGGTCACAGGTATAGAGACCGGTATCTGAAGGAATGGCCTTCTGGATAAGAAGCCTGCTGGTAGTCACTGGACCCTTCTCCGTGACCAGGCTTATCCCACCTCGTGGCGAATCGAAATTGATCACCTGAAACAATATACAATGACAAAACATTTTAACAGCTATTATTTTTACTTTTTCAATAAATTGTCCCAAACATTGATGTGAGTTGCTAAAATGCACATTTGGCAAAATGTCAATTGATTATTCATTAGTAAAGAAAGAAGGAAAATTCTAAACAATATGTAGTCTTCTCCAGATATAAATATAAAATCCACAGAAGCAGAATCGAAAAGAAACTGAGAATCAGGATAAACAGAAGGAGGAGAAAAAGTAAATATTTGAAAAATAATGGAAAACTAAAACCTAAGGTTCAAGTAGAAAGAAACAGATAAACAAAATCATATCAAACCGGTGCATGTCATGAAATACGTTCAGAGAACTGGTTGGTTGAATTGTGAATTAACAAATAGAGAATAACCCAGGAAAAACGCCAAAGACATAAAGGTAATCTTCACCGAGAGCCCAAATATATCAGTTTGCTAATAAATTTAAGTAAAACTGTATAAAAATAATTAAGAATTGGGCCATCTCAACTACAAACAAACGCGCGTCATCCAACATAGCTCGTAAAGAATCAGCCAACTTTAAAGGTTGAAAAGGTGAAGGAGAAAAACCATTTACTGTTTCGCAACCTCAAGAGTACACAAATAACTAACCTTAGAGCTTAAATGAGGTAAATTTATTTGCCGTATCTAAACTTCCAGGTTATTTCTCAAAAAAGTTAATGGGTAGTGATTAATATGCATCTTTACGTGGGCAACACAACCGGAGGATTAAGATTTAAACTCAAGTAATACAGTAATTTGTGCATTAATTGACTTTTCATTAGTAAATATATACCAACTTAAGTTACTAGAAAAGGTATGGCGGCAAAACATAAAAGTAGAAAGATGACCATAAAATTATAATTTCCAAGTACTAATTTAACATTAAAAATTAACTAAAAATCATTGGTTAGGTAACCACTATCTGCTGTCAGAATTCGTCACAGTCACGTGAGCACAAAGCAGTGAAATAATTACATTTCGATCTCGCCCCTGGAATTCAGACCTACTTTCGAGGTGAGCTTCTTAAGAGATAATATAGCTAGAAGCCTGAACTTGGGGAGAGGGCTTGGATCGTACCTACATTAAATGGCTGCTTAATTGACATAAAACCAGCAATATCGCAAAGACAAACATCAATAAATTTATAAAAATATCGCAAAATTTCAAACATAGAGTTCAAAGGAAGCCTTAAAGTATGGCTCCAACGATAGATATTAAATTGTAATTTACTACTTTTTAATTTTACCAATTGGCTACAATCACGTCAAGGAATATAATATGAACGCATTACAATTTATTTAAATTTGGAGCTCAAAGGACTTGTCCGTAGGAAACCCGTGAGTGGTTTAAATAAAAATTAGAATTAAACAAATATGCATTTTCTTGTTGAGCCTTCACCTCCTAGGCCCAAAACTCTTCATAACTTAAAGCTCACTAAAAGAAAACTTAACACAAAATGGCGTGATAAGCGCATAAAAGAAGACAAAGAAGATTTAAACCCCCAGGAAGTTCCGAGTTCGATCTTCACCCGTCCAGAGCCGAGAAAGCAAATCCGCGGTCTCTCAACCGACCTTCATCTGACAAGGCAGAGAGAGAGAGAGCTTGAGCATTATGCTTGATTATTATTATTATTATTATTAGTATTATTATTAGTATTATTATTATTATTATTATTATATATGATTTATTTATGGACGCTCTTTAATATCTCAGGTCATCAGCGTCTCATTCTATTCAGAGCGTGAAACGGCCGAGAAATTTTGCTCAGAGGCCTCTCTTTCAGGCTTGAGGTTCCTTTTCGTGCCGTAAATGTACGACATTACGGACCCATGGCTTTACTTCCCTTTCGAAGGAAGCCATACTTAAGATTTTTACGCTCGAAAAAATCCATCGATCCTGGCCGGTTTGAACCCGCGATCTTGGGTTTAGGAGGCAAGTATGGCTACCACTACACCACCAGTACCAACATTATGCTTGATGAACGGATAAAACTGAGATTGACGTAAAACAAATGCAATTCAATTTTTCCCTTTTTAAAAATGTCACCGGTTCCTTTGTGTTTTCACTTCCAATTTATTTTATCAATAATTTTATATTACATGATCCTAAACATTGACGCTAAATAACAAGTTTTATTTTCACAATCCTTTAGATTTAACAGCTAATTTGAATCAAAATATTGAACCGTAATTTGAAGTACTTTAATATGAACTTGTGATTACTGGCGTTAATTATCATACTAGTCAAAAATCGAAAGACTTAATTTTATTATTGGTGCTATTATGTTATTACCAATTGCCTCGGTTTTCATTTCATCTTTCTAAAGTTCGCGGATACTTTGAAGTATTTGAAAATTTGAAGTATATTTTGGTTGGTGAATGAACTACAGAATGATATTTGTGCATTGAAATGAAAACGTAGCTCCTACCGCAGTTAATTTATTTCGTTCACTGTAATTACTGAGAAAGCTAATCAATGCTGTGAAGAACATGCTGAACTTGTGTTTCTTTAGTTAACATGGTCAGTAATTTCTCGTTTGCCTCCATTGCTTATTGAAGTGCAGCAAATGTGAGGTGGAAATTGTGGTGTTAGTTACGTAATTAACGAATATTCTTGTGCTACTGACAAAATTATAAACGTTTAGCATTAGTTTTTATTCAAGCAGTGGCACTTCACACTCCCCCCTCCCTACACAATGCACTTTACCTAAAGTTTCATGCTCAATTCTGCTTCGTTTTATGTTAGGAAGTTTTCCCATGTATTCTTCTTTAAATTTCAGTTTTTACTTGCCTGACATTCAAATTTGTATTACAAAATATACCTTAAACTTTGAAATACATAAATCAAATTATAATCACTCATAAGTACTTTGCATGTTCTCAACCTTGAGTAAAGTAAGAAGCAAAGTTTGCAAGAAGAAAAGAACTGAAAGCGGATAGGAAAGTACAGGGAGTTGCGATACACTTTGATAATTACAATAAGGTGTTTGTCTAACAAGTTATTGATACTTCTTTGCTATCTACTGCTATATGAATTAAACGTTAATACCAATGACTTAAACTTTTGACGGGATTTTCAAATTAACGGACATTTACATTTTTAAAACTTCCCTAGTCTGATTTCTTAGGTATGAAATCTGCTTCATTGGCACGGAGAGTTGTTTTGCACCTTAATTCGATGATTATCCGTGAAATTCGAAGCGCATCTGAGGAACAGAAGAGATAGAAAGTGGTACGGAGAGAGATGACGAGAAAGCTATGGAAGGTTGAATATAATCACCAACGTTTTGCTGATGTGCACGAAAACTCCTTTATTGTGTACGCCAGTTCTAGATCGGCAGGCCTTAGAGCAAACAGCATAATTAAAATTTTTTAATTTCAATAATTATTTTAAAAACGGAAACGGCCTTACCTTGAAATTCACATTGCATTTGTAGACTATGATAAAGCTTTCGACAGAGTAAATAGAATACAATTGTGATAAATAATGAGGAATAAGGGTATCTGGTAAGTGTGGTGCAAAATCTTCAAATAAATTTTAAAATAATAAATGCAGAGAAAGTGGAGACAGAACAAATAGAAATAAATGAAGTATTGGATAACGGTGCAGTACACCACGAATATTATTTAATATTTATATAAATGACATTTAGCAAAGTGGAAACAGTTTGTTAAAATAGTAACTAAACTGGGTAAAGAAAATATTTTAAATATTTGAATATATGCTAATATCTTGGCTATTGCTCAAAACTTAAAATAATTTACAATGTTCTATTTATATTTTGAAATAGATAGGAAACAATTATGATTTTAAAATTCAGAATACTGTAACAAAAGTAATGGCTTTATGGGAAAAACTGCCAATTAGACCAAAGATTGTATTAGATAACAGCCCTTAGAGCACGTAATTACTTTTAAATATTTTTCACTGAGATAAATAAATGTGTAAACAAGTAAAGGACATAAATATAAAAGCAGCCAAATTTCAGAAAATGCACGTTACAATATATAACACATAAAAAATAAAAGACACATTGATGCATTTTTATAAAACTATGGCAGTCCCTGCATTACTGTAACAATGGGGCAAGTTACAGAGTAAACTTTCTGAGAAGAACAAAGACTGTATTTGCATTGCTAAGTTAAAACATGATGACACAAGAGCAGAGTAACAGGTATGTTCTGAAACAGTATTAATGAGACGCCGTCCCTAATTAAAATAATATTAAATGTTAACATGATCAATTCCAAATATGATAATTAGTATTACGGCTAGTGTGTACAATTGATGCATATTCATGCTAGTTGTTAAGTCATTTATGCCTTGTATATTTTTGTGTATTTTTTGGGTAACAGAAGAGAAAATCTGGCGACAGACCTTTTAGAAGAGATGCCAGACAATATAGAGAGGGTGAATAAGTTTTGTATAATAGACAAAGAACAGATGACCAGGAGTCGTCTTTGTATTTGGTGTGTTTTGTTATAAGACTTCTTTTGTATAAGAAAGGGTCGCCTCTCTAGAGTTTCTGTTAACTTTCATTTTTTTAGTTAGCCTAAAGAAGGGAACAGTAGGAGACCTTTGCAAAATAGAAAGTGAAAAACAAGTCAGATTTCTACACTTGTGTGAACCATAGGGGAGAAAAGGAAATCAGGAATATATGAAGGCCAAGGGCAGGTCCGAAGCTACAGGGCAGTAAGTGTAGAGCCGTCAAGGAGGAGAGAAGGAATCGGGCAGTAATGGTTAGTCCCTGAGTAAAGGAAAGAGTCGAGTGATATTGAAGTGTAGATAATTGTGATCCGGGAGAGTAAATTTTAATATAAAGAATAAAGACTTGTACTAACCAAAATTAAGAGAAGGAAAATATTGCGATAGACAATTAGTTCGATTAGGGGGAAGCAATAATAAATATCGTCCAACAGAACTTAGAAAGGCGATCTTTTACATTGAACTAGTAACCAAGAGGAAATAAATAGTGTCATCTTCAGTTTTGAACTTTCTTATTCCCAATTTCCCGACTATTTCCACCCGTTAACCTGAACAGGTAACGAAACATCCAGCTGTACAAAAATACAAGTAGCTAGCTGAGGCAAAATTGAAGCATAGAACCAGTGACGCAATCAAAACAACAATCTATCATCCATTGCCAATCCTTCTTTCATCTTTCCTCACCCCTTGAAAACGCTTCAATTCTCTATTAATGACAGAATAGAAACATATCCAAATAAATGGCTAAATCTCAGTAGAATGGAAAGTCTTAGAATCCCAAATCCCATGTATGTATATACATATCAACAAAGAGTAAAGAGGGACGTGGAACGCTCAGAGAGGAGATAGAGTGCACTATGTTGAAGGGACAGAGGCAATTGGTCTAATCCGAGAAGTGAAGATGATAACATAATCTGTCATTAATTATTAAATGATGGGAAAGCAAAGAGTGGAACAAGTTAATTATGTTATATAACTCTCTAGGAAGTACAAATACTGCAATTCGAAGAGAAAATCGATTTTTTAGAATTAGAATTCCTAAGGCAGATTATGTATTGATGTAGTTATATTCCATTTGGATGAATTACCTATCTAGAGCTACAAAATTAAAACTGTTCAGAAAAAATGTTAAAGCCATATTGCATTATGATTCAGAAACTTGTTATCCAACAATATAATTAAATTAAAATTATAACATTTTATAAAAAAAGTGTTTGATGGAACATATACATTTACTGACCCGCGATAATAAACAATTAATATTTATGGAGACCAGCTGAAGAGAACCAATTGAAATCTTAAGTATAAAACATAAACGAAGGTGAATAGACCATACATTATGCAAACCCATAGCCGCTACTGAAAGACAGTTGGAATCCTTAAAAAGCGCGGAAAGTCTACATTCAAGGGGAACATGGAGAAGATCAGTGAACGAACAGGTAAAAGTAATGGGAAAACAGAAGGAAGTGAGGTCTATGGGAGTAACTATTGTCAGATGAAAGACTCATTAGCGCTCATGTTCTTCTAAGGAGTGAAATGAACAACTACAGTTTTTCTTTATTATTATTATTATTATTATTATTATTATTATTATTATTATTAACCACTTGATTTCTTTTAGAGTGTTCGAAAGGTACATAAATAGCAGACCTTTTCAACATTTAAATCTTATTAGTTTGATACTAGAAAACCAAAAAATTTCCACTTATATTATATTTATTCTTATTTCCTCCTATGCATTGTTTCCTTTGTATGTGTCTCAGAGACCTATCGATAACGTTTCACACGTAGTTAGTCTATCGCCTTCAGGAATATCAACCAAACAAGAACTTTCAGCTAACTTGTAACTTTTCAAAAGGAATTATGACCACCCTGAGCACATTTAAGTACCCCATAAATTCTATAGTTTTATCTGCTTAAATTCCGTTCTTTCGCCGCTTTAAATCTAGGCTTAGTAAAATGCGCCATATACATTCCCGGATACTTAGGATAGCATAAAGGCAAGGACTTTAATTTGGTTAATATTTTAATCTTTTTACGCATTTGTTTGTTTGGTTTTTTTTTTTTTTTTTTTGGGGACGGTGGGGGCAATTTACCTAGTATGGCCGGAAATTCTTTTTATCTTGGGTGTACTGGCATACTTCTTTTGACTTCGAGCAGTTGTATTCCAGGTGCCGAAGGTATCCATGCTCGAACGATCCTACAATTCTCTCCAAATGTCTTTTCCGGGTGCTCAATTCAATTTAGAGATCCGGCAATGTTTCTGTTTGCGAAGCGTCAAAACACCATCCGGTCCACGTTCTTCGTGCACATGCGTAAATTGTCCACGGTGCAATATCGACGTTTTGTTTGTTTACATATCCGGACAAGTGAAAAAGCGCGTCATCTGAGGTTATCAATTTGTGCGAAACATGGGATTATTGTTTTGAATACTGATGAACCGTCTGCCACATTTCAAACGAGCAGGTTTATCCATGACGTACACAAATCACACGGTTGAATTTTGTAGGAGTGAATTTTTGTGCAGCATCCTTCCGACCGCTTATTGTTGCTCCTGGACTCTTAGCAGAGTGAACTGGGTTATATTGCTTGAGTTCTCTAGGCTTTGCAAGGTTCTTCGGTGTGTTATCTATTGGCTACACCGCCGATATTGAGTTCAGAAAAAAAATATTGCTTTCCCTATAGTCCTCACACACTAACCAGCACTCAATAACATTCGGTACAACAGCATACTGAAAACCGTCATGTTCCGGTCCTGCAGTTCATATATTTTCGCACTTTTACAGGAAACAAATGAAATGTCCAATAAATATATTTTATTTACTTCATTGTGTGTAATATTATTGACGTTGCGTCTATCTCAAGGCTACTGTTTAAAATAGCAAGTGTTAATATAAACGACAGATGGTCGCTTTATAGGAGCTTGTTGCTTAAATCTTGATTTAATATTTTATTTTCGTGAACTTTGACGATAGGCTTACACATTAGAAACCATTTTAAATACTTTTTAGATTAATAAGTAATTTTATATGAATTAAAATGCTTATATTTGGGTTACGTAGCTAAATATAGATGCAGGGTCTCCACATGAAACCTTCCTGATTTCAAATTCAATTTTAAAGGAAACTATTAGTTCTAGAGATTTGCGGTTTGTTGCGTCTTGTGAAGCAAAAAATACTTTTATAATCCCACAGTGTTCAGGAACATGTCAGAGACAGCGAAGAATTGAAAGTATGGTGTACTGTGAGATGTGAAAGAATTATCGTACTATTTTTTTCGTGGAAAAAACAATAAACGATGTCATTTATCTTGATATTCTTGAGCAGTTTGCTGTGTTACAGCTCCTCCTTTTGCAGCCAAACGTGATATTCCAGCAGGATATTGTGTCCCACCGCACTGGAGTGCAGACGTTGGTGCTTTTTTTTTGGACAGAACGTTCCTACAGCAATGAATAGGACGCGATGAATACACTTCTTGAACACCGCGATCTTCAGACACAACGCCTCTGGATTTCTTCCTCTGGAGTTATGTAAAAGACAGGGTCCACGCTGCACTGTACCTGATCTTGCTGATCCTCGCAAGAAAGTTGTAGCTTCCATCAACTCAATCACTTTGAGCATACTACGGCACACAAATTGCTATTGACTATCGACTGGACGTTCTGAGAGCTACTAATTGAGCCACACAGAATGCATACATTTTGAATAGAAAACATTTAATATAGCTTTATACGACACCGCAAATCGCACATCTCTAAGACTAATAGTTTCCTTAAAATTAGAATTTGAATGGAAGATAGCGCTTAACGTTCAGAACAGTGCATTCTAGCATTCTAGCACATTTTCCTTACGCTCAACAGGGCTCCTTGCAGCAGTCCAAGCCATCACGTCTATGTTTTAGAGCAGACAATTGGAGCGTCTCCTTAATAAAGGGAAGATAGTGGGTTCGCTTACTCACCGTGTAATTTTTTCCCTGCTGGAGTTAAAGGAGATTTTCCACCATTACAATGATATACTCGCTAACATAGTGCCCACAATCCGCTATCAATTTATATTTACGAAAAAGAGGCGAGCGTAAAGCATCAGGCCGTAGCGAGCCGCAGCTGATCACTGGGTCCAGCGGATTCTAGGATTTACCCTAGGCTAGGTTAAGGTTAATGTGTGTGTGTGTGAATTAATAGCGAATTTGAATAGACGAAAAATAAAAGAGGCGCGATAACATTCACAACTCCAAAGTAACACTGAGAAGTAATAACATAGGCGCGATACCATTCACAACTCCAAATTAACACTAAGGAGGCCGGAGTTTAATAGAGGCTTTCGGTTTTCTCCTCTACCCTCCGCTGAAAGGTGTGACTGCTACAAGGAACCCTGCTGAATGTAAGGATAAGTAGCTAACCAGCATTTTATCAGCCTTAAAACGGACATGAACTAAAGAGAAGCACAATTATTTTAATAATTGCAGCAGTTTTTAAATAAGTTTAATTTTATCATAATAAAACAGCAATATGCAGTGTTTAAGGCATAAATGGTAATATTACTTCCTTGTTAAATCCCCCCAAAATTAAGGATAAATTGTTGAACGAATGAAGGAAAATGACCATGTTATAAGCGTAGCCATCCACTAGGGCTTAACCCCTGCATAGAATGAACGATGTAGATGCGTATGATGCCGTGGTTGATGAAACGTAAGCAGATAAACTATTTTGAGAAATTTTCTCAATTGATAATATATTCACGCGAATGATTCTGTTTAGAGCGTTCTTTTTAACACACTAGCTGTAACTCGTAGTGTCCCTCAGTACTTTTAAAAGAAATAACTTGCCTGACCGGCACATACAGGCTGGGCCAAAAGTCGCTGCCGATTCTAAACAGAAATTGATAAAATTTGGTTGTGATCTTTCCAACGATTTAAACTACGCGTCTTGCGCTTTTTTGTTTGTGTTTGATAGTTTCTAATGTGAGTGCACTGGTACTCAAATAACTAATGTTCATTTGACATTGTTGATTCAAGATTATGAAGATATTTACAACTGCAGAAAGGGTTTTGGCTTAAAAACCTATTAAAAAGGTGACTATAATTTAATAATTAGTAAGTGAAATAAACATTTCAACATTGCTCAACCAACATGGACTATTCACAATTTACGAAAGCGTTTGGAGGATAATGGATCTGTTGTTACTGTTTTGGATGGAATCTCATGTGACGGAGTTTTTGAGCCTTGGCTTTTTGATGTCACAGTTACTGGAGAGAAATATCTGGAAATGTTAGCTACCTATGTCATTTCAGGTCTACAAATGCATTACAATACTTTCAACTTACTGTTCTTTCAACATGATAGCGCTCCATCACATGATGCATTACCTGTGCGAAACTGCGTTGAGTAGTCTTTTCATTGTAAAGATATTGGAAGGCCAGAATCATAGAAATGCCACCTAGATCGCCAGATCTTATAACAACTTATTTGTTCTTATGGAGCTACATTAAAGATAAGGTCTATGGTACAAAACCACAAACACTTGAGGACTTAAAAGAAGCTATTCAAAATGTTTTTGAAGAGATCGATGCAAATACACGACTGTGCGAACAAGCGTCCTAGAACATCTGCGAAATGTATCGACAGAGATGGAAAACAATTTGAGAAACACATTGAAAAATAATCATCATATAGCTTTAATAAAGTGTAAATTTTATTGTACTATATTTTTCATCAAGATGGGTAGTAACTTTTGGCCCACATTATATACGGATTTCCGTTGTGATGATAGCAGTGAAACGGGAGTTTCCACAATTGTAGCAGATAGCCTAATTTAACATTAAGTACGTTAGTGGGAATGTTACTTACTTGCCTGAAATTGCACGGCGTAATTTGAGTGAGCTTACCGTATTACTGAAAACTTGTTAGTTGAGTTTAAACCTTAATCCAGTCGTGTTGCCCATATGAAGAAGCATATTAATTACTATATTAACTTTAGTTAATGCTCCAACAGAAAGATATCTGGAAAGTTAGACACAATACATTAATTCTCATCTTCCAACCAAGCTCCTTGATAACTGTTTTCATCATGTTAGCAGAGTGTGGGCGTGCATTATCGTGTTGCAGCAGCACTTGATGCAGTCTTCTCAGTCTTTTTTCTTCATTTGCAGCTGCAAGGGATTTGAATTGACATTGCTTTCAGCAGTTATGAGTACGTTCCTGAGAAGTAATGCTGGAGGGATAAAGAAGAAATTCTGTAGTATAGGAACTTTTCTTCATGGTGTTGCTTTTTTATAGTGTTCAGACATTCCTCTTTTGCTGTTATTGACATAGAGGCAACATTTTTGTCACCAGTAATAATTTTGGAAAGAAATGGTTGTTGTTGATGTTTACTAGCGAGCAAGCAGAGTTGCCCAACGGGCTACCCGCTGATTTTTGTTGTTTTCACTTAAAGCGTGCGGTACCCATGCATTTGAACCTTGTCCATGGAATGCAAATATCGCATTATGGTTGATTGATCACAATTCATACATCTGCTAATTTTCCGGTTGACTGACGTGGATAATGTGGATTAAAGAGTTCAGAAGGTCTTCATCAAAGCCCGATGATCTTCCTTTACGTGTCGAATCGCTCTTTGAAACGACAGAACGATTGCCGCACTTTTCCTCATTGATGGCACAAAAGTTTCGAGCCGCCTCTGGTACCTTTGGTTCTTATAAAACTCTAAAAGAGGAATATGTGAAGTGTTCGTTTTATTCAACCTGATATCCATCTTCTTTAACTCGCAAATATCTTCAAACCTGCAAATTTCTAGGCTTATTTAGAAGCACAAAGCTCCAAATAACAAAAGAATAAATTTTGTTCTAGCTACGCAGTGCTGTAATGACGAATAAAAAAGCTATGAACTTATGCATCAATTAAATATTTGTTGATGCCAGTAAGGAAACCATTGTGAACATCCAGTTTTTTAAATTTAACTGTAAAAGTAAAGTGAAACATATTCCTTTTCCCAATTTTTTAATGTTTTCTAAGAAAACCATTGCCACTGAAAATAAACATGTTTAAAAATAGGCTTTTGAATTCTTCCATACTGTCTAAATTTGAAGACTTTCAACATGCAGTGTCATGTGATATATCTTGAAAATGGGTTTGTATTCAAATGTTAACATTAATTTCACGATTAATTCCATAGAAATGAGTCAAATCATCATCTAACTGAACATTAAACCTTCACCAATTGCTTTTGTACAAACTTGGTTGTATGTTTATGTTATAATTACCACTGCTATTACAAAATACTATGAATTTTTATGTAATAGCTAGGGAATAAAGTCTGGACACCAAAATATTGCCTAGGTGTAAGTTTAAGAAACTCTGGCTGTAGAGTGCCGTCAGTTGTTTATTTGGTGTAAGCTCAGGTTCGTACTGAAAATGAAAGGCATTAACGAAGATATTTATGATTTGAGTAAAGAACACGATGTGTATAATAGTTAATTTGGTATCCGAACTTTCATTCATAGTAATCACATGGTATAAAAGTCACATAAGTGATATTACCCGCAGACAGATGTTTACAAATGATTATTTAACTTCTGAACGCTGTAAGTGCTTGAGTATGTTTCACAATAATACGTTTGCTTCAAATGGCGTTCAGTTTTATAATGTACTCGTGCAGTATATACAAATGGCAAAACATGTCAGTGGTGTAATTTTTCTTGATGAAAACGAAAATATTTTGTTAAACTCAAACTTAATTTAACACAAGTTTTTACCTAAAATTTTGGTAATTATAAGAAGCACATTAAATAAGATAACTACAAAATAACAAGTATGGAAAAGTGAAAGTTGAAGCTTTCTAAATTTTGGAAAGGCTAAAGGGCATAGTTGTAAATGTTACCTCACGGTTGTGACTCCACAGCATGATGGGCGGTGGCTCAGGGGCGAAGCGCACTAGACACGTCAGATTAATGGTGCTTCCCCTGTTGATGAAGAGATCTGGACCGCCCAAAATCTCTGTTATTGGCTCTGAAAAGATAAATCATAATTGCACTTAGTTAGCGGGTATAATAACAGTAAGGCAAAACAACTAGCTGCAACTTTTGAAATTATGAAGTTGAATATTGAATGTTCATAGCAGTGCGTTGTAATTTGTCCCATTTTGTGTGTATGATAAACACCGAAAGTGATTGTAAATTAATAATTCATTGCTTATGCAGTTGTCATTAGACTGCCTTCCACATGTTGTATGTGAATGATGATGGAGCAGGTGAGAACACAGAAATAACTTGAAAATTCACATTCATTCTTTGAATTGAGACTGGGTCATTCTGGTGCATATTAAAATGTTTGTCTATTTTACTGAAGACACAGAATCACTATTTACCATTTTCCTAGCGGCCTATTCGTAACACATTCAGCTATCTTTCCCTAATTCTTTTAGGTGCATAATTATTTAGATGTTAGTGTAGATTCGTTTTTTTTATTAATTTCCCTGCACCATGCTTTCTATTTAACTCAAAGAATTATTATTTTTTTCTATTTGTTCTATAATACGTATCACTAATTTGAGAAATCTCATTTGTGGTTGTTTTCTTCGACAAACTGTGCACGTACATGAAAACAATTTGCATTTTTTGGATTTGATTTTTTGAGGCGTAGGAGGATATTTCGGTTTTTGAGCTTTGCTCGCGGCTGGTCATTTGTACTTGCGCCTCCAATTTGAACACCTCCGAGAGAAAGGGTTTGGCGAGAGTGACACCGGGCGGCCAACATCTCTAACATGTTTCCAGATGAAACACCCCATTGCCGTTATTTGAGCTCTTCAGAAAGACCGCTTTCCTACCACACGCAGGGGCAGACACCTTTACAAAGCACAAGCTGCCATCACAACGCTCGCCCTGGTACTTGCGTTCCTGTGGCAGAAATGCTCTATCAAATGAGAGAGCTGAAAATTTGTGGAAAGTAAAGATCCATACCAGCATTTGACTAAACCACCAGGGTAAGCATTAAAGAACCCAAGGTCACTAAGGGGTTTGAACTTGGGACCTCCCGAATGCGAGTCTCCGCCTGTTCCACCTGCATTTTACCATGATTTAAACTTCATAACTTGCGACTTCAAAAAAAAAAAAAGTTAATGATTTCTTTAGTAGAGGAAGAAAAAAGAAGAAGCACAGAAATTAAAAGCACCAACGATCAATCCAAAACTAAGATGAGGATTGTACAGAAAAAATTTAAATGTAGAAGAAGGTGAAGAAAAAAGAGAAGGAAACTGCACTGTCAACAGACCATGGATATAGCTGCTGCTTGAGACGGCAATCTCGTTGATGTTCAGGTCCTATTGTCTAGAATTCCGGTAGGGAGCAGCCTGGATACCGAGCGTCAGCATGATAACTTGTATAAAAATTGTACTTAATTAATTGTTTAATTGTAAAAGTAAATTTATATAAAAGAACGTTTATTGAAATATAAGCGAAGTGTAATAATTTAATGTTTCGGGTTATTGTGCTGATTTCTAGTGCCGGTTTACTTTTGAAGTTTTATTTTTGTTTAGTTATACTGTAGTTTTAAAATCTGTAGAATTTAAATCGTAATTTAAATTGCATTAATAAATGTAATAGAGGAATAAATAAAAATTAATCTGGAGTACTATGTCCTGATATAGAATCGAATTATCAGAATATAAACATTGCAGGATAAAATTAAAACAAATGAATAATAAAATAATCAATTCATCTATCTTGTAATACATGTAGTTGGATTCTAGGCGTTTGTTTATGGTCTTATACTATCTCAAAAGTATCTTAAGTATTGGGGCAATGTCCAGCAAAATAATTATATTAAAATGCTTTTTTATATGAATTTCTTTAATATGAAGGTGTAGACTTCAAGCAAACATTTTGTAGACGATCAGTGAATATATACCAGCAACAGTTACTGCTTTTTATCAATCTGGAATTCATCTCTGACTATCTTACTGTAGGTCCAATGATGTAAATTTTCGACTCTTAAAAGAATCTCAAGCCTGAAAGAGATCACTGAGCAAAATTTATCGGACGTTTCACGTCCTGTATTGAATGGTACGCTGATGAACAGTGATATTAAAGAGCGTCCTTAAATAAACCAAACAAAAAAGCGCCAATTTATAAGTAAAATTACTTGACAGCGGCCCCATTTGCCTGTTTCGTTTTATGTAAAACTTAAGCAACTATAGACAAGATTTCTTTGAGTGATTTTTTTTTGCTGCCTTGATAATATTACTAGTTTTTCTAGCGCCTCTATTGATATGTTTTAAATATATGGCTTATGAGAGTTGATAAAATTTTTAAAATGAATAATAAATAACTGAAACCACCCAACTTCGAAGTGTGTACCAGACCGCCACGGGTAACCGAGGTCATTAAGACGTGGAATCTTAAGCGGGAGGTCGGGGGTTTAAATTCCCGTCAAGGACGTCCTTCCTGAGGTTTTTTTTTTATTTACAATTTTCTCCTCAGTTCTCATAAATAACAAATGCCGGGGTGTTAACTCAAACTTTAAAAAAATGGAGTTTATACTTTTATCACATATATCATTAGTGTCCACCACCTGTGATGCTCAGTAGTTAAAACAAACGTTAAACATTATTAAAATTATTATTATTACCTCAGAGCTTCTATCTTATAAAAACTTATAGGTCAAGGCAGATAAATATTTTTTAATACAGGGATATCACTGTAGTTTAGAATGAGGTGAAATGAAATTGCTATAAATAAAAGAGAAATAACATATATAACAAGTTTCCTATAAACGTTCAAGTAACATGGCAAAATATTACAACTAATTAATAATTAAAATATTATCTAACACAATCGAAAATGAATTGAGAATAACAACTACCTGCTGCATTAAATAGCAAAGATTCTACACTCTTCTCATTATTTAAAAAATTAAGAGAAACAGAGCACCTCCCCAAACACTTTAACACCTTTATTATGAACATTCCTTATATTTGAATAGTTAACGTTCCTCTACCGATTGTTTTAGCGGGAAGGTGTGTGCCTTTGAATTCATTCATACAGTATACAAAGAGAGCAATTTAAAAGTTTCACAATTTAGATTAGTCAACCATTTATGACCTTAATTCAGCGTAGTTCCTAGCTTTTCGTAATCTGGCGGATGTTATCAGAAGAACAAATTTCAATGTTTTATAATTTCACTCGGTGTGGAATTTCTGCCAACAACGCTGCTGGTTTTCTACTAGCAGTACCTTCAGTTTGTCTTGTACTAAATGTAAATTTCCATTAATGTTGTGTTGTGTTACTTTTCACTGCACATGAGATATAAATATGTTTATTGGTACTAGCTATTTATTGAAGTTATTTTTTGCAGCAGACATGCAGCATTCTTCACAAACTGAGTTTCTTACTTGTGATTAAGCGGGACACAAGCTGCGTAGCCGGATACGCCATTTAACGCTGTGTATGCTTTATGTACGAGATGAAAGGTGGAGGTTATACCTAAATCTTAAAGCGAGCTTGGATTAGACGTCAATCAGGAGGTAGAACACATTGATCTGGCCGAGCTTTAAGGACATTCTGAATGGTTATATTAAATAAGGCTTTCCCCAACCTGCATATATTTAAAGTTGTATTATTTTATTGAAAATATGAAGCAAAACATTTAAAAGGAGTATCTGCACGAGAGAAAATAGTAAATTTGAACATTTACTCTATAAATAAATTTTGGTTACTCAGCCTTGCTATGTTGAAACCTATGAGTTTTCATTTTAGCACTCAAATGAGTAACTGTGGCGGTTATATTACATCTGCAGAATGTCTCGGAAAGAGCTGTCTAATGCTTTCTGCTTCGTTTAGCTTCAAAAGGTTTTTGATTTTTGATCATTTACGTTTGCTCAATCTTTAGAAAAACATTACTGATGGAATGCAGATTACACCTGCAAGTACCTCAGAAGAGATTCGTTTAAGCAAGAAAAGAAAGGTTGCAGTCTGTAGTTTTTAATGTGGTGATTTTTGCAAATTATTTTTTCTGTGTGTACGGCCTCCAACATCTAATGCCATTTTGGAAC
Organism: Metallyticus violacea; assembly: GCA_030762175.1. Taxonomy (NCBI): domain Eukaryota; kingdom Metazoa; phylum Arthropoda; class Insecta; order Mantodea; family Metallyticidae; genus Metallyticus; species Metallyticus violacea. The sequence goes on from CM060832.1 coordinate 37,011,060, forward strand.
ATATAGCAAGTTCACGTGAAAACTTGGTCGGTCCTGGTGGTGTAGTGGTTACCATACTTGCCTCCTATACCCCAAACGCGGGTTCGAACCCGGCCAGGACCGATGGATTTTTTCGGGCGTAAAAATCCTAAGTATGGCTTCCTTCGGAAGGGAAGTAAAGCCGTGGGTCCCGTGTCGTACATTTGCGGCACGAAAAAGAACCTCAAGCCTGAAAGAGAGGCCTCTGAGCAAAATTTGTCGGCCGTTTCACGCCCTGAGTTGAATGGGACGCTGATGACCTGAGCTGTTAAAGAGCGTCCTTAAATAAATCAATCAAAAAAAAAAAAAAAAAAAAAACGTGAAAACTTGGTACTCGTTTTCTACCTTCACCGTAAAATTGTTTCTATCTGTGGTACCCGTAGTTCCATTCTGGAACATGGACGAGGTTCCGATCATCAAAGATAATTTAGTTACCCTTATTTTCCTACAGAGAGCAATGTGACAGATGTTGAGCCCATCGCCATTTGGCAGGAAATAAGGTATTATATGAACTCCCTTTTTCAGGAATAGAGTTCTTTAATGTGCCGTAAATCTAATATGGGACTTTAAAGGCCCTTCCGGAGGACTTGAGTTCGAAAATTTTACATAGACCGGGTTTGAACCTGCAAACCTTGAGTTCAGAGGAGATCGCGCTACGCCTAAATCACATACAGGACGATGACGTATTATATTTTGCTATAGTTTACTTATTCACAGATATAAAATTCAGATAATTATTGAATATTTGTCCCAGAATTTGCTACAATTCCTAGGTTGAGATATCATACATTACTGCCGGTGCAAATGCAGTAATATTATTTTCACAGTGGTTTACAATGAAATTTATTTTTTGTACAATGACGCTATTTTAAAGCGTCCTGAAGATTAGCGGATGGTTTGCATAATTTACGGTACTATGAAGCAATGCCTTGATAATCTTTGGTATGGTTATGAAGTTGGTACTTCATATTTACGCTCTATTAGCGAATACCGAAGGAATGTAAGCTATTGCGGTTGTGCCCATGAAACGACTTTTGAAAAATGTCTTCAAATATCCATGGATCTCACCTAATAGGCACCGAAAATGATGACAATGAAAAATGTAATGTATCCATTAACGCTCTAGCGGTGGCAATTTTTGTTTTTTTTTTTCTCAACGAAACTCTGCATATAACCATCGATTAGCAAACGATTCGTCGAGTTCGTTAAGCAGCAAAATTCGATCATGGGGGGTGGGAGTTAACCTAAAGCAAATTCGTTCTAGTGGCCGCAATTTTTTGTTTTTCTCAACGAAAATCAGCATATTTCTTTAAAACAAATTGATAAAGTAGTTTTCGAAAAGCAGGGCAATCGAGTCATCAGGAGTGGGGGTATACCTAAAAACGAGTGGGGATTAAATAGACGTTTAAAATTGCTCTAGCGGCCCCAATTTTAAATTGTTTTGAAGGAAATTCGGTATATGGCATTGGAATATAATAAGACATATATTTTATGAAACTCAGTGCAATCGGACTATTAGGAGGGTGGTTTATCTGAAATCCAAAATTTAAAAACGCTCCAGGGTAATTAATATTTTTTTTCGCAAGCAAACTCCATATATATAACATTTAAACAATATAATAAAAACTGAAAATCAAGCACATCGGACGATTAGGAGTGAGAATTTACCTAAAGCCAAAAATTTAAAGATCGCTTTATTAACAATATTTGTTCTTTAACAACAAAACTCGGCTTATTTCTTTTAAATCAAACAAGAAAAATATTTTCTGAAAATTAATGAAATCAGATTATTTAAAATTTAAATAATCTGATTTCTTACTTTTAACTCGTTGGCTTTCACACTGTATAATGGTACATTTAGTATTTTTATAGCAAATTTGCTAAACTTTTACGGAAGAAACCCATTTTTCCTGTGTTAAATTCACAGTGTGGAAATATGCATAAGTATGACAGAGGTAGATTATCGAAGAGTTTTCCACGCTAGAGGGCAATAAGACAGAGCTGCATTCTGTCATATTTACTATTTAATTTGTTTGTAGACGACTTAGTGGATATGATGATACAGGAGTGTACAGAGCCACCCGTATTAGATTTTGTTCAGATGCGGCGATTTTATATGAAAATGACATGGTACTATATTCAACGACAATTAAGATTTGCAGCGGGAACTTAACAGACTGCAGACCGATTGCGAATAATGGCTACTTACAGTTAACGTAAATAAAACGAAAACAACTACTTTCAAGAATGGAGCAGTGCATATAGAAGGTAAGAGGCTTGGATGTACGGAGGACATTAATTGATACAGGGAAACACAAGGCGGGAATGAAGACAGGATACGCAGCAGAACTCCAGAGCTGCTGATAGGTTTACTAGAAACCGTTTACAGGACTCTGCGCAGATCTACGGCGGGAAAATTTAGAGGTGACAGCAAACGGAGAATCCAGATCAGGTAAGAATGCCTTTTTAAAAGAGTTTTTGGGGGTAGGGAGGGATATGAAGAATTGCCTAATTAAAAGTGAATTTAGGGCTCATAGTGGAACAATACAATGTAAAATTAGAGCATGAAATATGGGTTGGGAATTATTCTGGGACATCAATTATTAATTAGAGCAATCTATTTCGAAGAAGGTTTAGATTGGGAGGGAATAAAACATTGACCCTTCAAAGTGAGAAGGGGGGGGGCTGGAAACCTTCTATTGGGCAATATTTGGGCAACGGATCAAGGAAACAGAAGAACTGTATAGGGTAAGGTCAGGAACCGCTTGTAGGATATAAAAAGGTAGCATACAATCGCTCAATGTGGGGGGAGAAGATCTCGTTGGAGGTGCAAACGGAGTAAAAATATTCTAAGGGAATGGAGTTTTACATCAAAACAGGAGCCAGAATTAGGTATCACTTGGTTTGGGCTTGGAGCATGGCGGGTGAAAGTGAACTGAGAATTTGCCTTTTGTGGAGAGGAAGAATCTTGGTCTTACACCCTGGCAACTGTAGCAGCACTGAGGTGTAAAGAAACAAGCACCTGCTGCCTTCCTTTACTGACTCTAACAGAGGGCAACGGACATGCTGAGTTGTGCTGGAGGTAAGGATGAGGGACAGGTAGGCAAATTTCTATTGAAGGTGAGACAGCTCAGGTTTGAAAAGGCTGAAAACCATGTTGAGGGAAGGGAGGGGGGGGGGTACTAATTACTGACTTCACATATCCGAACATGAGATTTCAATCGCTCCTTTGAAGTGTTTAACACAATATAACCAACATTCTTTTAGCACAAGCCTTTATTTTTTCAGCAAACATATTTAGTTTTTATAGAGAGCTAACCCGCCTCTATGTTTCATAAAATTAAATACTATTAGTGATGAAATGAACCTATGGTAAATATCTGCTAAATTACTAAATGTGTTTGCTTCTCTCTGCTTCTAATATAAGCGCACATAAAGAATGATCTGAATTATTTTTATGCAGTATAACAGGTATATATGTCTATTCAGATTTCCAGCCAATCAGTTATGCATTAAAATAACAGAAGAAACATGCAGTATCGCCTCAATTTCGGCTAAAGTGTGACAAAACCAGTCTTACCACTGAAGAACAGCAAGATCAGATGGTATAACCGGATGTTTATGTCACGCTGAATAACAAGGGAAAATAATACCGAATAACGTTTGATAGCAACTAGAAAAAACATTTAGCGAATGAATTTTAGAAGTTATAATTAGGAACACATAGATGTTACTTTAAGTCACGATTTTTATGTGAGCAAACCTAAGCATTATCCTGACCTGTATTAAAATAACTTTAACATTTAATGATAAAGTATAAATACTTTTTAGGGTTACCTTTGGTCGCTAAGCAATAGTGTACAGTGAGTGGAACATATGTTACAAAACTAATTCTTTGCTGCATACATCGAAATGTTTTGGGATAATAATTGCAGAGTTAAAATCTTGTTTCTCACAAATGTAACTCAATTACACCCCTTAGCAATGACAGGGAAACTGGTATATACGAACATATTTTAAAACTAACGTTTCTCAGGTTTACTTTAAATGTGCATTAATGCCTGTATTGCTATCATGATACATTCTTTCAACCATACCAACTCTGGAAGTTCCATTTGCTGCGAATATCGTGTAGTTTGTCATAGTTCAAAGTTCGTAGAGGTTGACAGTAAGTACATAAATCCCCGCTAGATCATCTATCAGGAGACGTATAGGTCACTTGTAAATGTGAAACTCATTTATTACAGTATTACTGTCAAACAATATCTTTGCGTTGTATACCTAACCCCGGTGTCAATCTGGCTGGATCCAGCGCTTTGTCCCCTATTACAAACTTCAGGGTGATTAAAGTATATCCATATATTAGCATTGGTGTGCTTTCTGAGCAGATCACATTAATCATCACACTGAATTTGTGACAGTTTTTTTTTTGCTTACCTATTAAAATTATCAACCCGGATAGCTCGGGCAGTTTCCATTGGGACGGCTATTCTGACCATGGGTTTTTTCGTGGTTTCTCTTGGTCACTTAGGCTATTACTGGGACTCCACAGATTCCCATTTCCTTTCCTTTCATTGTATTGATTCTGTTACAGGATAGGAAGTGCTAGGACAAGTTGAACTGGTGTCGTGCGATGGTGGCTTACACTTTGTAAAGGTTTCTTCCCCGGACCTTCTGAGGGAATGAAACGGGTTTTCTATCTTGAAACATGTTAGGGACTAAGTCTAGTTCGCATAGCTTCACTAATGTGTAAAAACAGTATCGTCTTGGAGCTCCATTCCCAAGCGGCAGCGGAGAGAGCCGAAGTCTGTTAGTCGTGTTGGCGTGGAGGGAAAACGGAAGTATGCCGCATGTGTTAGTGTGGAGTGTGAAGGATAAAAGTCTGCCGCAGTGTTAGCTTGAAGTTCTTAAAGGAAACATTAGCCGCAGTTTGCAATCAAAATGGCCATGTATCCATGCCCATGAAATGTGCCAAATGAGGAACATGTTTGCACAGAGAATACTCTTTGATATAGAGGGGGGGGGGGAGAAAAGAAAAGAAAACTTTTCAGCGCATTCCACTTGTAAAACCCGATACAATGGAGGCCAACATAATCGAGCCTCCTTTGTTATAAGATGGAATGAATGAATGAATGAATGAATGAATAGTGTTTAACGCCCGTTTTTGCTTCAGAGGCACCACAGGTGATGGACATTGATGATACATGAGATGAAATGATATATTGGAAAAGGATATTTTTATAGGAAGGAAGCGTTCCAGGCCTAAGTTTAGGGTACCTCCCTGGCATTTGCCATTTATGAGGACTGAGGAAAACTTGGAAAAAACCTCAGCCAGGAAGGACGGTCCTGGCGGTATTCGAACCCAGACCTCCCGCTCACGAGTCCGCATCATAACAACCTCGGCCAACCGTGGCGGTTTTATAAGGTAGAAAAGAAATCATATTTTGCACCTCGAATTAATAAATATATCCCTTGTACAGTTCCGAAAACATGCAAAGCTCATAATGTTAAAGCAATGCCTTTTTCGCATTATTATTACACTCTTTGTGATTTACATGTTCTGTATAAAATTCCTTTCTGGCGTACGATTACTTCCTTTTGTGCTTTATGACTATTATGACTATCCTCTCCGTCTGGCCTCGAATTTTAGTGTTAAAAGCACATGATGATCCACCGTTTGCCGCCGTTCGGGATTGAGGACGCGGCTCTTTCCCGTGCCGTTCAGGAATGGAGCACCAGGACGATACTGTTTTCACGGGTAAGTACAATTTCCGTCCGCCCGGTGTCTCTTGTACCTCATGCCTTCCTCCAGGAGGCGGCCCCTTTTGGGTGTAGGCACAAACGTACAGCCGTGAGCAGGACTCAAGTAACGTAGTATCCTCCGCTCCAAACATAAAATTTAATCCAGTACCTATCAGCATAGTCTAATGTTAAATCTAGGGGAGGATGTAAGACATATTCGTTCCCGAGGCCAAGCGTACTCATCTGTCACTGTGTAGCCGAGCTGGATTCACTTTCGAGCCCAGTGGCAGGAATCAAATGACTAACTGTACAACTAACACCCTTTAGGCCGTGACAGTTTGGATTTGAAATGAAACCAATGCCTCTGTCACACGCCTGTGTAATTTTCTGCTTGTAAAATACTCTCCTCACTGTCAAATGCATTAGTTGCTGCTTCCAGTCCAAAAATAAATTATTTTGCCACGAGGCCCATTTAACAGTTACCACGATAGTTAAATTTTTACTTCCATTACTAAAACCTTTAATGCTATTTACAAGCTATTTATATATTTTACAAACAACAAAGCAGTAATTTCCATATCTTGGGTAGAAAGCAAGCAAGCAGCGAGAGCTCAGAAGCGGGATTTAGGTATCCTAAATTTAATCAAAGAAATGTATTAATTAATATTAAACAGTAATCCAGAGATAATGAACTAAGGAGCATAAAGGTTAAGACTTCACATATAAGAAAAATAAGCACATTTAAAAAAAAATTAATTGTACATAAACATCTTAAAGCAAAGAAGTGTATTAGTCCCTGGGTCAAATGGATCCAAAGATAACAGCAGGTTTAAAAACACCCAATGGTTTGGTGGCAAGCGATAGGGGAATAAATAAAATAATCTTAAAGTGGATGGTATAGTAATACATGCGTACCTTTCGCAATTTTGATCATAGAACATCGGGAATTTTCTGAATAACAGCAGGAAGAAGAGCAAATAGCTACTGTTCAAATGAGCAAACAATGTTGTGGCATTAGCATATTTTAAATTGTTATAGCGTCTTTGTAATATTACTGGGGGACCTTGAAGAAAGCGGTCATTCGCTTTAATATCAAGAATATCTCCACCTAATAGTAGTTAAAGAAAACACTGGGAACTTTGCCAGAGAGTTGCAGTTTAGGTAAGGCTTCCAAGCAGAACAGACCTCGTGCCACATCATTTTCAGCCCCCTCTGCTCCACATGATCAACTCAGGCGTCTCGTTTAACTGGTGAACTGTGTGATAAAATACATTTATAATGTTATTCAGTTAATTTACAGGAGTTTCCTTTAATGAACATTCCTTCTCATCTTCTCAGCCAAGCGAGTGGGCTGTCTTTATTCGTGACAAGATATTAGAACACAACGTGTCCGAAGGTGGTTAAGATATTCAAGAAGACAACATGGTAAAGGCTTGTTTAACTGATAACATTGGTTCCGGAGAATGCAGGGAATTCGAATTAAACAGGATTGCTATGTAAATGCATAATCATCCCTGTACGAAAAATAAAGTCGGTGCCTAAAATTGGCTAACGAATTTTTTGATTTGTTTATTTAAGGATGCTCTTTAACATCTCAGATCATCAGCGTCCCATTCAATTCATGACGTGAAACGGCTGTCAACTTTTACTCAGAGGCCTCTTCTTTCAGGCTTGAGGTTCTTTATCCTGCCGTAAATGTACAATACGGGACCCACGGCTTTACTTCGCTTCCGATGGAAGCCATACTTAGGATTTTTACACCCGAAAAAATCCATTTATCCTGGCCGGGTTCGAACCCGCGGCCTTGGGTTTAGAAGGCAAGTATGGTTACCACTACACCACCAGGACCGACGGATAACGAATGAGAGAAGGAACCAGATAAGTTAAAACTTTGACGAAATCTGTTAAATTTGAAGGAAAAAACATTACCTAACTTGTAACTCAAATTTTAGCTTATGCTTATATCGGCTAGATATTCATTCTTATAGTTAGAACTATTTTTTAACCCATCCGAATTAAGGTGATCTTGCTACCAAAGTGTACAAGAGTATACAAAATATGACTTTTTACGCATGAATGGCAGCTTCATATTTTCACTCGGCAAGAAGAAGGTCTACTATTATAGGACAACTCTACTACAGAATTAGAGTTACATTTGTTGTTCGTGTCCGTGTCAATACGTTACGCAGTGGTTTCATTCAGATAACGAAACGAAGATGGTGTTAGGTTAGTTGCTGTTCATAGACATAAGTAAGCGGAGGTAATAAATGCTCCTGACGTGGACGTATATGTATTCCTGTACTTGTGTAGGCTGACGATCTAATTGTTTTATCTGTAACAAAAAATGGTTGCAGAAAGGCATTCACATACTAAAAAATATTGCCTGAAATCGGATATGGTGGTAAATATTCACAAAACCAAACAATAATATGTATGGTAGATATGAAAAATAGTACTTCCGTGGACAACAAATACAAAATGTTAAATTTTTTTATATTTGGGAGTAAGGTTTAATATGAGTGGGAAATGGAATAAGCATCTATCTGTTATTGATTATAAAGCACGAGTAACTAAATGAGTTACTACGTGTTCTGACTCGCGTTCCAGATATACCAGTAGATGCGCTACAGAGGATGTACAATGCTATGATTAAGTCTATTCTGCTCTGTGGAAGTGAAATATGGGGATGGGGAAGAGCTAAACATTCAAGTCCAGTTTTGAAAAAGGGTTCTCGGGCTTTCCAAAGAACGTCAAACTGTGGGATTATTAGGGAGGTGGTTGCTATGAAGATACGGTTAATAGTAAATCAAAAAATACTGACTTAGACTAATGAAGGGAGATCAGTTCATAATTACCTATATAATTACCTAATCTATAGGCACCGAAAGCAAAAATATAACACAATCAAAGGTGGAAAAAGGAGGAATCGGTCTGGATTCAATATTGCAACAGGCCAATTTAAACAATAAAATGCTTGGAAGAAGGTTAGAACAATGCTAGAGAATATCAGCAGGCAGGAAATCGAGGCAGAATGTAACATGAAAGTCTCCATGACCCTTGAATAAGTTAACCTGGAGCAAAGAGAGAAATGCACGTTCTAGGGAGAAAGGCAAGACCAGCATTAGCCTAGTTTAGACTGGGAGGTTGGAAGTCTAAAAAATAACGGATATTTCTGGTAGGAGAATTTTCACATTTTGCGGAGTGGATGAGGAATGGGTACATATACTGGCCCAATGTTCTCACTAGAAACACCTGAGAAAAAAACGCTGTTCCTAGAAAACTGTTTTAAGGCAATTAGAGGACGATTGACATGCTGGGATCTGTTTGTGTATCTCACTAATTGATTTATTTTGGGCATTTTCCTAGCCAAAGTGCGCTAAGCTAGAAACAATTTATTTTATGGTCAGAACGCAGTAACTAGTGCATTGTAAACAATATTTATGCTGTTTTCATTCATATATCTGTAAGCACTGTTCTTCTCATTTGAAAATGTGTCATTTATTTATTATTGCTTTTTATTTTTTGTTATGTGTTCCTCTTTCTAACTGTGTATAATACTTAAGCATGTACGGTCTACGAACCATGTATAAAATACATTTGTAATATGTATATATAATTTTATAGTTTAAAGACACGCTTAATATTAATACATACACTAGCGTCGTAGTTCGCCACTCACCTCCCGTCAGTCCTAGTGGTGTAGTGATAACCATACTTGCCTTGTAGACCGAAGATCGCGTGTTCAATCCCGACCAGGGTCGAAGAATTTTTTCGGGCGTAAAAATCTTAAGTATGGTGTCCTTCGGAAGCGAAATAAAGTCGTGGGTCCCGTGAAGCAGATTTACGGCACGAAAAAGAACCTCAAGCTTGAATGAAGAGGCCTCTGAGCAAAATTTGTCGGCTGTTTCACGCCCTGAATTGAATGGGACGCTGATGACCTGAGATGTTAAAGAGCGTCCATAAAGAAATCAATTCAACTCTCCCCTCTCTGCAACTGTTACGCAGGTAACTGTTTAAAAAACACATCTTTAATGAGCTCAGAAGGTTAACAGTACCTACTACCAACGCGAATCAAGCTTTGCGCATGCTTGTTATAAACAGTAAACGAGAATTGTTCTTTTACTACGGGATATGCATCAAAATAAGTAGGTACGGTCCTTAGTGTTGAAATAATGTAAACAACAGAAAAATAAAAGAAATCAAAGCTACAACTGATTTAAACATCATTTCATCAATTTCATTTGAATATTATTTAAATACCTATTTAGAACAGGCGTGATATACAACAGTCCTGTCCATAGTGAAGTGGGTGTGACAGTTATTGCATTGCATTATGCTTCTCTCATAAATCCAAGGTCGATACCAATGATAAGATCAATTTGCACATTTGACGCATCACCAAAACGCTTTGAAGAACCCTCCATTTTGTGTTATGATTGTCAATTGTCCATGCTTTTGTTACTATCAATAGCTCCCCACCGCCCCTAGCAAAAGTGGCCAGGGAGTTCAGTAGTTATAAAGCGGAAGTATAGAGTTGGCTACACTGAGCACAATCCAAATGCACGTCGGGTGATAAAACGGATTTGATAATTTTTTTCTGATAATTTCACTTCGTATTTCGGCCGTGATTGGTAAATTTTGTTTCGTTTCATTGGTCGATTTTAAGATGACTCACATGAGTGAAACAGTCGTCATAATCCACTTTTACGATTTGTAGATATCACAGATATTTTCATTTCGTGTTGGAAGCGGCTGAAGCGTCGGCGGGAAATAACAGCATTTAGGGAAAAAATAATTGAACACTTAGGCTGACATTGCTTGAAATATTCTAACTGCGCTTAGTGTCCCGAGAAGATAAAATAGGCGATGCGTAAGGTAAAACCAGACACAAACGTCTTTTCTGCCGTCATTAAGGTCCACTTGCGTTATACTGGGTGGAAAATGCTTGATGCACCAAGCTAAATCAGATAATATATCTTGATGAGATGATTAACTTTTCACAACCAAGTTTTTCTTTTTCCCGCCGTTTTCGCGAAAAAGCTTTGCGTTTCTGGTGTTTCATACCGCTACTGCAGAAGCACATGAACCAGACTACGACTCAAATAGTAAACAAGATGTCGCGCACACTTTAGATGTAAACTACTCTCTCCATAGGATAGGAAAGATAACTGAAAATTACATTAGATAAAGCATATTACTGTAAATATAATTTGTTGTAATTAGAAAGTAATTTTAATTATTTTATCCATGCAACAGACTCAATTAACAATGTACGCATCGAAATAACGCATTAATATTTATAGCATACTAACTAAAACTACGTTGAGAAAACTTTTAAATAAAATAATTTATTTGCAGTTACATACGCTTGACACAGCCAAAGGACATTTTCTTGAACTCGCTTCAGCATTGCAGGATTGTTTTCGATATCATCGGGGGAGTTTGAAGGGGAAAAAAAAATAAATAAAAGAGTTGTTCCCTAGTTTTCGCTTCTTGATAATGCATCTCACGTTTCAACATCCTCAAAAAGAAAATAAAAGAAAAAAAAAAAACGACTAGAGAAATGAAATCGGGACCTCTCGCTGACCAGGAAATGGGCACAAATAGTTCATCGATTACAGAAGGTATTGTTTTGGAAACTACACATTAATTGGGTGCCCTGTCTTGCTGAAACACCATCTAACGTCTGGCTTGTAGGGGAATATCTATCAGCAGTTCAAGCAGATGTTTTCAGTCTTTGATGTAGGGTCACAGGTCTAATCAGCGATCTCCAAAATCCATTAAGACAGAACCTTAGCCGATAACGACATAGCCGCACGGCATGGTACTTTCCTCAGACCACAGACACAAGTTATAAAATTGAAACATGTCATGTCAGTAAACGTATGCTGCGCACAAAGCCTGAAGGTTGACTAATTAACTATGCAGAGAATGTACTGAAAACCTCCCTCTCAAATAAGCACTGTATATGACAATGTTCTCTTAACGCAATGAAATGGGATATTTCAACCATTGTGGCTATCTGTCGACTACTTCTAGTTCTGGAACAAGTTGTACAATTTGTTCTTTTGCTAGAAGATTACAATCTGGTACAACGTATGCATGTGCTAGCATCGTTTCCTGTTTCTGATAATCTTTGTATTACTGCTGAAATAATATGCCAATATGGAACTTTTCTTTGAAGATGTTCTCTAGCTTCTCCATATCCAATTATTTCCCGGCCATAGCAAGCTCAATCCCGCTGATGCCTAAACAGAATTGAATTAAAGAAAATCCGTAGGACGTGGCCGGAGAAAGATTAATTTTCGAATACGAGAAAAGATATTTTATATGTGCTGTGATTTATTTAGTTATAAGGAAAACTGGATTAACGTGAAAAAGTAGTTTAATATTGGCTCACACACAATAATGTACTCAGCATCAAAACTTGACGGTGCTCCATATAAATACAGTTTTAAAAGTAAAATAGCAAATCAATTTTAGGAATAATACATTTTTAGAATTTTAAAATAAATGATTTCAAGTGCTACCCTGATTTGCCAACAAATTTTAAAATATTACACACACAAATTTCTATAACAGTTAAACAAAACAAGGAACTTAAAACCAGTATTAAAATCTTTCCAGTACAATGAATAAACCTAACAAACCTCCTTTCAAAGTCACTGGATCGTGCTAACGGAGAGGGCTTCGGTCCAACTAATTTTAAAGAAAGGCCTAAATGTGCGTTACTTCCTTGGTACCAAAGCAATCTCTGGCAGTGGACAACAGGAGGAGATACGATCATGCTAGAAAGATTACATTACATTATTCTCGAAAACTGCATTGCCTGTCCCAACCGATAGGAACAAGACACAGGCAATAACAATTTCCAGCATAGGCAGGGTGGGTGATTAGGATGGAAGACGGATGGGCATTTGGTAAGTAGCAGACAGGAACACGTACAAGAAAGGCACAAATGACACCCAAAATTATAAATTTAGCTAATGGTTACCACTTTTAGGACTTTTTATCAATTTACGATTTATAGACAAGGATGTCAACTTCGTAACATATTGAGAGGGGGATTCGCCAAAATATTCATACATATAAATAAAACGCCCTTCAGTGCACAAGTATCTGGAAGTCATTAAGCCGTAGTGATTGAAGTGAGTCTGGTTATCAATTGACATGCACGGGCCTGTTTTTCGGTTAAGACTAACTCTGGCCTTTCAGCTCCATTGCAAATTTCCTATTCTTCTCAAGCCTAAATTATCCCAAGCTACTTCAAGCAAAAAATGGACTTTTGATTCCGTTTTTAATTAATAAAATGAATTTTATTCGTCATTCCCATTACATAAAATATTTTACTAGCAACGCACTGACAGGAGTGCGCAACTCTTTTCACAGTTATGCCCCTAAGATATCTGAATTTAAAACACGGTACTTGCTTTTTCTCTGTTTACCTTACTGTGCTACCGGAAAACAAACGTTTGTCATGTGACTCATGTAAGCATTGCAGTATAAATTAAGTTTCCTATCTTTCTCTCTGGTAGTGATGCATCCGGGGCTAGTGAAACATCTCTTAAATGAGTACTCACATCCCACACTCCTTCATAGATCTTCCGTTTAATTCCCTGAAAACAATTGCAAATGTCAAAGGAGGGCGGTATTTCTATGTACCAAATTTGAAAAAATACCCTATGTGGCAATTATGCAATGAAATGTACATTACGTAGAAATAAATAGAGTAAGACCCTGAAAAATCATGTACATGCAGGAAATAATAATAATAATAATAATAATAAAACTTTTCCTTATTATTATTATTATTATTATTATTATTATTATCCTTATTTACACTTTCTAAAATGGGAATCTCAGTATAATTTACTGAACAATAAAAATATATAAAACATACATAAAAAATTTCAGTTTAGAATAACAGCAAATTGTGATTAAACAGAATGAAACTTTGAACATGGAAATGGTGTAAACGTATCTCAGAAATAAATTATTTAAATAGTTACATAGCACTTACTATTACATTTGAAGCTTTCAAAGCATGTTTCTTTAAAGCTTTGGATTTTTAAATTTTACATGTTTTAAATATTTGAATGGTGGCCAAATTTGTCGTATAATAATTAATTAAATTGTTGAATAAACATTAGAGCACAAAATATTTTAAAATCTCCTGTTTTAACAAATAATACAAGTTTTAGATGCTGTCCCTTAATTACAATAGCTTCTATAAGTTGGCTTACACGTGCATACACCTAGCTGACAAAATTATAACAAAGGACCTTAAAGAAAAATATAATGCAATACGATCAAGCATTTTTTCATAAAACGTTTCAAAACTACATTCTACCTTGGCCACCGGATGTCATCTCTTGAACGCAAACTTCTTCTATGTCCTACTCGGTTACAGCGCGCGGTTCACAAGGTAAGCAACTTGTGTAGTCACTGCAGCAGTTGGTGTTATATGTCATGCACTAAAGACGCTGCCTAGCATGTCTGTTCCGTTTGCTCTGTGGCAGAGTGTGCAGTGATTCCGTGGTTAAGATCGAAAGTTCGTCTCCAGGCATGAAGTACTTTTTTTTAATAAACCTTTTTACCACATTATGACAAATTAGTTTCGCATCATTCTTTCCCATACACATCCCGCCGATCGTCCTCTGATGTTCCTTGTGATAATTTTAAAGTATTATCCTTTAGGTGGCAGCAGTAAATTTTCAGGTACTTGAAGTGTAGTCGCTTGTTTGTGATGATCATGTAAATAAACTGATGTTAACATTTTCTACTAAATGAATAACACTGAATTATGAGCTGTGATAAAGTATTTCGTTTTGAAGGGTTTAATTTAAAGAGAAAAGGAGTCAGATTACACATTAAAGGATTCTTCCCTTTTGTTTTCAAAGGTTAAAAAGTGGGCTGCTGAATTTAGCGTGGTCGTACACTCATTCAAGATCGTGAACGCTCAGGGCATTCCAAAATTGCTACGACCGACCGACGAGATTGTCATAAAAATTCACAATGACGTACGAAGTGGTCGTCTATTGAAGGTACGCAAGTTGGTTGGCATTGCAAAGACTTCGATAGACAGTGTTCAGTATATTTTACACAAGGTTTTGGGTACGAGCTTTCCGCTCGATGTGTGCCGTGTTTGTTTACAATAGACCAAAATCGCATTAGAATGAATATTTTGCAACATTGTTTAGATCTGTTAAACGCAATTCCAGCGAATTTCTCCAACGTTTCATAACAGTAAATGAAACATGGATTCATCACTACACGCCAGAGACGAAGGGACAGTTCAAACAGTGACTGGCAACAGGTGAAAGTGCACCAAAGAAAACAAAAAACGGTTTCTTATGCAGGAACAGTCATGGATACAATTTTTTTTTTTTTTTTTTTTTTTTTTTTTTTTTTTGATTTTCAAGGTATGGTGCTCGTAGACTGCCTCCAGAAGGGCAGAACCATCACCGGGAAGTATAATGCTTCACTACCGGGCCATTTGAAGAATGCTATTCAGGCTAAACGTCCGTGTCTGCGAAAAAGTTCTTTTTCATCCAATAATGCGCCTTTATACACATGTGGGATTGCTGCTGCAAAACTGCATGATCTTTGCTTTCAAGTGCTTCTACTTACGCTATAGTTACCTGATTTGTGGTCCTAGCAATTACTTTTGGTTCCCCAAAACTGCTGGGTGACGAATATTCACATAAAATCAGGTTGAAGCTAGACAGGTGCTCATTTTTCACAGTTGAAGAAATTTTATTTTACTGAGGGTATTAAAAAGTTGGAAAGTCATTGGACTAAATGTATTGATTTACGAAGTGACTATGTTGAATAAAAAAACTTCTCTTGTGTTTTCTTGGTCAGGCTGAAAACTTTTAGAAAGTCCCTTATAATTCGAGTTAAGTGGTTCTGTAAAGAAGTGGAATATGCTCAAAGCTGAACACATCTGGTCCTTGTACAGCTCCCATGTCACAGTGCGGTAATTTTGCCTTCAGAATCATCGGACATACTTTTTTCGAGGATTGTGACAGTCAACAGTTAACATTGTCGCGATATGCTGCAAAACTTCATTATTTCTCAATTGCGGGTGTTGAATGTACATATGGACAGTGTATGGTTGCTACAGATAACACCACTGCACACATGAATAAGCATGGATTGTTGTGGCAGAAGGGGATTTCTCGATTTGTGAATTCGCGATCCCCTGGTCACACAGCTGTAGATTTCTTCTTTTGGGGATTCCTAAAGCAAGAAGTTTTTCAAACACCTCCTACCACCACCTTGCAATTGAAGAACCGGATCTGAGCTGCTGTGAACTCTATCCCTGGAGATAGTCACGAAGAGTAATGGGCAGTTTCCAGCGTCGTTTGGAAGAATTGCAGCGAGGGCAATCATTTCCAGGGGCTATTTTTAAACATTGATGGGTAAATGGTATTCCTTTCTCTTGTATTTAACACTGAAAACTATCAATAAATAGCAGTTTTTCACTTACGCTGTTGGTTTAAATTACGATATTTCATTCTCCACTTTAATTTATATTTTTAATTTCGTAAATAATTAGTGGTTATACAGTTGGTCCATCGTACAATAACAAGAGCGTTCATTTCTAAACCACAGTCAAATTGCTAGGTCAAAGGAGCCCCCTTCAGGATACTGCATTAACTTTTCATTCTGAAAATGTAATAACTAATTCAGTGATTTCAAAAACTAATGTAACAATTAGAACAGCAGATACATTTGAATAAATGTTTAGTAAAAATAATAGTTAAAGACGTGAATCGCAAGATGAGCCATAACATTTTAGCGATCATGAGATCTTGATATATCTGAGGAAGCAGGAAAAGATATAAGTTCGCTTATATTTCGATGATGGTGGAATCTCAGCAATTACTTTCATCTGTGGAGGATATAGGTAGCATTTCGAAAAATACTGTCATATCTGGTTTCAGCTCTACGTCATTTTTCAATTTCTTCCCAATGGGAATCATGTTCTGAGATAAAGGTACTGTCATCTAGAGGTTCCCCATGGGGAATCAACTCTAAATGTGAACGAGCTACTCTGCATATTATAGTTTCCTTTGGTATGGTTCTGGGCAAGCATGGAATCAATTTATATTATTGGAGTTTTTTGTTGAATAATTAAAGGCATGCTTCATAAAAATTGGTGATATTACTGGCAGAAAAGTTATTTTCCTATTATTGAACTAACCTATATTAACCTAACCTAATTAACCTAAATAAAGAACCTATAAAAATGTACGATTTTAACATGCAACCGAAGTTTTTTTTTTACATACTGTATAAGGACAAATTTTCCATCCTTGTAGGTCAAAGCTTGATATTCATATTGTTATGAGGAGATAGAGAAAAACAAGTTTATTTGTCAAATCATAAATGAACAGCTGTGCACTTATTTTAAGTAAATAAAAGCATATGTTGGGTTGGACTGGATTGTCAGGGACACGAGGAGAAGCTTTCGGTACTTCAACTGCGCTCAAGGACTACTGTTTGTACCTAAGCCTCAATCAGTCATTTCCGGGAGGAAGGGATGAGTGAAGGGACAACATCGGGTGGCCATGACCTAGGGGGGTGATGAAGCATGGACGCAGACGGGGCTCCTAAAATTGTTTTCAGATAAAACGCTCCGATGCCAGCCAAACGCCAGCGTAGAAAATTTTCCAAAGTGTAAGCTACCGCAACACCGCACACAACATTTTGTCTGGCACTTTCGACCCTCGAATAAAATGAGGTATTATTTGATACCGGAAATTCCATGGAAAGGAAATATCTATTCTAGATTGCCAGATTAGATTTCTAGAGAAGCAAATTATGGGATAGAAAGTTTTATGATGCTGCAGAGTGATAGATTCGGCTATTAAAAATAAAACCTACGAAAATGCGCTAAATTATTCATTTTCTTGCTGCATTAGACATTAATTTAAAAATTATATAAACAAAAATATGATTGATTTTATTGTTACAATCACAACATAATTCGAGATAAAACTGCACTTCCTTGTTTCGATTAAAATAAAGTCAGTTGAGAAAGTAGCAAATAGAACGAAAACGAATGTTAGCTACTGATATACGCTGATAACACATTCTCATTCCCTACAATGTGTAAGCATTTAAATAATAATAATAATAATAATAATAATAATATATAATAACAATAATACATCTCTCAAAATGGCAGTCGTTCCTTGCCGAGTCCATTATCATTAGACTTTTCATTGTGAAGCGATAGTAATTAAAGCTCTATATTTTTTAATTCACAATGAGAAAATACGGGATATACGAGAAAGTATACAAGATATCTCCGGAAAGTCTTCCAAAATTTCAAAATTAGTAAGTTACTTTTAAATTACAATGCTAAATATTTTAATTATCACGAAAGCGATCTAATATAAAAATTTCAACACTTTCCACTTTGAAGAACATAAGTAAGTTACAATCATATTGCATGTACGAGACGACAATTCACCTTTTTACTTTTCTCGAAGGATAAGAACGAATGGGAACCTGTTCTTGGAAATAATATAAGAGAAGAGAATTTTATAATATTACCTAATATAATTCCTAAACCACGATGTTATAAAATTCGCCACATTCATTTACGTAGTTATATAATTGTAATATTAATTAAGCTTGTGATGATTTCTAACTGAAAGCTTGAAAACAGTATTCACGCTCCACTAACTTTGAACATATTTTTTCATTCATATTAAAGCAATTTACAGAACAACACGATGTAAAATAATAATAATAATAATAATAATAATAATAATAATAATAATAATAATAAACCAATAATAATTATAATAATAAAATCAACACAATAGCAATAATAATAAAACAAAAAACAATAATACAAGATAATAGGGTTAACAATAACAATAGTAACAATAGTAATAATAATAATAATAATAATAATAATAATAATAATAATAATAATAATAATGTAAAACGTAGGTCATGTTGTGATCACTTCCATTCCTTTAGAAAAAGGCACTCGTGTTTGAATTCGCCCTAGTCGTTTGGTATCACAGATTATTATTAATGTTCTCATTAAACTGTTTCATGCTTCAAGAATATTATTGTAATGATTTTCATAATTATCTTTAAAATATATTAGTGGCTTAGATTTTATTGTATAGAATCTTTTTTTTTTTTCATCTTTTTTTTTTTTTTTTTCTTTTTTTGGTACAGAATGGTTAGAGGCGGCAGATGCTGGTGGTACAGCATAAGAGCATGCGAGATATAAAATGTGTCGCCTAAACTGATAAAAACGATCTCATTAAATATGTTTAAGATTTTATACTATTTTGATGTCAATGGTTTGCACCTTCAGTCTATAACCGATGGTGTTCTATAAATTATTTTGGATTCATAAATTATGGCAAGTCATCTGAAGATTTTAATTCCTGTAGGTAGAGCAATAATTATCTGGCAACCCTGCCTAGCATTCGCCTAAGCAATTAGGGGCGAAAAACAAGTCATGATTGCCGGCCCCACCTGTAGACATGTTTATATAAATAAATGTTTGTAAGTAGTGGAGATAATATAGGTGCATTCCTCTAACTATGCTATACAATGCTTGTGTACAGTTACTTACGGAAAATAGAGATGAGATAAGCCACACCATTTTTAGTAACATTTTTCCTGATGGTACTATAGCCAGCAGAGCATGTAATAACATACCCGATGTAGCTATATTATTACTGTTTGTAAATTCGCGTCCTTCCTTTCCGAAAATCTGACTCCAAAATTGACGCGTTCTACTGCATTGTTAGTGAATTCCGAAGGAATGAGACTACTGTAGTCGTAACCGTGAAAAATTGACTTGTTTATTAGCTAATGTTTTAGCGAATTCTGAAGGAATGTAAGTTATTGTGGTAATACTAATGGGAATATTTTTTGTTAATCTACCCATAGCTGTATCGATCGTACCTATTAGGCCCCGAAAAAGACAAAAAATTATAAAAAATGGGCCAATTTCTCCATCTCTTCCTCCCTCCCTCCCTCCCTCCCTCCCTCCCTTCCTTCCTTCCTCCCTCTCTCCCTCCCCCTCCTTCTCTCTCTCTCTCTCTCTCTCTATATATATATATATATATATATATATAATTACTCATAAAAAGGTGTTTGTATATTTGATGTATGCATGTAGATCAGTATGTAGATATGTGTGTATGTATATATGTATGGATGTATGTATTGGCCATTTTGATTGTTACAAGGACGATATATGTGTGTGGGGGGGGGATGTGGGTTGTGTGTGTGTGTTAACGCTCTAGCGGTCGCCATTTTTGGTTTATCTCATCAAAACTCGGTACATAGCCATTAATTAACAAACAATTCGTCGAGTTCGTTAAACAGCAAAATTGGACCATTGAAGGGGGGGTGGCCTTTCAGCGAAAATTTAAAAAAAAAATCACTCTAGCGGACGTAATTTTTGCACTATCTCAACGAAACTCAGTAAAAATCTTTAAAATAATTTTATAAAATTTTTCGAAAATCGTGGCAATCAGGTCAATTTGGGTGGGGTTATACCTGAAAAACTTTAAGAGGTTAAAACGAAATTTAAAAGTTACTCTAGTGGCTGCAGTTTTAAACATTTTCAAAGGAAATTCGGTACGTGCCATTGAAATAAAGTAGAAAAAACAGTTTTCTAAAATCAGTGAAATTGGACTATTAGGGGGACTTAAAATCGCTCTAGTGGCATTAATATATTATTTTCGGAACGAAACATCCGATATGCCTTTTAAAGAGAATAAGAAAAATCGTTCTGAAAATCAAGGGAAATCGGGGCAATAGGAAAGGTTTGCTTGCACACAAAAATTTAAAAATCGCTCTAGTGGCATTAATATATATATATATACTTCGCAACGAAACTCCATATTTTCCATACTTGTTCTTTCACGACAAAACTCGGCATATGCCATTTAAACCAAATAAAAAAAATAGTTTTTGAAAATTATCCGGTTAATGGAACTGGAGGTATAACTGAAAAACTTTTGGGGGCTAAGCCCAAATTTAAAAATCGCCCTAAGGCCACAATTTTAATTTTTAAAGGAAACTCTATATAAGCCATTGAAATAAAATAAGAAATGTAGTTTTAGACAATTAGCAGGGGGGGTGTATCCAAAATTTAAAAATCGCTCTAGCGGGAATAATATTTATTTCGCAGCGAAACTCGTATTTAAAAAAATAAGAAAAAGAGTTCCTTAAAATCAGTGAAATTGAACTATTGGTGGGGGAGGGGAACTCTAAATTTTAAAAATCGTTCTAATGGCATGGCATTTTTATTGGTTTTTTTTTTTTTTTTTTTTTTTTTTGCAACGAAACTCTGTATATGCCATTTAAATTGAACAAGAAAAATAGTCCTGAAAATCAAGGAAATCGAAATCGCTCTAGTGGCACCAATATTTTTTCTTCACACAAAATTCAGTAAATGTTATTTAAATAAAATAAGAAAAGCAGGTTCTGAAAACCAGGAAAATTGCACTAAATGGTCTTGCGTTTAATTTTCTGTATATTGTTTTAAAATAAGATGGTAAATTAATTCAGCATATAAACTAAATTTATAACGTTGCATATGTTTTATATTTAACTAAAGTATCTCCGTGATAACAGCTGTAAAACATTAATCTAATATGTGTGTGAGAGTTATATTTTTATGGTAAGAGATCTCTGTAATAACCGTCATAAACGTTTGCGTTATATGTTTTTAATTCAATAGCATTTAAATTAAATTTTGAAGCCATTTAAAATCGATGAAACTTTCGATTGTTTTTTGCTGATCCTATTTATTTGCTTAGTGCATCGAAATTGTTTTTTAATTAGTAACATGTTTTAGCTTTATGTTTCTCTATTAACGAGTAAGTGAATGAGAAGATATCAATGGGTAAGTTTATAAATATGGTTACATATAAAAATGTTTGAAAACACGTACACAGTATAGCTTTTCCTATCAGCGGTCATATATTTCATTTAATCAATAGTATTGTATTAATTCTTGTGGTTTAATCTCATTAATAATAATAATAATAATAATAATAATCATAATAATAATAATAATAATAATTCTAAAAATGTGGTTTCTCTTTTGTAATAGTTATAGATTGGAAGAAGTCTAATTTTATTCCCATAATACCACACAGTAAAGCTATAACTTTTTCATTTCATTAATTAACAAGGCCTAATTTGGATTTTATATTAATTTATATTAAAAGTTATTCAACCGGTGAGGAATTCGTTTAGTTTACGCAGCTCCTACGTGAAGGGCTTTTTTAAATCTTCATATGTTGACGGATTCACCTAGTCTTGCGTCTGAAAAAGATGTTAAATAGGTATTATAGTTTTGTGTACGTTTAGTATTAAAAAATAAGCAAATGTGTTTTAAAAGGTTTCCTAAATATTTATTTATGGTATTTCCCTCAAGAATCAATGGCATGTTTGGATTCCCTAATCTTCCAACGTTATTGCTTATCGCACGTAACAGACTATGTGTAGTCCTGCTCGTGTGGTGAGCTCAGAGATCAAAAGGTGTAACTATCAGCCATTGATTACTATGTGAATTACATTATTTAAAATAAATTATTCTTTATTAACAAATACACAATGTCCCAGTATAGCCGTTAAATTTTGCGTAATAGGCAACCTACATTGCGCCCCTAAGGGCTAGGTAAAGCAGAGCTAATTTAACAACCAATATCAGATTGGTATGGTTCTCTTTGTTTCACCGATTATCATTGGATAAATACTTTATCTATTTTAGGTATAGGAGCAAAGGACGAAATGAGCATATATTAATGTGTGTGCATCTATCTGAACACTAATTTTGTAATTTATTCTGTAATGAAAATATGTAAAGAAAATTATTGGAAAGAAACGTACACAATATCTAATTATGTCTATCCCTAAAACCAATATGGCATACGTGCCATAAAAGTACATGAGGGTACAACTTGAAACAATGTACGGCGATTCTGGGACACCGTCCTTATATCGATTACATAACCAACAACATTTTTTTTTGTTAATACCTTGCATTTTAGACCTGGCCATGCTATTTATTTGGAGGACTGATGCAGAAAGTTGAATTGAACACACTGCACCAACTCTATGGTTCGTTTTAAACCTACTATGCATTTTTAGTCAATTATTTACAATGCTCTTTTTCGGATTTGGATTATCGTAACAAGTTTAGTTATGTGGGTGGAAAATGTATGTATTTAGATTACCGATTTTTTTATGTACGGCATGAATTTATTTTATCACTATTCGTTATAATTGCCTTGCCATTAAACTGCGTAGGAGATGCATTAAACCAACCCCATATATTTTCAGAAGAAATGAGTAAGACTTGTCAAAAATACAACAGCAATCAAAGTTTGATCAAGGAATTGTGGCATACCAAAAGTGAGGGATATCATTCTGAGAAATTGGTGTTCCTCTACAGTGAAACGAATATGAGATCTAGGTAGAATGAACACACAGACGTGAAAGATCCCAATGGCTCTGTCAAACAACCGAAAAAGAACACAAACATTTCTGCATGGCTATTATGAAAATGCGCATGTATTGCGAGGCAGGGAATAAAGTACGTTTTAAAGCTTAAAATCACTATTTTACATTATTGCATGCAATGAAATCTAGAAGCTTATCATGGTTTTCGCAGACTACATACATTTGTATGTTTAAGGCTTTTTTACAGCCTAATGAGTTTATAGGATTACGCATCTGTTTGATTCTTCAGACAGAGCTTTCTTTTAGTACTGTAGCGCAGCAACGATAATAATCTATGTACTTCTTACCATCTTTTGAATATTTATCATTAATTGACTGTATACCTTAGCATTACAGTTTCAGAAGCAATAAGAACTTCATCGGATATTTTATGATAAATAAATAAACAGAATATAGAAACGACTATAAGCATAAAAAGTCTAACATTTCAACAGATAAATTCACCAGAAGCTTAAACTTAAAACATTTACAGATAGAGGTCTTCAGTGTTGTCTCGTAGTAATACCGCACTTCACGTTTACCCCCCCCCCCTTTCCCTAATGAACATGCGCGTGATGTGCTCGAAGCCAATGAAGTTTTTCAGGAGCCCAGTAACGGAAATTATGCTTGTTCATGTCGGAGTAATTTGCAAAATAACATTTATCTCCCCATAGAATCTGCCTGACAAACTCTGGGGTTTCTTCTAACGTATCTACAGGTATTTTGCAAAATGATACTCCGATGTTCGAAATCATGCCCACGAAGCTGTCTTTGCGGCTTATAGGTTGCTATTTCTGTCCTTTAAAATTATTCTTGTATCTGGCTAGATGGAGCTTTTCTTCTCTAATGATGAAAATGATGATAATAATATGACAAATAATAATAATAACAATAATAATATGACAAAACATAATAAAGTATACCAACAGTACATTGTTTACACTAAAATTAATTATACTGTAACATTAAATAATACTACCTATTTCAGAGTTTATTGCCTTTGCCTACAATGTATAGTATTATGTATGTTGCGTAATATTCTGCTAACCTTTAAGAGCGTCAGAAATGATATTTCCAAAATGCGAAGTGTCTGGAATCATTGGCTAGTACTCAAAAGTTAAAAAACACTTAAGAGAGACGTTGCATGGGAAAAACTCAGAATACACTCTTCTGACCTCAGTTGCATTTCAGTGTGCTTTTAGACAGATAATATTCATACCATTGTTCGAGAACGTTGCAGCTACCTATTTAAAGTACCTACCCCGATTCGCAAGTAAGTGACTAAATAAATCCTTGTCGTTATCAAACCACGAAATATCAGTTAGTTACAAATGTATGTGGGTTATTGCATGTTTTAATGAGGCACCTGCGACTACTCCACTAGATAACAGCTTTTGACTTTGTCAAATGGTGACAATCGACACGAGAAAATCGATGTTTTCAATAGCGAAACAAGCAGTTGCAAGGTGGTTGCGCCTTCGAGTCAGTGTACAACCCTCGAGCAGCATCCCGTTGTGCGATTTTTGTGGGCAATAGGTATGGAATATAAGAACATTACTATCTACTGGTGAGAAATGACTGTCACATCAAACTGTTTACAATTGGGTGCAGAAATTCTCTGAAGGGTGGACAAGTACCAAAGACGAACACCGCGTCGGCCGGACAATGGAGATTTTGCAATGAGTTGAAGAGTTAATCCGAGGAGACCGAAGGGTACCTATAGACACTATAGCCATTGATAGTGGTTGTTCATACAATTGTCTACCTCATAATGCATGGAAGATTAGGTTTTTACAAAGTCTGTGCATGATGGGTGCCGCTCATGCTGACCCTACAACAAAAAGTGCAAAGAACGGGTGTAGCACTACAACGTCTCAATGGCTACCACGAGGAAGTACATGAAAAGTTAGTCCGAATTGTCACAGGTGATGAGTCTTTCACCATTACAAGCTTGAGATAAAGCAAAGCGTGCGTCAATGCAGCAGAAACATGCCGTGTCACCTGCTAAAAAAGGTTTAAAATGGCAAAGTGATGCTCATAGTCTTCTGGGATCAAGAGAGCATACTGCTCATCGCATTTCGGCCTCAAGGACAAACCGTAAATGCCGACTTCTACTGTAATATCCTCAGGAAACTTCGTAAGCATTCAACGGAGGTGACCAAGGCTCTTCACCAAAGGCGTGTTGCTCTTGTAGGACAACGCGCGTCATCGTACTGCCAAAAGAAAAATGCGAAATTTCAAATGGGAAGTCCTCGAGCATCCTCTGTATAGCCCCTACCTTGCTCAAAGCGACTTCCATTTGTTGGCCCTTTTAAACATCTGTTGAACATTTTCCCGAAGATGAAGCTACAGAAAGGGAAGTTACCGCCTGGTTACTAGAGCAGCCTAAAGAATTTTATGCTGATGGATTTCAGGGGCTTGTGAAATTATGGGACAAGTACTCCAATATACGGGCGATTATGTTGAGAAATAAAATAAGTATTATTATTTGTTTAAATTCTATATAAACTTCTAACTTTATGACTTAACGCAGTCACATCTCAGTTTCTCTGTATCTTCATTTATAAGTCATACTGAAAAACAGTGATGCGAGATTTGTTCCTGCATCTACGTATGCAGAACAGGCATGAGTGGGACACTTGGTATATCTTTTCCTTAAATGTCTTTATTTTTTAAAAGTATAGCATTCACTTAATGTTCTATATACATTTATCTTCTTCTCACCATTATACATTTTTGGATCTTGATTTAGCAACAGCATGCAAATACCGGGTGTTAATGAAATACACTTCAATAATTTCAGAGGTTTTAAAGAGATGTTTACAAGCAATATGAAATGGACGATCCATGATTCAGGAAGAAAAATTACGGAATTATTATATAAGGCGATAAAAAAGTTGAAATTATATGCAGATAAGTCAAAGCTAAAATGAAATGTAGTAAATTTTTGCTTTACATTTTCCTACTTCGCGAGTCAAAAATCACTAATTTCAATGGATTATCAGCAGCATTTTCAAGATCTATTCTATAATTATCCATAATTATCTTAGAATAAACTTGTACAGTATGATATTGAATAACGATGAACTGATTTATTATGTAGACAGTCATATAGGTAGTCAAGATGGAGCTATCCACCTACCGTGTGATCAAATGGATAAGGCGATAGACTGAAAATCGTCGGTTCGTGTTCTGCTTTATTATGATGAAATGTATTCATATAAATTATTCAAATGCTACATTATAATACCCATATTAATAACTGATAAGATTTTAACGGAGTAATAGTGAATAACTTTTACTTTACATGGATTTTTCCAAAGAGACGTGCTCAACAACTACCGTTCGTTTCTGTGTGCTATGCTATCATATTTCTTGGTTCATCGGTAATTTGGAAACTTAATGCATTAAGTTTGCATCTTAACAGCCAGATTATTTATCTCAAGGTGATTGTCCTTTACCGTTCAATATGAAACATCATGAATTTAATTATATATAATTAATGTATATTATCAATGTAGTTGAAGTGATAAAATACTTTAAGCACGTATAGTATATTATATTTCATCGTTACTACGCTATAACGGGATTTATCCACAACGTAAAGTATATCGATGTATGCTTCCAGATATTTAAAGCATTAGAATGTTTCATTTTTAATATTTTTTTATTTTGAAATATAATTCGAAAAATGGTACTCAAAGGGAAGCGCATTGATGACATTGTCATTTTAAGTGCACTGTAAAGTTATACTAATATAATTTAAAATCGCTTTTAACTGTATGTATTGCTTTATTTTTTATCTGCTTTATAATATTTCAGTTCTAGTTCAGTAATTTTTATGTATCATATTTTCACTCAAACTAATTATGCAATGTTGCCAACAACTTTGTAACTTAAAGTCGAATTTATTCATTATTTTTTAATCTACCATCTAAATAAATAAAAAGCAGCAGGTAATCAAGTTTTTTTTTTGATTTGGTTTATTTATGGATGCTCTTTAACATCTCAAGTATCAGCGTTCCATTCAATCAGAGGCTCTTTTTTCAGGCTTTATGTTCTTTTTCGTGCCGTAAATGTACGACACGGGATCCACAGATTTATTTCTCTTCCGAAAGAAGCAAAACTTAGGATTTTTACGCCCTAAAAATCCATTCGATCCTGGCCGGGTTTGAACCCGCGATCTTGGGTTTAGGAAGCAAGTATGGTTACCACTACACCATCAGGACCGACGGCAGGTAATCAAAAGTATGTAGCGATCATGTTAAAGATCAACGGATTGAAGCACTTCATGTAGTTATTTATTAAATATTTTCTAAAAAAAAGTGTAAGTGTAATGAGGTTATTTGGGTTAAGGGCCGGCAGAATGCGGCTGCATAATGGGAGAAACCAGTCGTCAAGTAAAGGTAGCAGCTTGTAGTTCGTTTTAGGGAAACTTTGTAAGGAATGGTTGCGCGTTCATGTGTTACTTGGTGCTTTTTGTATGTAAATTGTTAATTGTTCTTCGTTCGTTATGCCGCTACATAGATACAGACTTGAAAAATGGATTTTATGTACAATACATATGTGAAAACGGATACTTGTAGAGAAGTGGTAAGGCGGTATGCAAGAAAATATCCTGGCAATCGTGTTCCAAGTAAAGAAATTGTTCGCGAATTCATTAAAAAGATGTGAAGACAGGATTATTTTAATGACAAGAAACACGCCGAACCACCACGTTCATATGGAAAAAAAGTTAGATGAAATGCAAACATTTCCTAAGCTAATAATGCTGACAATGAATGTTAAAAGGTTATGAAGACAGACTTTTTCAATGACAGAAACACACCGAATCGCCATGTTCGTACGGAAGAAAAATTAGATAAATACAAAAGTTTCCCAAGCAAACAATGAATTGCGGCTAGGGGCACCCCTGTCTTACAATACAGATTGGTGCTTATTATTGTAAATTTTAAATACCTATCGTGTATTTGTGCTTTCAGTAGGAATATTAAATACTAAAGTAAAAATACTAACTTTACGTGCAGATATCTCCCTTTACAATTGCAACCGCTGCACATCAAATGTGGAATTAAGTGTTGTTTCTTCGGCATATATCAGGTTTACTTAGATATGTTCTAGAGTAGCATTTTCACTATAGACGCGAGTAAGCTGAGACAGTGGAACTGCTGACACGGTTCAACGTTTCGACATAGCATTTCGTGTCTAAATGTGTTGAGTTTTGTCTCTCTTATGTCAGTTTGCTATTCGCTCCACCACATAAGTGTATTGACTTTCAAACGTCACATTGAAAATAGTGGAACGAGAGAAGAAAAACTCCCCGTTACTGTACAATATCTCCTGAAGGAACTTGATGTTGGTGACAGGCAACAGGCTACTAGGGAGCGATAAACATATCTTGAAATGAAACTGCGCTCTGTGCAGGTTTTGCTTTGTTTACTGTTGCTAGGCATGGCGTGCTCGACTCATAACTCTAAGGTCGTGGATGAAATTCACGCTGTACTACCCAAAACTTGCTACTTGTGGTTATTCTGCAACTCAATAAATAAAATTAACACTCTGCTGTTAATATCTGAACACGTTTAGATTTAGAAGTATACAAGGATATGGGTGGAGAAAGGTAACCTCACAAAACGGGAGAAGAGTGAATGATATACAATTATAAAGAAAGTTACTAAACAACAACAGACGTAAATGAAATGTAGGCCTACAATCGTTTTTATTTTGAAATGTAACTCAGCAATATAGCGTTTAAACAAGCAGCAATATCTTGAAATTTTGCGCAATAAATATACAATAACTGAATAAATCTCGGGCACTGAATAAAAGACTTTTAATACTGCTTATTACCATTAGTATTACACATTGCCTTTTAAAACCCCAGTTTTCTACCTATTAAAATAATTATAGCTGAAAACGTTATGCCAATATAACAAATAATTACAAAATTTTGTAACTTTTACACTTAAGAAGAAGGCTCCGAACCTAACAATTTAGAAATAAAGGCAAAATCACTTTGTTTCTCACGTCTGAAAAATTTGAGGAAAAAAGCCGGAACATATCAGTTAGGATACTTATGTCACCACTTTCAGATTATGAATTACAATACAAAAATTGAAACAAAAAATGTAATCATTAATATTTAAACTACAGAACCATTTGTAAAAAGTGTCCGTTATATATCTCCATAAGAGGTAGTACATTTTATCCCTTCCTCTTTCCTGTTTTTGTACTCTTTCCCTATTAGGTTTTCTTTCTAGAATTCTCTCTCAAGAATTGGTGTTTGCCCATTGGTTAGATCATATGTTTTTTTTTTTTATATATATAGATCGACTCTAGTTCATGATTCATTATTTCTAGCATCGACATCTCTCGTGTTGGGGCAGCGATAGTAATTGGTCGTTGCACTGATGAGGTCATGGGTTTGCAAAAGTAGTTTTTTTTTTTCGGACGCTATTTAACATCTCAGGTCATCAGCGTCCCATTCTATTCAGGGCGTGAAACGGCCGACAAATTTTGCTCAGAGGCCTCTTCTTTCAGGCTTGAGGATCTTTTTCGTGCCGTAAATGTACGACACGGGACCCACGGCTTTACTTCCCTTCCGAAGGAAGCCATACTTAGGATTTTTACCCCGAAAAAATCCACCGATCCTGGCCGGGTTCGAACCCGCGATCTTTGGTTTAGAAGGCAAGTATGGTTACCACCACACCACCAGCACCGACTATTCAGCCAGTGGCGCATGTATTTAGGTATCCAGGTAATATTTTCAATTGTGTGATTGGGGCGTTTGTAAACTTGGAAAAATGTGTAATTCATATGGGTAAAATATTTTTAACGTAGGTATATGCTACTTTGCTTTGCAATGACTTTCCGTTAAAGGTAGAGATATTTCGAGATTAAATGTATTCGTTCATCTTTGTTTGTTTGTTTTGAAGAGATTTAAGTAAGGGGTTTTTTATTATGGTGCAATTCAAAGAAAATTCCTTTGACTTTCTCCTAAATTTTTTAATGATTTGGTGAACATGCTTAAGGAATTTTTCTTTTTGGGGTTTTTATTGGAAAACTTGAAAAATCCTCTGGTATATTTTATGATGAATATTCATGAATTATATATTGATTAATTTTCTTTCTTTTGGCTTGAGGAGTGTAAATCCTGGGCAATTTCCTATGGTGTGTCTTTTGAAAATGTTTTTGTTTATTTATGATGATTTTTGAATAAATCTTGTGTAATGTTAATTTCTTTTTGGGGTAACTTTTCCATTTAATTTAATTTTTTGTTGTTGTTGGAGAAATATGTCGTGAAATTTTGATTACTCTGTTTTTGATCTCTGAAATATGTATTTAATGGCTACAAAATGTTCAGTGCTCCTTGGCCATTAATTTTTATTTTAATGTGAGTTTATTTAAAGTTAATTTTCGTAACAGTGCACAACTGAATTGTTATTATGCTTCGCTCTTATTAAATAAATTCAAGATAATTGTTTTGAAATTCACTGCTATTGTTCCATTGTATTAGGCACATTGATCTTTTCACGATCACTTTTTGGAGACTTTCTAATTTTGGTACGTTTCCATTCTTTTTCGTAATATGCGCGCTAGCGGGAGAACGTCGGTGAAATAATTAATAAGGAAATGAGATTGCCGCAACAAAAGTTAACATGTCAGACGCGGTAATTTTTAAAATAAACAGATTTTTGAAATGAAAAATGTTCCTCTCTGTTTGTTTTCTCTGCCATAATTGTGATTATAACAATAAAAACAACGAAAACAAACTAAACATCTAATCTGTAGCAGTTACTACTAGTTCGCTTGTGCAAATATGGAGAAAGTCGTAATTTGAAATATACACAATGTAGTCAAAATATTAGTTATCTCTTTCATTGCCGGTATACTACAATTCTGAAAAATGAAAGGAAAAAATACAACCCTCACCTGTAGTAGTCATATTTGAGGCATTATTCATAATATAGCCTTCCTAGTTAATGCTGTACTGCAAACGCCTGTCACATTCAGAATTGTAGAATTTCTGGTGTCACATTAACGCATAACGCATAAAGACATTCTTGTCTTTATTTTAGATCTTCAATATTGAAGCTTCGAATTCTGTTTCATCCATCCTAGTTCTGATACAACTTCACAAGACAAAACCTAGAGTGATTAGTAGCACTGCAAGGGACTCAATCCACTGTCTATGTAACACTTGATTAACGTCATATCACATGCCATATAGGTAATGGGTTATACACCGTCGTGTTAAAACCAATGTTTAGAACTTGCTGAAGCGGAATCTCTTTACGCTTGCCTTTTTTATTTATTAATATTACAAGTAAAATTATTGTTTCAAGTATTTCAATAATATATATTTTAATGGTCAGCATATATTTAAATTTTAAGGCATTTTTACTGAAATACAAAAAACGCAAATTATTCATCTTCATTTTCAAAATAAATGCCACACTAATAAACACTCTAAAATGAACGATTAAAAAGAGAATACGTATAAATTGCCTTTATTTAATTTAAAATATTTGTTAATTTTTAATTAATTTGTGAACAAAGATTACTTTACATTTTTTGATGAGAATAAATGCCTAAAATTTAAAACACGCCTTTGCAATTGGAAGTTACATTATCATGTGTAGAGCTAGGATTCTTATGCTAATACTTATTTTGTTTGGTAAGGGTGATGTTCCTTACATATACAGATATTGTTGTTGAAATGAACATTTATTGAAAGTATATCCCAACATAATAAACTGCACTCAAATACAGACACTTTATCAATCTATTAGAAAATAAGATCTAAAAATAAAATAAAATAGTGCTAATCTTACTTATCTTATCTATATATTTTCTTTCATGAGTTGTTTACATTCTGATGCCAATGTACACAACTCCAGGTTATTGTGTATTGATGACCATCATATTTATTGCTATATTATCCTATCCTTGTTTATACTTATCTGACCTATTGTACTTCTAAGTTTACATTTCCCTCTGTCTTCCTCTTAATCATTCTTATCCATTGCTCTCTAAGTTTGCCAAAATAATTCACTATTATTTTTATACTCTTTTCCCTTTTTACAGTTAAAAATCTTTCTAATTAATATTTCCCCATCTAATTCTTCTATTTTGGTTGCCAAGCCTGTTCTCTCTATAACTTTGTTTACTTGCGATGTAATAAACAATGAAAATCCGTATCGGTTTCTCCACACATTGACATTTGTCTACATCTTTATCATATCTTAACTGTTTTAAATTCATAACTTTAGTTCTAGCCCATGCCAAACCCTTCCCTATATGCCTTATGACATTATTTATTCTTGTTAATAAAAACTCGTTAAATGATGGGCTTCGTTAGAGCATATGTTTGTATATTTACTAATTAATGCGTGAATGAATTTATTTTAACATTTTAGGTCATATTGGATATAATTTCGCTTTCTCAAGAAATAAAGTCAACAATATTGTTTTTGCCTACAGAGGAGAAGAGTTCACGAGTTAGCAGTGGCCAGGAGCGTCTCATTTGAGCAGATTCGTTTTAGTTTTTTAATGAATTACATATGAAAAAACTTTGCATAAGATGGGTGTTGCGTCTGCTCACTTCGGAGTGATAGCGAAATCGCATACGAACCTTGGCCGACGATATGGAAATATTGAAGAAAAATGCAACCTATGTTTACGGTGTTTCGTGACTTAGGCCGTAATGTGGATTTCATTACTGTACGTACACTGGAAACGAAACAGCAGCCCAAGTGTGGACTGTACGAGGCGAACGGGTTCCGATAAACATGAAATGCATTCCATCTGCTAGAGAGGTGATGGTTTTTCGAAAGACTGAAGACAGCGCCGCAAAAAACAAAAACAAAACAAAAAAAAAAACCCTCTTGGAATGTAAAAAAAAAAAAAGTGTTTCACCACAACAATGCGCGATGTATTCAAGAGCGTCTCTCAGGAAAATTAACCGAATGTGGGTGTTTTATTAAAATGCTTCCGCATTCTCCCTATTTCCCTGGTGTCACTCTTTCAGATTACCACCTGTTTCTGAAACTAAAAACTTTCGTCACTGGACACAAATTGAAGCCAAATGAAGAGTTCATACAGGAGGTGAGACCCTTTGAGAGACGTAGGTACTGACGAACCGGGAGAAACGCTGCAGCAAGTGCCTATTTTATGATGACTACAGTTTACAAAATACCGGTCAATTTTGGGTTTTTATATCCCGAAGTTCTCTTTGAATCTTATAGCCATCTTTGCGGTAAAATATTGGTTGTATTCTCAGGTGAATTGTAAATGTGGAACACTTTCAAAATTAAGGAGTGCATTAAGAGAGCCATTGGATCTCACTTGATGCCAAGAACGAAAAAAAAAAAAAAAAAAAAAAAACCAACCCGATTAATACAGCTTTAGGAAACCATATTTTATTTTGTGGCACTCTTGATGGCAATCTATGGTTCCTGATATATCGCTATACAAATGGAAATTAAAGAAATCACCGTGGGTACTTATATTCACAATTCTAGCCAATAATAACTAAATCCACTTTGTTTTAATAGAGTAATGTTTTAGAGTCTATACTACTGCTAGGCACGTTCATAAGCAATTCCCTGACTGAAATGTCGTCACACAAAACGCTCAAATTTCCCGCTTCTTGTTTCAATTTACTGCACTCAATCATAACTTAAATAAACCATGTTGTTATTTGGAAAGCGTAGCACAGCCTAGCGATACCTTTTGACATTTAGTCAAAGTGTTTGCTGCAAAGTGGTTGTGTCTGACCATATCAATATAGTTGAACAAATGAGTTTTGTAAAGTGCAAATTTTCACTGTGGATCTATTGCTATGTGCTGCTTTGCATGAAATGGTCTATACCCGTACTATTGTACTGTTAACTATTAAGGGGAGACAGTATTATAATTTAACCAAAAATATCAAATTTTGATACTTTTATTGTTTTTATTCTAGTTTCAGAATATATCATTATTTTGTTTGCATATGGCCTCTAATGGTCTTAAAAGTAAGTTTAAATGGCACGCTGCACTTGTTTTCCAGCCTTGATTTCATTGCCTGGCTGCATGTAATTTTGTATTTCATTGGAAATTTCATTCATTATGAGCTATATTGGCTACTCGAACTTAACAGCATTTGTTTGTTTTGTAATGAATTAGAAGCATCAAAACTGTGTTACAAAAGTTTTAAAAATGGGTAGATCTAAAAATGATTCAAGAAAAGGAAAGAGGGCCTTGGAAGAAACACAGTATCACAAATTGATAATATGTAGTGTAGAAAATATTACAGACAATGCGGATTTAACTTACAGATAGTGCAAAGAGTGTTAGGTTAGAGTCAAGTGATGGAAATAGCTATTTACCTAAATGTGATAAACCTTCTTCAAGTGCTTTTAGAAGCAAGTGTTTTATGATCTGAATTTGAAGAAAGGCAATAGAGTATAAGGAGATGGAAATAGTAGCATGTTTACAAATGTCCTATCTTCCTTTATGCAGTATAGCAGATGTGAACCTCCTGGTAAAGTGTCTACATGGACGAACTCAAAATTCCAATGAAAGTTTCAATGTAGATTAAAACACCAACATCTATTTATAGGCTCAGAGGTGTTAAAAAGGGGGATTTATTACTCAGTTATTTCACAGGGAAAAATATGCAGAAAAGTTGTTCATAATGGACAAGATTTACCTAAATAAAGTAGACAGAAGTAGAGATAGATATTTTACAAAAGAGCAAGGCAAGCTAAGAGTAATGCTAAGGGAGGTAGAAAAGAGATACAGGGCCCTGAGTGTGGTACAGGAATGTATTGAGGTTAGTGCAAAATTATGTTTCCTCAAAATTACATTTTCTTATAAATGTGTACATTTTTTCTGAATTGACTTATTGTACATAAACTCAGTTTATACAGCGCTTTTTACAAGAATTTTATATCTAAAGATATTTTATAACAACTTTTAAACACAAAAATAAAGATAAGCGTTAATTTTATAACCAAAATGTTAAAAATAATTGGGCTTAATTAAATTTTTTCTATGAACATAATTTTATCTAATTATTACTAAAATATCGGATAAGAAACAAGATTGACTCTTTATGCCTGATAAATTTCATCTCTATAGCTCTAACAGCTTCAGAGAAAAAGGTACATAAGATTGACTAATTTAACATGGGCGATATAGGCAAGTACCGCCGTAGTCTAGTGGTAGCATTTGCGCTTCCCACGCGGCAAACCCGGGTTCGATTCCATTTGAGTTAGTTTCTAACTTGCCTGGAAAACGTAGCCCATAAACCCCCCTGAAAATATTTGACAAAATTATCACTATCATTTATCATCTAGTAGCGTTGCCATGATTAATAAAAAAAAAATAATAAGGCTAGTGGAGCAATGGGAGTAGCAGCAACTATGAAAATGTACTCTCGCTCAGAGGGAAAAGATGGCCTTCGTTATATTGAAAATATTGGGGATGGTAATAGCAGAGCTTACAAAGACATAACAGTAATGGAACCACATGGGGACAAGAAAATAATCAAATTAAAATGTGTGAGCGATATTAAAACGTTAATGAGCAATCGACTGAGAAAATTGAGAAATGATGTAAAGAGCTTAAAACTAGATGATAAAGGTTTAGATGGAAAGGGCGGGCTGATAGACAAAGAAATAGGTAATTTCCAATTTTATTATGGCAAAGCCTTTAGAGAAAACGCTGGAAATTTAGATGATATGAGAAAGGAAATTTGTGCAACGTTTTACTTAAGGCTTTATCAGATGAAAATCCTCAGCATAGAGTACTTTTGTCTCAATGGTGAAGGTGCAAGCATGATAAGCTTGATGGAAGTAATATGCCCACAAACACAAACCGCCAGCATCTTGCATTGAACCTATATGAGATTTTTCTGTGTAGAAATCTTAAAAAAATTTACATAGCCTGATCCAAATGTTAATGGGTTATTAAACTCAATGATATAGATGTCCAAAATAATCAATTGTGGGTAAGAAAAACATTAGAAATAGCTGTACATGTTGCTATAGTCTGCTTCAATGACGGAAACATTACAATAAAATATATTATTGATAAAATGGACAATTTTTCTAGA
Source organism: Metallyticus violacea (assembly GCA_030762175.1). Lineage (NCBI taxonomy): Eukaryota > Metazoa > Arthropoda > Insecta > Mantodea > Metallyticidae > Metallyticus > Metallyticus violacea. Next base: position 37,047,430 of record CM060832.1, read on the forward strand.
ATGTGGTGTGATTCTACATCGAAAAAACTGAGCACCATTCGCATAGAACAAGTTGATATAAGATGTCAAAGCAACGTGAAACAGTCAAGGTGAAGCAAACAAAACAAGACACAAAAAATTTTGGGTTGGAGATTATGGAGCAGGAGAAAATTAAAGACTACAAAAAGTGACTAAACATGTAAAATTGCAACGCTGTAGTATTTTGTTGTTTTTCGTAATTTACAGTTTCAATGCTACAGTGTACTTTTTATCCAACTCTAACCAACCAATTGATGTTTTATTGTTACATCTTGGCTCCAAATAATTCATCTGAATCAATTAGAATTCTTAGATATGCCATGCATTTTTTAAAAATATAAACACTATACTGAATTGCTATTAATTTCTGAAAATATTTTAACATGTTTATTTATTTTCTAAATATAAAATAAAAAAAGAAAAGATTCAGTTTATTTATTTATACTCTAGTTATGTTTACAAAAAAGCAGGCATTTCCCCCAAATATGTGTTTAGGAAAAGTGCATTAAAAGGTTAAAAGTGTTATTGACATTTCAGTGTGAATTGTTTAAAGAATATTTCATATAGAGCGAAGGGTTCTAACAAATGTGCCAGTTTTAGTTATTGTTGAGCTATAAACCAACAAAAAATAGTACGAACAGTTACGGCATGCAGAGCGATAACTGCGTCTGCCCGGAGCACTGTGTCTGGTACACAAAATACCCCTTTGAAAAACAGTGATGCGGCAATCCTTTTTACTTCAATATCTGCGGTAAACATAAAGGTTTACAACATGCGTTAACAGGAGCACTAGTTGTCCCAGAATTGCCGTACATTTTTTGAGGTTATACCCTCGTGTACTTTCATTACATGCATGTCATATTGGTTGCACCTTGTTTTTAGGAATAGACAAAATTAGATGTTATATAAGTACGTTTCTTTCCTTTAAAACTTGTACGTTTTCTTCTCTACTTGTGTACTTGTGTTAAAATTAATTTATTTTTTCTGTTAGTTAGTTTGAAATGCTCAATAGTGTCTGTTCATATGATTTATGCCATAACAGCCAGTGAATCAAAGAGCCATTTTCAAAGAAAAATATATACGAAGGTCTTAGTGTTGCTCTTTTTGCGTGAAGTGGGTTACCTATTCCTTACGCGGCGATCCTGGGACACTCTTTATATATGTATATGTACACACACATATTATTATATCGGGGGAATCACAAAAGTACTTCCTCAATTATTTTTAAAACGAGGTGCGCTGTTTTCATAGATTGTAAGTATAGATAAAGTCATACAAATGTGGCTCATACAGAGGTTCCAAAAATGATCAGAAAAGTCCATTAGTATTAAATATATAGTAAAAGTAGGGTTTGCTCTGGATTTAACACTGCAGATCACCTATAAACTTTAAATAAAATTCTGGTAAAAAGTGAGAAAAATTCAATCTAAATCATACATGTATATATAGACTACTCTAAAACATTTGATTCAGTAGAACAAAGTAGCATGCTGCAAGTACTAGCAAATCAAGGCATTGAAGGCGAGTATATAAAGCTCGTGTGGACAGACTTTATGAGTGAAGCCATGCTAAAGTAAAACTGGTAGGCCAACCATTTAGTCTTGGAATATATTCAGAAAGTTAGACTGTATGGTAAAATATGGAGTGAACATAAATTGGCAAGAGGATATCAAGTCCAAAATTTGCAGATGACATCATTCTGCTTGGCAACTCAGCAGTAGAACTAGAAAGAGCTATCTGCAAAAGGAAAGTGGATTTGAAAATTAACTCTTTAAAGACCAAAGTGATGACAAATAAATCTGAAATTCTAGTGAGAATAAATGGCGAAATATTGCAGTATGTATCAGAATAGATTTATCTGGCCAAAATTCCAAAATTAGGTTTTTTTTTTACAAATAAGTGAAAAAGAAATTAAAACAAGAGTGGCTCTTGCTTGGAGAAAATTCTAGAGACTCAAGTTCACCCTGCAGGGCACACCCTCAAATGGAAGCTAAAGCATGAGGTAATGGAACGCTGCGTGCTTCCTTTAGTCTTCTTACACAGATGGCAAACAGAGAAAAACGAAGAGCAAGACTCTTGATGTTGTGGTCGATGTGGGTGGTCAGACTTCTTCATGACCTTAGCGGGCAGCCAGTTGTTGGAAATAGTCGGAAGTAGAGCCCTGCCGAGAGGTCTGTAGAGGGAATTTACAAAAACTTAAATGTATAAAGTCAGAGTGTTTAGGCCAAGTTTAGCATGTATGTAAATGGTGCTAAACAGTGCAGACTGGCTTAGCAATTGGGTATAATTAGAGCTATTCTTATTTCTTGTAGAAAACATTTCCCTTTACAGGATTCACGTTGCAATCAAAATGCTATTTTTTGCATTATTATAGTGAATCTTCTGCACTACTAGAAATATATACTGCATGTTTAACTTTTTAATTTTTTTCCTTCACAAATCTTGCATTGAGATTTCTCAGCCAGTACTTCAGGATATATTATAAAGTAGATCGTAGAAGACATGCTAGAGATGGTGATATTTCAAATATTAAAAAGCCGATATGATCCTAATATATGGAGAATTTGGAAAGCATGTGATGATTTCTTTCAATTGCATATCTCCTTAATAAACTAAGGAAGCTAGACCTGTTAACACCTATAAATCGTTTCCGAGACAAATAAGTGACTGCAGAAGGGGATGAAATTAATATTATATCTTCTGTTAATATGTAGATCCACTCATTAATACCAGAATAATACAAGGAGAAGTAGCATTTCATTTTCTTTGTATTGCTACAAACTCTTTTCTCATTTTCAACAGTTATATTATTAAATTATCTATGACTGGTACATCTATTTGAATTTAAACCATTAATAACTGGAAAATCAATTGTGATCGAACATTCTGGAGCACAAGTTAAGGCCTGAAGAGTTGCTGTTGACCTAGCTAAACTTCAAGCTTTGTCGTACATACGTTGCAGACCCCGCTAAGCTCGTTACAAAGCAGTTCCGCCCTAGTTTGTTTGAATGTGGGACTTTCATCTTAACTCAGCTTTAGGCAAACAAGAATCTGTGTGTTCATCCATGCTCTATCTCATAGTCTTACATTTCTTATTCTCTTTTCCTTCATCCAAAGTTTCAAAAACCATTGACATTTTCTTTATGCAAATGTACTAAGACTCTTTGCATGCTGAAGTAGAAAAATTCCATTGATGTTACGAGGAGAACCAAAATGGAACTAACACCTTTTTTTTCTTTCGAAATACGAGGGATAAGTCAAAAGTCATGGCAACTATTTTTTCTCGTAAACAAGACACAACACGAAAAATCTAAGATATATAAAAATAAATGATATTTACTACAGAGTGGTGCTACCAACAGAAGGCTGGATGTAGGCGGCCCTCGTAGGGAGAAGCAGAACACAGGCCACTGGATAACACTGGTTTATTATGGCATGAGCAAAGGTTACAGACAACTACTTACATGGGGCTACAAATCCGGAAGGATCTCCCAGGTAATTCATGGTGTTTAGCAGCCTTCGAAGTAGTCCCCAAGTACATCGACAGTTCGTTATTAGCGATGGAACGCCTCTACCCACCTCGCCACTGTTCGATAGGGCAGATCACACGAACCCAGTGGTTTCGTAGCTCTGTGAGGCATTCTCGAGTACTCCTGCCGCGGAAAAATGTTATTTTCATATACATACGTGACCTCCATTCCTCATCAACTGAACTTCGGGGGTGCCGTGACACGCAGCTCTGCTCACATACACCATCTGATGGCTTCATTTGAAAGTAGATTCCATACACTTTTAATCGTATATCTTAGATTTTTCGTGTTGCCCCTTGTTCGCGAGATTGCCATAACTTATGACTTATTTCTCGTATTTATGAGAAGGAAAAGCAAAACAACTATGTATGCACAAAAATATACAAGTTTTACCATTTTTCACCATAGTAATAAGTAAGTCTCTCAAGCATTTCTCTCGTCGTGACACCAATTTGAATATGTCCCGTTCATAGAACTCTGTTTCCTGGCAATATGACCAGGAACCGATGCATTGATATTGACATTCTTGGAGTTACATTAGTGGTTTGAAGGAATGAAAGTCAAGCGGTGCAAGATCTAGGGCTGTATGGTGGACGATTGAGTACCTCCTCAATTTTTCACGAACAGAATACACAACGGAGCGAGATTTGTCATGAAGCCTGACACAGTATAATATCTTACTTTGTTTCGTATGAGATATTGAATTGAATACATTAGCCTATCGTTTCGAATGGTCGCCTCAGTGCCTCTGATCATGGGTAGTGTTCAAACAGTCACAGGTGGCCGGAGCGCGATTCATCGGCAAGGTTTATTTAGTCCTCTTCAAGGAATTTGCACCATCTGGAGATATTGCTGCGAAAGAAGCAATCAGCATCATACACTTCCAACATTTCTTTGGAACTTTCAGTCGGTTTTTTTCATTTTACCCACAAAAACGCTCTACATCTTTCTGCTGTTCACATGTGGACCATACTAACAAACACGCCATCTTTGTTTAATAGTTACCGCCCACTCCGCCAATGCAGCACCTGATCGAGACATCACTTTTTTTTTTTTATTTGGATATTACCTGCACGCCCCTTTACAGAGTAATATTACAATCTCAAGCTCTCCTTCGCACTTCCTGTGATGTTGGTACAAATTCCATTTGCTTCTTTATTGTTTGATTATACGTTATGCGACAAAACAAATGATACTGAAATTATCGATTATTTGCTGTCGAAGTTTCCATAAATATTAAGTGTTAATTGTATGTAATTGTTTGACATATTGTGAATTAGTTTTGTGTTGATTTCTGCAATTATAGTTCTCACGACAGAAGAAACAGTGTTTATCGTGGTACATTATTTCCGGTAATATGGAATAGGACATCAGAATGGATCGAGTTTGTGTCACGTTAAAGAAAGTGCAAGGAGAGATTAACGGAGTACCAAAAAACAAAACAATGTTAGTTGTCGTTGGCAAGTTCCGTCGTGCGGGATCAGTCCTATGTTAGCGAAAGGGAATAGGTCGCCCGACAACTGTCAGCACAAACGGAATCAGGAATTACTTCTCCAAAAGATGTTGAGTTGCCAAACCGTAGTCTACACGAGCATCGCTGAAACTTTGTTTGGATGTTTAAAGAAGTGGGTGGATTTATTCATTGCTATGGAAACACCATTAGCTAACATTTCAGCGTTTTTTGTTATGTCTCATACTGTATAAGGAGCTGGTCACTCCTCAGAGCTTCCAGAGCAATGATTCCAAATTTCATCGCAACAGGATTCATTTCGATTTCATCACAGATTTAATGTATTCTAAACTCTGATTATTCATACTTCTCACAATGCATTTGAGTGATTCTGAACTACCCTCCCCTTTGCCATGTAGTTCATCTTCGCGCACTGCCATGTCTTTCATCAATCTTCCAGGGCGTTCAAGAAATGGTGCGCCTGGCATAATTTGCGATGCTATTATATTATCCCTTCCATGACGAAGTTGTGCTTGATATTTTCTCAGCTCATAGCACAGACTTTTTGATTTTTTTCTCTCTGTGTTCAACTTCACCTTTCAGTTTAAAAACACATTTTTTCTTAATTTACTTAGGTTTTAACAATATCTTGCTTAAAATTCTCACTTAAGTTCTTGCTTTCTTCCATCAGATTCAAGAATATTTTAAAGTACTTTCTATACATACACTCATGTGTTCCACCGTCTTGACAGCGTCATTAATCATTGCTGTCTGTAGCACTAGATTGAAACTTACCATCTGCGAGACAAAATGCTTTGCGTTACTTTTTGATCCTCCCTCTGAAATGTTGCGTTTTTGCATGAAACACTATTGCTCTAAGATGGGATTGAAACATCCGAATTAAGCATATATCTAGAATGACGTAGCTTTTAAAATCACTGGTAGTACACTTTCATTTCAGTGAAAGCATATATTGCTGAATAGAAGCCCAGTACTTGACGGGTTAAAAAGAGTAACGCATCAAGAGTAAAGCTTATTTTCAGATTAGATGAAAAAATAAAGCTAAAATAGGCTTTCATGCCAGCATTTATTAGGAACGTGTTTATGGAAAGCCGAAACTTTATTTAATTTTGGCCCTCCATGGAAAAAATAGAAGCGGCACAAACGTTTAAAGATATTAAGAAGTTTTTGAAGGCCAGCGAATATTAATCTTGTTTTATATTTATATAATAATAGTTATATTAGAAATGCGTTGGCATCCTTTTTTTCTATAATCGATACTTAAACATATTCACACAATACTAAATGGCTGATTATCTTTGCTATTCATGTTCTACTTATCTAGTAATTACCTTTAAATCTTCATAAAAGATGTAAGTTAACTTGTATTCGAGTAATATGATAACGTTGATGACGATAACGAAGATAATCGCTTTGAATGAATCGGCACAAGTTCGTCCACTACTACTCCTTCACTTGTTACACTTCCACTGTCGTGCTTCCCCCCCCCCCCCTTCTTTTGCGCAGGGAGAGTATTCAGTAGAAACAATTGCTGTAGAAACAAGAGCTGTTTAGGTTATTATTGTTGTGAAAGTTTTCATCTCTTTGAATCTCTTTTTTTACATATTTGTAAATGGAATGGTTATCACTTACAGGATCCAATTTAAAATCGTTTTAAACTTTACTTATATCATATGCTAAGAATGTTGAAGTGCGATATTACTACAATATGGCACTTATTAGAAAATTGAACAGACTATACGATATATTATTAAAGTATATTTTATTATTGGTAAGACTCTAAACTGAGGTTGTTTTGTAGGTGGAACGTAGTCTTTCCATATACACGAAAAGTAATAATGGCATAATTTGATTTGCTTGCAGTGCTTGCAGGCAACTGCACAAGGGACGGTAGCAAGCAGAAGTTTGAACGCGTGTCAACGCTCGCATTTGTTCACTCCCCCCCCCCCCATTGCTTACTATTATAAAACAACCTGTTCCCATTTTCGTAATTATAATTTGTTTACAAACGTTTGTATAAGGTATAAGTTTTTCGGGTTTATGTGTTAGCTTACATTCTGATATTACAAACAATGGTCAGGAATTAAGTAATGTTTCTTAATTATAAAACAGTGTACAATATACCTTTCGTTAAGCATTCATATATGTTAACACTTTGAACATATATTTGCTATATTCTTATATTTATTTTTTGGGAAATAGGGGCTTTAAAAGAGGGTTTTGTAGGATTAGTGTAATAGTTTGTTTTATTGAAGACTAACAATATTAATATAACATATTATTAAATAAATTCATATTATGGGTATTAAATGAGCAGTAAAATGTATTAATTATCCTGAAATAATGTCTAAATTTAAATCATTTGCAATTTTGGAATAAGCATTTTTCTGGTTTAGGTTCCTTTGCGGAAGACAAGAATAATGCGTGCTAGTTCGTTAAGCATATTTACTATACATAAAATATTAATTAAAAGAATAGTAACTATATGTAGGTAACAGTAAATCCTTTGCATTGCAGTAATAAAAGTTTTGTACATTTTAAATTTATGTAATAAATATTCAGTAATTTGTTATTTTCACATCATGAATATTGCAAATAAACAATTTCATATTTGAATTAATATTAACAGGTTTAAACGAAATAATTTTGTAGTATAACATGTAATATTAGGGAATTTTTATTTGCAATAAAATCAAAGCATTTCCAATTATATTACACCTAACGTTAAATTAAAACTCTAAAAACATTTCCAAAGAATCCCTGCTAGAAACATACGACCGTAATAGTTTCGTGATGCGTGTGAATACCGCCAGTGAATTTCGAGTTTGTGCAGTACCACGGAATGCTCTGTTGTCTGTTGATTTGTTTTATTTAAGGACGCTCTTTAACATCTCAGGTCATCAGCGTCCCATTCAATTCAGGGCGTGAAATGCCCGATAAATTTGCTGAGAGGTCTCTTCTTTCAGGTTTGAGATTCTTTTACGTGCCGTAAATCTACGACACGGGACCCACGGCTTTACTTCCCATCCGAAGGAAGCCATACTTAGAATTTTTAACCTCTCCCCCCAAATACCCTCCGAACCTGGCCGGGATCGAACCCGCAATCTTGGGTCTACGAGGCAAATATAGCTACCACTAGACCACCAGAACCGACAGACAGCGTTGTAAATATGCATTTCTTATATCGCGGGGCAGAAAATGCTGATGTCAAGGGCAATGAGTTGGCGGACAGTTATTTAATGTATTAGCATGTTCGAAAATATCTACTTCAAACCGCATTTCAGCCCGTTTTATTACCCGATACGTGATGGAAATTTAACTTTTTCGCATTTATGCATGAAATGAAAAATATAGTAATGGTGTCAACATAAAAACGCGACTTTTTTGAACATGTTCACAAATTAATAAGCATAACATGCGTTGGCTGTAAAGCACATAAAGCGCATGCTCATAGCAACTGAGGATCTTTAGGGGCTCCATAAAAGATCGAAGGAAGAGATAATCAACAGGCTACAGAAAAATATTAAGTTAAATAGCTTTCTAACCCCGAGCAGATGAAACTTAATCAATTAACCAATGAACTCTAAAAAAATAAATAAAATAAATGTCTGACTTCAAAACGTATGCGCATTTAGATGAAAAAATATCAAAAGAAAAAAACCAGTGTTCCGGTAAAATAAGAATCAGGTGGGCTGATGCGGTGTGATGGTGGCTTGCGCTTTGGAAATGTTTCTGCGACGGCGTCTGGAATGAAGCTGACCTTCTGAGGGGTTCGTGCCACTCGGAGGTAGGGTAAATCCACCGGCTTGAGGGCGTTCTATGTGGAAATGTGTTAGGGACATCTGCGTCCGCGCAGACACCGCCCGTAGATTCTGGAGGCCGGTATCTTCCTTATCTCATCTCTTTCTCCCAGAGGTGCCTCCATTGCAGGCCTAGGCACAAACGGCCAGCCATGGGCAGGGCTAAAGTACCGAAAGTATTTTCTTTCTTTGTCCAGTCCATTCAACCAAATGTCGGTCCTTGTGATTAGTGGTAATTATACTTGTCTCGTAGACCCAATCTCTTTTCGGACGTAAATCTACGTATGGCTTCCTTCGGAAGAGAAGTAAAGCTGTCGGTCCTGTATTGTAGATTTACGGCAGGTAAAATAACCTTAAGCCTGAAAGAAGCGGTCCCTGAGCAAAATTTGTTGGCTGTTTCACGTCCTGAATTGAATGGTACGATATGATCTGAGCTGTTAAAGAGCGTCCGCAAATAAAACAAATACACAAATTAAACCAGCCAATAGGTACTGAAAAAAACACTTTCAGACAGTTTGCTTATTATTTAATATGCGTTGCAAATTACTCGAAACCTTTGACATTTAACCGGCTGTATTACTGACAAATTTTGTAGCCCGTTGTTTTTTCCCTTGTCATTTTGTGTTCTCAGTTGCCTCGTTCTTGGAAGCTAAGAACGAAGAAAATTATATCTTGAGTCTATTTCTGCTCCTTCTGCTTTAATGCTTTCTTTCCCTCTCCGGGACGTAATAAATGGAATTGGATCCGACTGCTCATTTAAACTGAATCTCTCACATAATGGGTAGAGCCTACTGATTTGTGATGAAGAGACACTGAAATATTGGCGACTTCTGCAACCCCATTGCGAACATCATCCTTCTCTTACGTTGTTACAACTGATCGTTATCACTTTGACATATTTTTTCGAATTAATTACTTTGAAAGGTAAATCACCGCTAGAACAACCAAGCACCCTATGCAGGTTAAGTGTTCTTATTCCTTTTCTTAATTGTATGTGTTGTTTGGCTCTCGTTCAAAAGCTGACACGTGGCTTCTAATCAGAATAGCTTAAGGATGTTTGCGTCTGCGCGTCTGGATATTACATTCTTTTCAAACACGCCCATTGATATTTTTTAATGGTGTATAACGGCCGTTTTGACTAATAAGGCATCACAGGCGGTAGACACTGATGATACATGAGATGACATGATAAACTGGGAAAGGATTTCTTTTTAAAGGAAGGAAGCGTTCCAGGCCTAAGTTTAGGGTACTACTCTGGCATTTACCATTTATGAGGACTGAGGAAAACCTGAAAAAAAAACACAGTTAGGGAGGACATCCTGGTGGGAATCGAACCCCAGACCTCCCGTTCAACAGTCCGCGGCTTAAAGACCTCGGCCACCCGTGGAGGTCACGCCCATTAAGAATATTAGACTTTGCTATAATATTAACCCTTGAAAGTTGTTTGTCTGTTTTGACCCAACGTCTTATTCTATAAACTTCTTTTTCTTGATGCTAAAACCCGAGATCGAGCCATGGTTGCCGCAGAAACCTCTGTTTCCTTTACCTCAGTCCTACGACTTCATTGATAGAAGGTAGTATTGCAGGATCAGCGTGTCACACGGTTTTCTAGATCAAAGGACGCCACCTCTCCATCAGGTGACTCTCCAATTATCCTCACGAAACTGGGTGGACCCCGTTCCAGAACATCCTAACTTTCTAAGCGGATCTTACCGGCCAGCAGTCAGCAGTGCTAATCACTAGACTAGAGGTGGCCTTTTCTTTAAGTTAAATCTTTTTTCTTACACACTTTATCTTGTAAGCAAATGTGTTTGGCACAATATTTACCTGGTTGAATTATTATTTTTGCACCAGCAGAAATAATAGCAATGATGTTTGGATTATTTTTTGCCGTGCATTTTACCGCTGTTTATTTGTATAACTCTACTGAGAATAAATGAAAACAATGAACTGTTTATATACTCTTAGGGCAGAAAGAGAGGGTTTCAACTCATCGTTGCGGTGCTTAAAACTCTATGGTTGTGTCAAGCTTAGTTTGCAAAACACTTGGATTACTGTTCAGTTTTTTGGTATAGTGTTTTTTTTTTATTTTAATTGCTCCTGTTTTCTAAGATGATGGCTATAGAAGATGATGCGGTAAGTAAAGAAGAATCTCATCTATCTGATAGTGATAAGATTTCTTCTGAAATAATATCATATGGTTACGTACTTATTAGGGTGCCAAAAGTGAATAACTCAGACGGTAGTTTTAACATTAGAGCAAGATGAAGTTATTAGTAAAGTATTTTTAAAAATGGGAGCCTAGGTATAGAGTGGTTTCCATGGGAGATGTGCAGGCCGAAGCCTCCAGTAGCATTTTCTAGCGCGCGCGAGAGTATGCTAACTTTAAATACAAAGTTCCATCACTGTTGAGCTGAACTTATCGAACTGAACTTTACCAAGTGCGACGGTTTTCGAAATTATTTTATGCAATTAGATTCAAAATTAGGCACGATACTTTCAATGAGATAAGGAGCGAAGGGTTTGCGCTTAGGAAAATAGTTACCGGTGATTTTGCTGATCCCGTATTTGCCACCGTAATTCTTGTCATTGGAAGCAGTTAACTTAACACATAGCTGTGCTACTTGAGATATCCATAATTTCAAACATGTCTATTAAATAAATTATTGGTTATTTTCTATATCCGGACTTCAGTACGTAACAATATTTCAGTTAATAGCTTAGTATTCTGTGAAGAAATAGTGACATCTTTCTTGCACAGACTAAGTTGATTGAACACAGAACACAATTCACACTTCATATGAGAGTAGTTAAGATGTGTATCTAGGTCTGTAATTAGCCGACGTATATAAATCACACAATGAATCTGGTGAAAGTTCTTGGACTATTCTCAGATTTGCAATGTCACTATAGAGTTCAACGTGATATAAGGGTTAAACAACAAGACTTGAATAAGTTAAGTTTACGCCTTTTAAATATATGCGGGATAAATTGGTAGAAATATTAACAAAAGTATACAAATCCAAAATATTTGTCACCGTAAACAAGCATTCGCCAGAACTTTGGAGAAAGTGCTCTTTTCGCCAGTGTATATCCAGTAAATCAGCCAAGCATGTAATAAAATTTTGGGTACTTTGTGACAATGATTCAAGTTAAGTATAGAACATTCATATACTGAAAGAATAAAAAGTCGAGTCGAGACTTAAGGGGTTGTAATGGAATGGATCTATCTTATGAGCTGAAAGGGCATAACATTACTTGTGACAACTTTTTGAGCTTTTATAAATTGGGACAAATTATACCGAAGAGAAATATAGCTATGACTGGAACAAGCTTATCATTCCACCATCAAAATTATTGGAAACCAAAGGAATACAAACTATACTTCAACACTTTTTCTCACTAAGGATTCAGTACTTGTGTCATATATATTCTTAATAAAAATCAGGTGTGTCGTTATGTAAGGCACTTTGCGCAACGATTGGGAAGGAAAAATCCTCAAATACTTTTGTGCTATAACAACACGCATTAACTAATTTATTTCAATAGAACTTTTGATGCTATTGCATTAATTAATAAATTAAAACATATATATATATATATATATATATATCTTTCCAAGTGCACAGTTACCTGGATGCACTCTTACATTTGCGACCGTTGGCAATGTCTCTGATGATAATCTGTGTTCCACCTGGCTATTGCGTGAAGGCAGTGTTCCCCCAAGGTTCTGTACTAGGTCTATTGTTAATCACCGTTTATATATCTGCATTTCTACATCCTGCAATTCTGCAAGTTTCACTTGTATGCAGACGACCTTCAAATTAAATTTACCTGCACACGAAGGATCGTCCTGATACAAGTCACGCCGTCTTTCACGAACGGCAGCGGAGGGTAACGGAGAAAATCGAAAGCCTCTTGCGAAACTTTGCCTCCTTAGAGTTAGTTTGGAGTTGGGGATGTTATCGTTTCTTATAGTTAGTTTGGAGTTGCGAATGTTTACGCGTCTCTTCTATTTTTCGTCTATTGGAATTCACAATTAATTCACACACACACACACACACACACACACACACACACACTAATCTTAATCTGACCTCGAGTATATCTTAGAAACCGGCGGACCTAATGGTTTGCTGCGGCTCGCTACGGCCTAACGACCTAAGCTCGCCTCTTTTCACAAAAATCAATTGACAGCTGATTGTGTGGTACTATATTAGCGAGTAAATTATTATAATAATGGCAAAAACTCTTTAACTCCAACAGAAAAAAGTCATACATATAAATTGATAGCGGATTGAGTGGTACTATGTTAACGGATCATTGTAATGGTGACAAATCTTCTTTAACTCCAGCAAGAAAAGGAAAAAATGTTAGAGTGAGGAAGCGAACTCACTATCTTCTTTTTATTGGCATAAGGTCAAACCGTCTGAGCTAACACACCGTTGTGATGGCTTGGCTGATTATCCGCCTATATCTATTGAAGTCAGCCTACCTTCGGCTAAGGACGCTTTCCTCTGCTGCAGTTCGTGAAAGGTCACTTGCAACATGATCATCCTTCGTGTAGGCGTAAGTTAAATTAACATTCACTCTCGACTCGACTTGCACTAGTTAATGATAATTTATCCCTACTTAGCGGTCTCATCTATAATCGAGCAAGAAAACTGTGATTAAAACTGAATTCAGAAAAAAACAAACCATTTTGTTCGGCCATCACTGTTATCTTCCATCTATAAGGCCGCGCTCCAATTGGAGACCATCAACAATAAAACGGTTCCTTTCAGTTATACAGTAAACAATAGAGTCTAGTATAAAGGTAGGTAATATTCCTTAAATTCATGTTCATTGTATTATATGCTTTTTTAGAATTGAAGGGTTGGGCAAAAAATTTAGGGATGTGGGTTTAAACCCGATTTTACTTATTTTAACCGATTATTTGAAATTAAATGAATTTTTTGATTTTGTGTTTAAGTGTTTTATTTATTTTTGTTTCTTTTTAAATTGTTATCTACTTTGATTCCAATATGGACTTGAATTACCAAGTAAGACAACTTTGTAGAAACATTCTTTAAAAGGATTAAGAAATTTACTTCCTGCGAAACTTAAAGGAATCTTAATACAGACTTTGGTGATATTTCAACTTGATTGTGACGTTTTAAATAGCGATCTAAAGTGCGGTGGCCGCCATGGTCATACTTACTATCATTAATTTTATCTGCTATTTTATATGGATTCTCTATATAAAATGAGAAACACTTGTTTCACCTTCGTTTAAAGGAAAGATGATTCTGTTTTGATCGTTATGGGGGGTTTTCCCGCGATTATTTACGCATTTTAAAAAGTACATAAAGGATTTCAATATATCAATGTGAAAAAAATTATAAAAATTAAATGGCTTGTTCACCTTCACAAAAATATCCATTGAGAATTTTGGTATACGTTCATTTCTTTTCAGGCAGTCAAATTTTTTTCTCCTCAACCCATTCACTTAAGCTTTTTAAATAGCACAACTTTCATTGGTGAAAGAAACTCATGGTTACCTCGGGCATACGAACACCAGGAAATAGAAAAGATAAAAGAAGTACTGTAGTTTTGAATAGTTCTGGCGAATGACCTTGTATCGATCTGAGCGAGACAACTCTGGAAATTAATGGAGGAGATAACTTCTCAGCGGCATAAATGTAGCAAACAATTGCAAGCGAGAAAGTTGAGAGCAGTACAAGTGTGCAATAAACCGTCCCTATAATGTGTTCAGTACGGAAGTAAGAGAGACACTAAACTGATTCCCCTATAAACATATAAACAGAAAATGAACTCGACCAGAAACCCCTGTGCATCTTTTGCTCAATCGGCAGGACCATTCAAAACTACTTTACTTTGTCTTGATTAACATTTCCATGATGTCCTGAATGATGTGTGTTCTGTTGTAAGTGGCATGAATCCTTCCAAAATAACTTGTTTTAAATATGCTCCAATCACTTCAGTGGATGTAGAACTTTCTTTTTCCGCGACGAAAAATTTTCTCTCTGACAAGCTGCTGACTATGATAACTGATATCTTGAAAAAAACATCTTGTTGTTGCTTGTAACCGAGAAAAATAAACTTAAGTACTGCTGGGAGCTGGAGAGATGACTAGCAACGTAAGCGGAGAGAGGGCTTTATCTGCCAAGTAAAACATTACGCACTGCATGTGTATCACCATCCATTCAAATACTTAAAAACCGGCCCATCTCTTTGTGTTAACAAAAGTAAAATATTAATAGTCAACACATTCCTCTGACTAGCCATCTCTCCAGCTCCCACCATTTAATTATGTAATAAAGAAATTATTAAGTATCTTAAACACTTATTTTCATTATTAATAAGTGATATTATTCCATTTTTTCACTTTTAATAAATACCTATTTTAATTATAATATTGCCTATTTTCGATATTTTCAGTGCCTTTTTGCCTGTCTATTTTGACCAAAATAAATGCCTGAAATTCTGGGCTCTACTTATCAGATATCTCCGTCTCAGCTTCATTCTCTGTAGCCACTGTTCGATTTTGGAATGCATTGTCACAAGATATCAGGGGTAGTCGAAGTCTAACTATGTTCAAATCAATGTATATAGACATCTAATTAGTAAGGGGAATTAGGCACCTCAGTTTAACTCAACAAATGTTAGTTATTACTTCATATCTATGCTTGAAATGCTAAAGAGTGTTAACTGTGCCAGTATCTATGCCATTGTAGGCGAAACTTAATATAGTTATGGTCTTTTAAACATTTGTCTTGTTCCTAATGTGTATACTTTATTTAACATAATACTGTTTAATAATATTTGTTTTTTCATTATGTTTATAATCTCTTGTTTATTTATAAATGTATAACTTACATATCTTCTTTTAAGTATGTACGTATAAGCTTATTCATATATTTTATCGTATGCGTTTGTTACTTTAACCTGGTTGAGTGTAAGAGAAGGCCCACTGGCCTTAACTCTACCAGGCAAAATTAAATTATTATTATTTCAAAGGGTTTTGTGGGCATGTTAGATTAAACTGTGGCCAATGATATTGTAAAATAAAATAGGATGGTTCACTGTTGTATTCACCAATATAATTAACATATCTGTAATTAATTCATAATATCATTAAAGGCAATGGGGGTACCCCGAGTTGTTCGAACCACTCGAAAAGTCCACTTCCATTCCAGATACTGGAGCAGAAACTTTCCAAAGTGCAAGCCACATGCACACCGCACCAGCCAACCCTGGCACTTTCGACTACGTAAGAGAGCCAACGGAATTAAATGACATGGAATGGGAGAACACATCATTCGTGGAATGTAAATATTCAACATTCACCTAAGTGACATGGAGAAACCACGAAAAAACTCAAGTGGTTGGTACAACTGGAATTAAACCCGGAACTTTCCGAATGCGAGTCCCAAGCGTTATTGCCTGAGCCATCCCCCTTGGTCATTATGTTGATAAAAAATGAATCTACACAAGACAGTCATTGATATCAAACTTGACACAGTGCAATATACTTAATTTATGATTCAATTAAATAAAGTATTGCTGTTGGCAGAGCATTTAGTTTTTATATCCTTATTTTGATGGAAATTAAAATTGGCTCAATATTTTTTCTTACTACTATTTCGAACTCTGATTATTATGTGAAAAACGCGATCCAGTAAAAACTTTTGCATTCTTTGCTTCCTCCAGCCCTTTTCAAATATCTATATTTCTATCTATACCATCACTCCATGTTCTTATTTGTTAATAGCGGGTTCTCTGTGACCATAAACTTAGGAGGAATGTTTTGATTTCCAGGTCTCAAGTGTAGGGTGAAATTTAGCGCCATTAAGAAGTCTTCAACCCAAGAATACTTACACCAAAAATTACCTGCTAATGAATCACTATGGCCAAAGGAGAATAATGTAAAGCAAGGCAGAAAGAATTCTTTTTTATAGAAAGTTTTTCTACTGAAGGTTTGAACTACTTGTAGAAAGAGGTCATCATCCGAGGGAATAAAATGATCAAAGGAAAATTCTAACCTATTCCATGAATAACGAATGCAAAAGGAATTGACACTGATCACAAAATTTCACTCCTTAGGGAATGGAAAACCTTTCAGAAATGTTTAACCGTTCTTTAGAAATTCATACAGGTGTATAATGGCGATGAGAACTGATTTAAGCTGGTGGCGTGTAATCACGAACCTGACAACCGCGTAGTTTATTTCAAATTGCCCATCTTTCCCCGCATATTTGCATATTGTGCTATTTGTTTTATACAACACGCAGAATCTGAACTGTAGGTTAGTTTCAGTGATATGCATTTAAGAAACTTTCAACAGATATAATTTGTCTTAAAATGTTAAGATTTTCATGTCAGAGAACAGGTCAAGCATGCTATTTTCACTAGCCATACGCGCGAAGCAATGTTAGTATCAATAGCAAATTCTTCTTACTTGCTATGAATATATTAATAAGAATACTTACTGGATCTTTGACACGAAACATAATTTTAGGAGGAATGAAGCCTCCAAATTTTCGTGGAATAATAAAATAAATTTCAAGATAATTTTCCATTTAAACTTGATAGTAGGATTATATATGATCGCGTATGGGCATTCATTGATTTCTCATGCATGTTCTCTCTAAAATTTTTTAAGTATTATAAATAACTTTCTTATTGAAATTTGAAATAATAAATTTATTTCATCTTAAATACTCTGTAATGGGATTTAAATTTCGAGTTGATGTTTTTTTTTTTAAATGCATTCCTTCTTATTCCATAAAATTTGCAAGGCAGTGGGTGCTTGCGTGGAAATCACTGTAGCCAACGTCCCATTGCATCTATAGCACTTACATATTGTTTTTGAACTTCCTTGAGCGGCGGAAATGTAATCTTTTAATAAGTGACAATTGTCTTACTAAGGTAATGAAGGAAGGCGTACTTCTTCACTAGTGGTTGTTGCATGTAGGCGGACGTATTCTCGGCTATATAAATTAAATTTGTCTCAGGGCTATTTGCTATATTGCTGAGTTTTCTTAGGGATTGAAGATACCTTTCCCGAGAAGAAAACACGAGTAATGTCACTGTTATTTTTATATACAGGAGTGCAGTCACTATTTGAATCGCTCACAAAGCAATAAAAATGAGTTTACATGACCGAAAACTGTTCTTATCAGTTTCAGGTTTCGTTCTCGAGATTAAGAATTGTTACGTCGGTTCGGTCCATTCCCGTCTTCCTGATTTATTTACTTACGATTCCAATGCAGTTAACACTATTTGCTCAGGTGATCTTAAGCGAAGTGCCATGAGCCCAAGAAATTTGTACGTGCCTAACTGCTGAACAAAGAATTGACCGGTGCCGGAGCCTATAGCAAAAGCCGAGCAACACTTGACTTTTGAGACGTTATTTTTGCCCCGCGATAGTTTAAAAGTTGAAAATTTGCGGCGCGAAATGGTTCGCTTCTAGTCACATTACGTCATATGGCGCGAATTCTTAGCGTTACCACGCGATCTTGGTTCACCTTCTAATTGCCTTCCACTCTCAACAAGCGCTTATAGGGTCATTAAAATAGCTAATGACTTTTCCTTTTAGCTATCACTTCTTGCATTTATACTTATTTTTCATATGGACATTTTACATATATACGATACAACACATTTAATTCAATATTATAAAAATAATTCAAAATATTTACATATTAACAAGACAGAAGATAGGCTGCTGAATGCTGTTTTAGTAATATTCTGTTAATTAATCTGAAATACACTCATAGTTGATTGCTTGTTATGTTTATGGAAGTTCATTTATGTACATTATATTATTTGTATATTTTCTACCTGTTAATCGCTTGTTTGTAGAAGAATTAATGAATGTCTCAGAACTGAATAATTCATTGCATGAGTGGAAATACTTTTCAAGTTCGTCGTTGAAATTCTATATCTACTTCATAAACTAGAAAATATAGTATTTATTATGTTTCACTAACTCCTTTTCCAAGAAAGTAATTTCTTTCCCCTTGTATTCTTTTCTAATGAACAATTACATCCGGAAAATATTGTTGTAAATCTTCTATGTTTATAGATTTTTATGTAAATACAATCTTTTACCGCAATATTTCCTAGTTTAGTTGGAGCAAAAATTTCTCCTTTGGACAACTCCTAATGGTTCTAGTTTCTAGCTCCATCCTCTTTCGCCAATAGGTGCTGATATTGTCCATATAGACTACACTTTGCACAGTGTTTCGTGCGCCTCAAACAACATTGAACTTATTCGACCTCGAAGTGAGTGGGTTTCTTGTTGGTATACGCGGGTTAACATATATGCATATTCAAATGAGCGCGGGAAAATATGCGCGTGCGTATGTATTTGTGTGTGAATGCCAGCATGTGTGTTTGTGTGCATGTGAATCGGGGAGGGATAAATTTTGTCCATAGTAACATGGAATGTCATATAAAGTCATATAACTATATGAAATAAAAGTGTTTTAGTTCCTTTTTCATTCTCCTATTTATTATTAACTTATATTCTCAGCTTATAGTTTTATATCAAATTAAAACAACTTTGATTAGGTGTAGTGTTCTAAACGCTCCGTTTATCTTCATTTACGTCTGTCTGAACCATGTTTACTGTGAACCAGCACACTTGGTTTCACCATACACCCTATGCGTATGTGTGCGTCATGGAGAAGGGAACATCAATAAAAGTATGTTAGCTTATATCAGATAACAACACTATGCATTGATAGGTTATGTTAGGTTATATATTTTTTGCTATTTGTTTTTATATTTTTAATCATCTTAAATAAACCAGTTCTGCGAATTTCGCTACTCTCTGAAACCAGGTCTGGCTTATCTCTCGATAAAATGTTTTTTTATGGTTTTTATTTATTGCATCCCACAAAAAGGTAAATAGTGTGCATTTGATTGTTTAATGTCCCTAAGTTTCGCTTTATAAATGGAAATTTTGCCCTTTATACCTGTTGCAACTGAAACAAGTATTTCTCATTGTATATAGACAACCCATATTAAATAGTAAATAAAATTAATGATACATATTATTATATAAATTTCATTCTAAACATACTGTTTTCTGCAAAAATGATCTACAGTTTCTGAAAAAATATCAATTATATCTGGATATCTGGAAGCATTTGATAAAAATTGAACTCGGCTAGACCACTAACAAATCTCAACGCGTTAACAATGATTTCTATTTTACTGAAATTTAAACCCTTTTATAACTGGTTCAAATGTTCATTTTAAACCTTCTATTAACTTTAGCACAAATAATCTCGAATGGTCTGGCTCAAAAATTATATTGAGCCTTTCTGAGGGAAATGATAAAAACGAAAACAAATATTAAACTAGGATATAATTGCTAAAATTATGCAATCAAAATATAAATAAACTACATAAAATAATAGTGTATTTAAATATATTATTATTATTATTATTATTATTATTATTATTATATCGTCTCTCTCTTAGTAGCTTCCTTTAATACTTGCAACTTTCTCTCTCTCTCTCTCTTTTCTCCTCGAATCAAAGCAGAAAAGCTTATTCCAGCTACGCAAAGTTTCACACTAACATTTTTTTACGAACGTTCCAGTCATCAGTAACCAGGAATTATTTTCTTCGTTGAATACAAGAGCATATCACTAATTGATAGTACAAATCAAGTGTGTATTTCCTATTAGAATTTATGTATATTTCAAAAGTCTTAATGTCCTCACATTCTTTTCGTTGTTTTTATTTCCTTGACCACTGCATTAGATTTGTACTCTGTACTGCCTCACTAAGTTTTCCTCTTCCTAAACCCTCCAGAGGAGTACTTTAGTAGCTGCTTAGGTATAACTTGTCTGTTTCCAAATCGTTATTGTGGCATGCTCATAGCGTTGAGTTCGAAAGGTCTTGCAGTTCTGCATCTAGGCGATGCACTGAGAATCTCCTTCTCTAGCTGTCATTGTTATCTTTGTGCGACATATTGCAAAATTAATGAGGAAAATAAATTTTTTAGCCTTTCAGTGTTTAACGCCCGTTTTTGCTTCAGAGGCACCACAGGCGACGGGCACTGATGATACATCAGATGAATTGATATTGGGAAAGGATTTATTTTTTGAAGAAAGGAATCGTTCCAGGCCTAAGTTTAGGGTACTCTCTGGCATTTGCCATTAATGAGGTCTGAGGAAAACCTGGAAAAATCCTCAGTCAGGGAGGAAGATCCTGGCGGTATTCGAACCCAAACATCCTGCTCACGAGTCCGTGCCTTAACGACCTCGGCCACCCGTGGCAGTTTTAGTCTTTCAAGCACTTGTTTACAACTCAGAGATTATTTGAGAATGAGGTGCATTTTATAATCTCAACAATGTCCGCATGGCCGCTCGAAAAATTAGTGCAGCCCTACCTCCACATAAAGAGCTTGTTGATTTGGGGGTGAAAATATCGAGTATCTAATACACATTTTGAGCATGAAAGTATACTGATAAACACAAATATATCTACTACTTATTACATAACAGAAGGCCAATAAAGTAAAAAGCTACTGTATTTAATCACGAATTGCAACAAATCAGAGATACTGCAATAGCTGCATAATAGGAAAACGAACATTTAAAAAAAGTATATTGCCGTACTTACAAAAATTCATTTTTTTGCGCGTCCTATATTGTAACATTTGACAAAAGAAAAAAAAGTCATCCTCAGATTCTAAGTGTGCATCGGAGAACTTCGGGGAGGCTCGTAAACAGTGTATTAACAACGCGCATGCAGCGAGTGCACCTGTAATTGTAATGATCGCAATCGTATGCATCTGGATAGAGAAAATTAAGGTAGAGTAGTGGTAGCCGAGGGATTTATAAGATATTTCTCTTCTGCGTAAGCTCTTGGGTTCAAATCCCACAAAACACCTTTGTTTCATTTTTTTAATTATTGGTTATGTGTATATGTAGCAGCTCATGTCATATTACATTTTAACGTATAATTTGAGTTTTAAGGTATTACCTATGCACACATAAAATGTAATCACAAACTAACATATTCTTTAAAAATAACTAAATAAATACATGAATAGAAACATTTATCTCCTAAAGTGAAAACGCAAAGAAATAAACACAAATGAATATCGGGTGTGTGAACCTTCACTGTGTATAACTGCTCTCACTCTTCGGAATGTAGATGATGTCAGGTTTCTACAGTAGTGTTGACAAGAGGCTACAACATCCCAAGCTTCTTGAATTTGTGCTCATAAGCTATCTTTTGTCCTTCTTGCACCTGCAGGGAATGCATATGCAGCATATTGCATTTATATAGAAAAATATTGAAGAATTATTATAATATTCATTATAAAAAACATGTTAACGTTAAAGCTTGCTGTATGTGAGAAACAATATTACGAAACTAATTTGCCATAATATGCTATAAAGATGTAAAGTGCTTCATATGGGAAGGCGAACCTGCGTTCTTAACCACGGCATCACTACACACACTGCCACAAAGCTAACGGAACACACACATACTAGTCAGCGTCTTTAGTGCAGGCCCATTAGCACAACTGCAGCAGTGGCTACATAGTTTTGCTGAATATCTTGTGAACCCCGCTCTGTCTCGAGTAGGATTTTACATTCAACAGATGACTAATTTTTTTTATCAAAGGCACCGGAAAACCGAAGGTAAAAAGTACCACATCAATCGCTTCAAATGCAATAACAATTAAAGTAATACATTAACAACAACAAAAAAGTGTAGCCACAGACTATAAAACAAGTAGCTAAACCACTATACCAATAAACATCACATTTAAACATTGTTCTGGCAAAATGAAACATCAGAAAATTATATTTAGCAAGTGGAAATGCTCGCCAGTTCGCGCATCCTTCTACTTGCTATGGAAGCAGTCAGCCAATCAACGACACACGTTTCTCCCCGCCCTAGATGCTGCCCACTATGCGATTTTCAGTTTTTGCTGTATTTGCTATCTCGGAGCATAAGCAAGCGAGTACCCTTGACATGGAAACCACTATAAAACAAGACGCAAGCGTAACTGGGATTGGACTGCACCAGAGTGTACAGGTGTAAGAATCATGCCAAATAAATTCGAATGTCAGCACTCAAAAATAGTTGACATTTGAGTTTAAACCGGAAAACCATGGAATTAATAATTATGTATATACTGAATAAAAAAGCTGGTGCAGCTGGTCTGTATCTGCTGCACCTGTAAAGCCCTCTATGCTGTCCGTACCATCGTCTTAATTGTATATTTGAAGGGAAGTGTGCATAAGTCAACGTATTCTGCCAATGCTATGCCCATACCGCAAGGAATATAGACAGGTTTAAGCTGTCTATATTCCTAGGTAAAACGCTAGACTGACTAGCTTTGGTGCGTAACGTGTTTGCTTACCTTGGGCATAAGACGATGTGTTCCATTTGTTAAGTTTCCGGTCTTCTGCTTTTTTATGTATGTCATTTTTCTTTCGCGAATTGAGTTACCGGAACACGTTTTTCAGCATGCTTGTGAACACTATTGGCAAAATCAAGTCCATTTGCATCACGTCCAAAAAATAACTACCTATTTCTGTGTAAAAATTAGCACAACTAAAGCTATATTTGTTGCTTATTCCTATTGTTTATCATCATAATTTCTATTATTATTGTTATTATTATTATTAGTAGTAGTAATTGAATTTTGTGCTGTCGGAAGCTCTCGTAAGTTTCAACTAGTCAAAAGATATGTTGTGCTCTACAGATAATGTAGAATTTCAGACACGCTCCCAGTGATTTGATTTGCGTGCTATAGATGTTATTGGAATTAGTGCAAAGCCTCTTTTCACTTGTTTTTTAACAGTTGCTTTTAACTGAAACTTGTACAATTTTAACGGTATGCTAATAGATCAGCAAGTGTTTAAGCTCTCTTTCCCAACTACCATGCTTCCATATACTATTTTGCTTGCTCTGCTAAAGAAATTTGTCGATTTTAGGCCTTTCGCAAAAACACCTTCTCTGAAGTAGGCATAATCAAGGGTGATTACATGTATTTTGTTGCATACTTGTAAAGATGGGAATTTGTGAAAAAGAAGAAGTTTTTTTTTTATTTAAAGCAAGAAATTGTAGCACATGCATTGACTTAAAGTGAAGAAATACGTGAAATGTGGGTTTTGGAATACGGAGTAACTAGTAAGTCAATTATTAATTGCTACTCATGCACTAAAGTGTCCTAAATGGACAGCCTTTTTTCATCCTGTCATGTTAACATAAACAGCCGATAACTCTTTTAAAAAAGAGTTAATAAAGATACAATGTTAATTTTCTTATCTGCTTTTGTAGACATGTTCAAATTGTATTGCATTTGTTTTATATGCAATATTAAAATTTAAATTATTGCTATTTTTTCAATGCTGTCATTGTTCAATGGCTCTTGTGGATTTTACCCCAATCTGGAAAGAGTGTAGCTAACTTCTGAAGTTGGGATGCCTGGAAGGCGCGACTACTTTACCCCCAAGATAGCTGCTTGGGGGAATAATAAATAACTCTTTCAAATGAATCCAGAGGACTTTGTGGCCCATGTTTTGCAGGCATTCGCCTGAAGATTTGACGGAAAACTGCTGAAAAACCTGAGAGAGGAAATGGACTCAATTGAACGTGGTCCGCCGCATAGGAATCAAATGCTACCACTACACCCAGGTAGTGGTTAATATGCTTCGGTTGCAGATGACAGCATATTAGAACAGAATACATTAAATTATAAACGGAAATGTGGGAAGTGTCTGGTGTAGTACAGGATATAATGGTCTAGGATACTGCTGTTAGAATCCCAAATGAAAACAAACTGTTCCTTTACCATTGGTTTTCAGCAAACTTTTCGGGAAAATATTTGTCGTATAATTTTTCTACAATTTTTAGTCTACAGTAAACTGGAAACAATAATTAGCTTAGTTTGTTAAATGAGAAACTCATGCTTCGGAAATATGCTAACGCAATTTGGTAACTTTTACTGATGGGCTACGGGATATAAAATATAACATAACTTAAGCTTTCACGGCCGGTATTCATAGTGTTAAAATTGCAAAATTTCCGGCTGTTGTGCCATGGTCTTTATTTTAAAGAACTAAAACAGAGCTTTCGCCGGCTGACTACGACCGGCACCATCACTGTAGTAAGAAGTGTGGTCATGTGGTTCCTCTTCACCTAATCCCTCCATCTGCCCCTACTTCTGTGTCAATATCGATCTATCCGTGTCTGGCTAGCCAAGACACCACGTGACCACACACTTCTCTGTACACTGATGATGCTGGTCGTAGTCAACCAGCGAAAGCTCTATTTTAGTTCTTTAAAACAAAGACTATGGCACAATAGCTGGGACATTTTTTTTAATTTCAACACAGCATATAAAATGTACATTTATATATAGAAATAGAAGGTTATATTTCGGCTTTTGGCTGTACTATAAAATATTTGTAAACGATTTCTATTCTCATTGATTGTTTTCATCAATGAGTGTTCACGGTTCAGTAATTTCTGTAGAAGCAAAATCATACTTAAAGTTTATAAATATCTGAGGAAATTTTGGTATAATTGGCATTATCTGCATGATTGTGATGATTAAAATGCAAAGATTCAGCTCATAAAATACATCCCCCCTATTTGTTGAGGATGAAGGAAAATCTTAGAAAGAAGTTTCAATGAACTGCAGAACGCTTGAGTGCAAAGTAAACACTTCAAAAAGCTTTCTTTCGGCTTTCAGCCCTCAAGGCTGTTGGGTACCGCCGATATCCTAGCCACCAGGAGACTACAGACCACGAGTTCAACTGAATGGAAACCGAAATAGGCTATTGTCTCAATTCCACTCCTATTTATACCACTCTACATTCCAGCACCAAAGTTAGTGTGATATACAAAAATAAATAAATTAAGCATGAGAAAAACTGCCTAGCATGTGTGATGGAAATACGGCGGTTCTTTTCATACACATCATCTTGAGTAATTGAACCTTCCTGGCAATAAATGAAATGGAATGAAATTAGTAGACATATATCTTAATAAACTTCAGAACCATTAGGACAAGGAGCAATAGTGCATCACAAATTTAGCCTGAGGCAAGAGAGGAAAGCAGTGCGCCCAGAACGCGCTTTTTTTTAATTTTAATTCTGTTTAACGCCCATTATTGGTGAGGCTTCGCAGGAGTTGGACTCTAAATGTCATGATGCATAGGAAAAGGCCTAAATTTAGGGTACCTCTCCGTCATTTGTCATTTATGAGGACTAAGGAATACCTGAAAAAAATCTCAGTCGGGAGAACAATCCTGGCGAAAATCTAACCATCAGACCTCCCGCTTATGAGTCCGTGTCTTAATGACCTCGGCCAGCCTTGGGGGGATGCTCTGGCCGCCCGCATTCCTCCAGCTTACGTTAGGGTTTAGACAAAATAAATTGCAGAAACTTATTTGGAAGGCACGATGAGTAAATCTGAACCGGTATGACCATGACAGTGGATAAATACCGCTGTCCTCTCTATTGGAAATTAAACCCCAGACCTAGCGTATTAAACCTACACCGGTAATATGAGATGAATTTAAATTATTTTTTTACTTAGACACTTAGACAATATTCGATTGAACTGAAACCAAATCTCTGTCAGTAAACTAGTCTTAACTGCCAATGGAGTCTTTATTACCACGTTACTGAGGCTTTTTTTACTAGTAATAATTTTACAACAATATTTTCAATGTTCAATTCACTCTGCCATATTCTTCAACTTTGTAGGCTAAATAACAACCTCTAGATGAAGGTATACTGTAATTTAATTAGTGTTTTCATCCACTCGTGTCTTCATGTTGAAAGCAGATTGTATGGTGAGGACGATAAATAAGCCTTTCACGACGGATCACTGTTAATATAAATTTTGGCTATGAAGAAGGAACGTTAGTGGGGGACGGGAATTGGGATGTAAAGGTGCTGCGGTAGATAATTTGCGCCCGTTGATCGCATGTTTCGCCACAGCTGCTGCAGAACACCCACACTCTTCTTCGATGAGCCTCTCTCGAGGGCGTTTCGCTGTATTTTGGCGACTGTAAGCTAGCCGGGCTTGAGTGGAACGGTATTCCGAAAATGACGATAAATGACGCTTCGTTTTTCACTTTTCTGATATAGTTAATTCTTCTAACGTGAATATCCGGGTGAACTCACGTCTCCGGTCGAACCACAGCAAGGCAATCTTGGCAAACGTGAATATTTATTGCGCTGACCAAAAGGTGCCGGTGCTTGGTACTTAGGCCACTCTTCCGCTGATCTCCGCGCGACGGCAGGCACACGTATCTGGGCCTGGAAAATTGTGAGACTACCCCGTTTTGGGAAAATCTAGCACTTTTAAACACAATATCACATGACACCATCCGTGAGCAAGGGCGCGAAATACTCCCGCCAACTTTGTATTAACGTGTCTGATAGGTGAGTGCTTACCTCACTGACTTTTATTTCTATTCAAATGCTTCACTATTCGTCGGTAAGATGAATTTAAACAGATTTTATACGTTACTGTCAACGAATCTTTTACTCGGACACGTGCAACTTTGCCGCGTGTTTGCCCTGAGGCAGGGGCTTTTTTTTTTTTTTTTTTAGCCCTAGTTACATACCAAAAAGGATTACCTTTGCATTGTCTGACTTTTGCCAAGACTTTTGCATTCGCAGAGAGACGAGAGCTTTCCTTTACCTGGTTATATTTTTACACGTTATTCCTTAAATATCACTAAAATTACACTTTATGAATGCATTTAAATACTATACAATATTAATTCTACATATCTCATCAAAGTTCCTCCACTGTTAGAAAATGCATATCATACTTGCACCTAATTACAGAGTTGCTGATTCTACAACTATGAATATTGATTATTTCAATTACTCTATAATTGGCGGGGAGCCAGGAACAGTTCCAATGTTTATAACAAATATTGATTTTTTTATTTAAAATCGTTTAGGCATTACATTCTGCTGAATTTCATACCATAATACTTGTTTATTTTTTCAATCCGTTAAAGAGTAAGAAAAACACAGTAGCATATTGTAAAAGAATAAATTACGGTATTTGTTTTAATTGTTCAAATAGAGTGCCTACAGTTTAGCTTATCGCTTATACACCGTTAAAGCATGCGAAATATCAGGAACTGAAATAAGTGCCAAAATATTTTAATGTTGCTAAAAGTTATATAATTTTTCAAAAATTAAAAAGATGTACACATTTTATTTGCGTATATGTTGACAGTAATTATTTAAATATTTTATTAGCTAATCTATTTTAATTACACACACGTAATAATCATAATTTGATATTTAAAAATGCTTTTATTTTTGTTGTTATGCTTACTTCGTCAATTTGGTCATTTTCTTTATCAAGCAAACTTCGAATTTTCCATCTTATATAAAAAACATTCGCACATAATTCCTATTGTGTACCCTGCACCTTAGCGAAAACCCATTTAGAGATATTTATAGCTAATTGATAGGATTTAAATTGAGTTTTCAAAGACATGAGCTTCCGACAAACAGCTTTCCTCGTTCTTGAGAGAGAAAGACTCTGGGGTGCCACAGATAGGGACTACAATAAAAGTGACGGCTAATGACTAACTAAGCAGTGGAGAAATCCAGTTTACGTTTATTTGTAAGCTAAAGTGTGTCTGCTTAAACTTTTTGAGTGCGTCCCAATTCACCTTCCTGTTCAACAGCATTAACGCTACCATCACCATCGCCGTTGCTACAACAACGCTTCCATTAGAAACGACAAGAAAATAATACTAACAAAATTATTTAAATGCCTATTTCATTATTTAATTTTTGTGCGTCCATATGTTAGAATTTATTGTAACATCTAACTAATATGCAGGCAATGAACCTAGTTCTATTTTAGGTGAAATAGTTTATAGTTTGCTTAAGTCAATTGAAGCAGTATTTCCGACTTTGCTCCTATTTTTGTTATTATTATTATTATTATTATTATTATTATTATTATTATTATTATTATTATTGTTATTATTGTTATTATTATTATTATAACTGATATAGCCCACATTTTTATTATTATGACTGTTGTATGTGTGTTATGTCCTATATTGATGATAATAATAAGTAGTGTATATTTAACAATTCATATTTTTGTTCAGTTAAAAATCATTGTAAGACAGAAATTTTTTCGGGAGTAAAAATCCTAAGTATGGCTTTCTTCAGAAGAGAAGTAAAGCTGTGGATCCCATGTCGTACATTTACGGCACGATAAAGAACCTCAAGCCTGAAAGAAGAGGCCTCTGAGCAAAATTTATCGCCCGTTTCACGCCCTGAATAAAATGGAACCCTGATGACCTGAGATGTTAAAGAGCGTTCATAAATAAACCAAATAAAACAAACAAACAAAAACAAAACACAAAAAAAAATACTGTGTGCTGTCTGTCCTGTCGAAGAGAGAAGATCCTCTACACAATAGCAGGCTTGTGAAAGTCAGATCCTTTGTAAAATCGAGGTCAAGCTCCTTTGTGTTCGGCCCTTTACCTCCCCCCCACCCCCAGGAAAGAACAAATCAGATGAGGCCAAGCGCAAAATGAATCTAGCCAGTGGCTCTGGCAGATTTCGCGGATTTGGGCGTTCCAGCGGTGTGTTTGAATTCCGCATAAAAAGGCAGGTTTGGGCGCCGAGCGGGACATTCACTTCAGACTCTCGGCTTTAGATTCTCCGCCCATTCACTACGTACTAGATCTCCGACTTTCAAATCGCTCGCACTTCCATTTTAACCACAGCTTCTAATTCTTTGTTCGTCGTTCAGCTGACTCCTAAGATCTAGTCAGTTAGTCGGAATTTGAAGAATATATCTACATAACAAATTAAGTATTAAATTCATTTGATTCAACTTACCGGGAGAAGCAGCTCGCCGAGTAGGCATTGCGGAATAATCATACACAGCGTTCATTTTACAAACGGCAAAGTATTTAGGTTTACTGGAAAGTGTTGTTTAATAAATCATCGATGAAAGTTACTTCTAGACGCCCATTTATTTGCAACATGGTGCCTTTTCCTAACCTGTTGATTCAACATCACTAAAACCAGCGAAATTCACTGGACTCTTGCTACTTCTACTTGGGATTGGAGTAGCCTAGTAACATCTTCAGCGAATCTACATCAACCCTGGGGCAACATGCTGCTATTTGGTATCTACAACGTGAGGCCGCCTATAGCTGGGCCTACTGTCCTTGTCCCCGCAACATTAGAGTCTCATTCTTTGGCGCTCCAGCAAGCCGTCGTTTTGAGACAAGGCCAATACCCAAGTTACAGTCCTACAGTACGGTAATTCAGAAGCAGTGGACAAATATTATAAACATAACAAACACAATCATTGTACAAAATAACGGAAAGTATAAATATAAAGAATGATGAAGTGTCATTTTAATTTACTCCATTGTCTCTCTTGATCTAACAATGAGAACGTCCCCAATCTTCTTTTCCAAATAGTTATTTTGTATTCGATAACATACATTGTTGTAGTGTTTTTGTTTCTTTGATTTAGTATTATTGGAGGGACGAGGATGTCTCTTACTTGGAAGCAGCGGTTAATAGTGCGGCTTGGTAGCTTCTAGAAGAAAGCCGCCATTTTGGACGTCAAGAGTCTGCTCATCTAAGCAGTAGTTAAAGAAAGCGTTTCCGGAGGTGGCCGTAAAAAGGTCCCGCGCCCACCAGAAGAAACCGAATAAAATCGAACCGAAGCAAAATGTCTTCGGCCGCTTCATATAACCGAACCAAACACCAAATCGAACTAAACGAAACTCACTCATGTTGCGCGTCGTATAATAGCACCGGCTCATTTATATATGGAGAAACAAATAACAGATAAAGAAATCCGGAATAGTGGGTACATGACACCTTTTTTTAACAAGAGATACACGTTGAACTTCACACGCCTTTTAATTTGCTTATTTCGCTCCAAACGTTATCACGGTGAAATTATTGCAGTAATATTTACAACTTTTAACATGTAGATGCGGATAGTTTTAGAGTTATTATATTCTTTAATCTTTATATTTCAATATGCAATACTGTAGTCTAACCTCCAATGACCAATTTGCTTCCTACGTGGTTTATAGATCGCACTATCAGATGATAACCTCGAAAACTCACAATTACTTAAGACTGTATACAAAACAAAAGTTCCACTCCGGCAGCGGAACAAATGTTCTTGGCCAGGAATACCATTTGATTCGATTCGGTGTGTCCTCTCTTACTAGTTTCAATTTAAATTCATTCTGAGAGAAATTCCGTTCGATTCGGTTCCGCTAAATGGGAGCGCTCCCTAAGGCTTCAGGGCGGAACGGACTTCGTGTCACTGCTTCTCTCTCATCTTTCCCTACTCCACGTGTTCAGCTCAGGAACATGATATAGTCGTCTCAGACTGGTGTAAAATAATTGTATAGCTCTTTGGTGAACTGTGTGATGTAATACATTAAAGCGTGATTCGGTTAATTTGCAGGAGTTTAATTTAATTAATTTTCCTTTTCATCTTCGTGGCTCAATTATGTTTTTGCTTTCCAGATAATTAAACTACGTGGGGTTACGTCATCATCTATGGTAAGTCCTAAGTATGGCTTCCTTCGAACGTCAAATAAAGCAGTGGGTCCCGTGTTGTGGATTTATTGTAAAAGAACCGCAAACCTGACAGAAGAGGCCTCTGAGCAAACATTTATGGCCCTTTTACGCCCTGAATTGAATGGAAAGCTGATGACCTGAGGTGATAAGGAGCGTCCGTAAATAAAGCAAATCAACAACAAATCTATGATACGACTTAATTCATGACAATATAGCAGGTAATCATTAATATATAAAAAACGCCTGCAAAGCAGAAACTTATGCATTATATATATTCTACATATACAGAGCGTTCCTTATATTGCCGGGAGCACTGTCTACTTTGGGGGTTTTCTATTCTAAAACTCCTTGAGTGATAGTAACATTCACTATAATGACTTTGTTCATCTGTATTCAGATATTCCTGGCATCTTCGGATGAAATTTTCATTTACATGCATAAGCTATTCTTGCGTAATGTTCATAATTTCTGTTCTTATATTGTCCTTAAGTTCGTCTATGATGTGGAGATTGTTCCTATTTAAATGAAACCATGTCTCATCTGAGAAAATTATTAAATGTGGGTCAACAGTACTGTTAACGATATTTTGTAAAATTCAGTTACAGAAATGTACTCGTTTTTCGTCACGAGCTATAGCTACTCTGTAGGGTTTCAATTTTAAAAGTTTAGCAGTTCTATGAACAGAAATTTTGGAAACACCCTCTTGTTTTGCAAAACGTCTTAGATACTTCTTTGAAGAGCGTTCGAATGATGCACCAATTTCGTCAATTTTTCCCTCCCTTAGAAAATTTCCTTTTCGCTTCTTAGGTTTAGCGTTTAGCGTTTAGCGATCTCGTTGTATAAACGTATTAACCAGACAACCAACAGTTACTCTACCTGGAACTGGAATACCAGGAACTTTCTCCTGAAATTGTCTACTAGCCTGTCTACATTTACGTATATATCGTACATAAAAATTCTTTGTTCAAGCGCGAATTTTTGGTAGGAATTTCAGTGAACTAATAAAATAATCTCATAAAATTCACCCATAAAAAGATTTTTTAAATTTATTTATTTATGGACGCTCTTTAACAGCTCAGGTCATCAGCGTCCCATTCAACTCAGGGCGTGAAATGGCCAACAAATTTTGCTCAGAGGCCTCTCTTTCAGGCTTGAGGTTCTTTTTCGTGCCGTAAATGTACGACACGGACCCACGGCTTTACTTTTCTTCCGACGGAAGCCATACTTAGGATTTTTACGCCCGAAAAAATCCATCGGTCCTGGCCGGGTACGAACCCGCGATCTTGGGTTTAGGAGGCAAGTATGGTAACCACTACACCACCAGGACCGACCCATAACAAGATGTCTTGAATAAACTTTCATTTTTGAGATGCATAATGAACAAAATCTAGTCTTTACAGCTCGAACAGAAGGCAGCAACTGACACAGTATAACAGCTGATAAAAGGCTTGCCCTTAGCCGTAGCTAAATTCTTGGAGGTACTAGAGCTGCAGTCCCGAGCGACAGCGGAGGGCAACAGTCCCAAACAGGAGATAGTGCAGTAGGTATTTTTCTCTGTTTGCGCGGTCGCTTGCAAAAGTGTGAATTAGTGTGAATTAATTGTATGTATTACTTTTTTATTAAAGGTAACGTAACCTATACATTTTTCCTCCATAACTTTCTGGCTGCAACCTGTTGCTCCTTATTACAAAACTAAATGTTTCACTTTTTACCACGCATTGCCTTATTGGAATTTTCAATGAATTCATACATACACACTAACCTTAACACTAACCTCGGAATCTTAGAAACTGGTGGACCCAGTGGTTTGCTGCGCCCGCCTCCTTTCGGTGAATACAAATCGATAGGGATGGGCGTGATTTTTACCACGCGCTGCCTTACTGGAATTCGCAATTAATTCACCCCTCCCCACACACACACACACACACACTAACCTTAACGCTAACCTCCCGTAAATCCTAGAAACCGGAGGACCCAGTGCTTTTCTGCGGCTCGCTACGGCCTGACGCCCTTTGCTCACCTCCTTTTAGTAAAAATACAAGTTGATAGGGGCGAGTAAATCACTGTAATTTTTACCAAGTGTTGTCTCATTGAAACTTGCAATTAATGAATATATACCCACACACTAACCAAAACGCTAAAACCTGTGGTAAATCCAAGAAACAGGTGGATCCAGTAGTTTGCTGCGGCTCGCTACGACCTGACGGCCTACACTCGCCTCCTTTTCGTATATATAAATTGATAGGGGTGGGTAAATCACTGTAATGGCGGCAAATCTCCTTTGATTCCAGCAGAAAAAAAAAACATGAATTTATAGCGCATTGTATGCGTGGTATATGTTAGCGAATAAACCATTGTAGAGGTGGCAAATCTCCTTTAACTCAGGCAGGAAAAAAAAAAAAAAAAAAGTTGAATATGTGAGGATTGAAAATCACTACCTTCATAACTATAGCATAACGCTCTACCCGTTGAGCTATAATTCCATTATGCTTGAGGGGCATATTATCCAGTTATACACTACCTTCGTCTTTCTCCGCTATCGCTCGGGAGAGGCTCGGGACTGGAGCTCCGAAAATTTCGCTAGGAGTAAGGAAAATTGATAAAACGTAGCCATGAGTAGGTCATTCACCGCTAGTATGCTTCTGAAATAATACCGAGTCACTGCAGTGCAAACGAACTATGCACATGGTCCAGCTATAAATAGAACGCATGGTACTACTCATATGCATCAGCATCAATGAACTTAAAGTATATACTGCTTGACATGTTCTTCATTTTCTCTGTAGATAGCATGTTTTAAATTAATCTATTGAACATGAGTTAATTTTCTTACCTACTACAGTGAGGTACACAGGATGACCAATTGGTGGCGTCGTGCTTATCTGACATTCATAAATGCCAGAATCTTTGCGCTGCGGGTAGCGTATCCTCAAAGTCCAGTCTTCCGTGTGCGGCGAATGGATGGCCTCGAATCGCTGATCGCTGGTGTATGTATAGCGGCCAACAGTGAGAAGATGTATGTCCCGGTGTCGAACCCATGAGACCTACAACAGAACATTAATTAATTTCTTATTCTGGAGGCGTTAATGAGGCTAATATTCTATTTGATATACAGAGTTACATGGCGGCACACAAAATAAATGTATAACACTAGAAATGAACCAGTTTTAAAGTAAACTTTATCTGAAACAAGACCTTTTGCTGAAGTCAGGCACTAATACTCAGATCTTGAATTTTCTTGCCCTTTCTTATCAGCCAACGTCATTTGTTCCGAAGCACGACCACGCGATATTTCCTTGTTATTATAGTTTGGAACTCCTTCCATTTTTCATAGAATATTTCTCCGTTTTATACTACTGTAGCTATTCCTACACCTGACTAAATGCTACTATTATAATATGTTCTGAAACTTCTACCATCTGGTGTCGGTCTTGGTGGTGTAGTGGTAACCATACTTTCTACTAAACTCAAGATCGCGTGTTAAATCTCGGCTAGAATCCATAGATTTTTTCGGGCGTAAAAAGCCTAAGTATGGCTTCCTTCGGAAGAGAAGTAAAGCCGTGGGTAGATTTACAGCACGATAAAGAACCTCAAGCCTGAAAGAAGAGCTTTCTGGACAAAAAATTTCGGCCGTTTCACTCCCTGAATTGAATTGGACGCTGTTGACCTGAGATGTTAAAGAGTTTTCATAAATAAATCAAATCAAAAATCAATCGCAGTTTGTATTTTGCGAAATAGTTTTCCACGTAAGTTCCTGGAGGAAATAGGCCTCTATAAAGATTTTTGTTATTTATGGTGTGTTCTATAATTTGTTATTTTCGCATTGTCTTTTAGCTAGCAATTGTGTAGTAATAGTACAAGGTAATTATGAATATGTTAAATTAGTAATTTTATTTTTTTAAGTTTACTTATTTCAAATACAAAGTAAAAGTTCTCAATAGGCTCCCTTTGCTTACAATCGGATTACACTATCAAGCTTAAATATCTAGACAATTGTAAATATGTTTTATTTATACAATGCCAATATAACATTAATTTAGTATAGTTTACTGATATCTGTTTCCATCTGAATATGTCAGTCCTGGTGGTGTAGTGGTAACCATACTTGCGCTCTAAACCCAAGGTCGCGGGTTCGAACCCGGCCAGGAGCGATAGATTTTTTCGGGCGTAAAAATCCTAAGTATGTCTTCCTTCGGGGGGAAGTAAAGCCATGGGTCCCGTGTCGTACATTTACGGCACGAAAAAAAACCTCAAGCCTGAAAGAAGAGATCTCTGAGCAAAATTTGTCGGCCGTTTCATGCCCTGAATTGAATGGGACGCTGATGACCTGAGATGTTAAAGAGGGTTCGTAAATAAAAACAAATTAAAAAAAAAACATCTGAATATAGAGAAAATGACTTAGTTTCAGTTGAAAGTCAACCTTCTCCGGTAGTGTCTTAAATATGTTTTTTGATACTAGCACAATTATTATTTAACAGGAGACATGGGAAGTTTTGTATTTAAGAAAGCATGTTGGTCATACTGTTGACCGGCTTTATTCTCTTTATTTAAAGGGATGGATTATTGAGAGACCTTCGCTTTCTGTTTTAAAGCCACCCAACCACCTGCAGTACACGTTTTAGATGCTAGGGAGCTGACAACAATCTAATCTGCTAATGTGATACTTTGTGGAACCGCAATAATGCATTAGAAGAATGTTGCAGGAAAAGTTGAAGATTCGGATGAAAATGAAACAACGTAGTGAAGAAAGTGATCACGTGGCTGCAAGCGATCAATCTGATGACGTTGGAACGCCAGTCTTCTTTTTCAACAACGGAAGTAAGCTTGAGAAGAATAAAATTACCAAAATGGAGAGTAACATTTATGTCTAATAATATCAGAAAAACGAAATAAGATAATACATTAACTTAGTTTCCTGATGTCAAGACTGCTTTGGAATGCGGTCATGTGTTCAACATTAATCGGACAATTTGTATTCCTAATGTACCAACCTTTACAATAAACTCCCTTAGCCCCGCTACAAGCATAAAAGTAGATGCCGGAGAACAGCTGGAAAAGAAATATGACCTCTCATTGGATTGTTTATAATTGCTGGCTCATATCGGGTATCTAAAATAAATATACAAGGCTCTTTTCTTCAAGTTTCACTAGAATTGGAGAGCAATTGGTGCCCCAAAGAGATAAATGTTTCTCAAAAAAGTTCTTAAAACATGTAGCACGATATAGATGTTTGGGTAATAAATTAAATGAGATTATGGGAGAAATAAATATAAAAACGACGTGCCAACATAAAAGTCCGTGATCACGCAGGAGCTGCATAAACTAAGCAAATTCCTCAGCAAGCTAAATTTGTAAAAGTTATTACATAGCGCTAGAGCAGAGAATGTAGCAAAAAAACAAGTAACATTGACTGAAGATACATATGCATCTAATAAAAACATAATTTTCAGGCTTAAAGTATATGCTATTTCCTTATCATTATTATTTTATTTACGTGTTATATTGTTAGCTTATACCTCCACTTCTAATGTTCCGATCTCCTTGATTCTCAGAAACCATTTTTATTATTTTATTTAAATGGTATATACCGAGTTTCATTGAAAATCAGTTTTTTATGTTTTAGTTTTAAGTAAACCCCCCTCACAATAGTCTAATTTTGCTGATTTTCAGATACACTTTTCTAATTTTATTTCAGTGACATATTCTGAGTTTAGTTGAGAAAAAATGAAAATTGTGGCCGATAGAGCGATTTTAAAATTTTCGCTTTAGGTTAACCCCCAGTTCCAATGATCCAGTTTTGCTGACTAACGAAATTGATGAATTGTTTGTTAATTAATCGTTATATGCCAAATTTCGTTGAGAAAAACAAAAATTGCTGCCGCTAGAGCGTTAGCAGATTTACACACATACATAGCATACATACATTTTTTTTTCATTTTGGGGCCTAAAAATTAGGATCGATGGAGATTTGAAGAAAAATGTTTCCCATTTTCATGGGTACGACTGCAATTCATTCGGAATTCGTTAAAAGAGAAAACGGAGCACAGTGCCATGAACCTGTCTACAGAATGGAAGTAAAAATAAAACAAATATATTAATTTATCAATCTACTGGAAAATGAGCTCCCCGATTAATTGAACATCTGCAGATAACAATGATCTCTCCTGTTCAGTTCTTAAGTGGAATTATACCGCTCAGACACACAGGAAATTACATAGAAGACCATGTTCATCTTCTATCATGGTTGGTTTCAAAACACCTTACAGATGCTGTAAGTGTTACTCATTTTGTATCCACATCTTCTTAATACATTATCATTCATTGTTCATCAGATCTATATTAACTTCTGGGCATTAATTTCCAGTATTTCAATATAAAGTTTAGAATGAATTTTTTATTTGATATTCAAGGTTTAAAAAGGTGAAGTATTATGGCATCGTGAGTTTGCAGCGCCAAATGCCGGCGACGGTCGACTTGCGAACAAAAGAGAGTTTTAAATGTGCCTCAGCGTATTACACCTTGAACTTCACATTGTCAAGAAATGAATTCATATTTTTATAAAAACTTGCCAATCTGGAAAATAAATATTATCATAGTTGCTAAGTAATAATGAGAAGATTATTTAGACTGATAGTTGTTTCCTAAGAAATCCACGCTGCAATACTCATATTCAAATTTCTTCTGTAACAAATTAAGAGAGCTGCTACAATAAAAATGAACACTCAAAAGCATATAATGCATCGTTTTGAGTGTACATATTAAAATTACAGTATATATTTAGGTGCTTTCCTACATGCCCCCTTTAGATCTTTGTTTACAATTGACATCAAATGTATCACGTGACACGTAATCACTATCTTTTAAATAAATTGTAGCACAATAACCTTCAGGGTTTAGTGCATTTCAGAGCTATGGCGATACTATCTGTTTGAAAATAATAGCGGCGTTTCCTCAAAGGCCTTATTCGTTGTAGAAACGGAAATGAAGAATCAGGTAGCACATCGTGCTTAGAAAGTTGGGTAAAGTGTTAGAGTTTCTTATTTATTTCGATATTCAATTCAGAACATGCTTTAGACAAGTGCAATAGTTATTTCATGAGTCTGAAGGCTTGTTGACATACATCGGAATATAGTAAGCAGTTTACATGACCAAAGGAGGATAGTATTCAAACAATGGGAAGAATGAAGAACTTTGGATTTGATCATCGGCGGGCCTTTTGTGACGTGTGTTTGCAAGAGAGGTCTGATACTAAAGAGAAGTAATGAGAAATTTGCCATACTGTCTCTCCAACACCAACAAGCCACATCCACAGTAGATGAAATTCGAACTTCATGCGGAGATATTGAATAACATCTTCCTGAAATTGCAACACATCATGATGGAAGGGATGAAGGTTAATGGGAACAACTGTTACAAACCACCTCACTTGGGGAAGCAGATTTTACACGGGGCTGAACTTCCCTGTTATTAACTGTACCTACTGCTGTACGACTATCTCTAATACCTGAAGCAGTATTTGCCAGCGTCTCCCCCACTGTAATATAATATTTATTTTGTTGTTTTCTGCATTAACATTAATACTATATTTCATTATGCAAATATTAATGACACTTAAAATAAGATTTTAATATGTGAATTGGTAGCTGGCAATGGAAGGCTTTCCGTATTGAGTAAGAGTAAAAGTAAAACCAACCCTGAAGATACCACCGGCGTGCACAACCTTGGTTCTTATGCCGGCGGGCGTCAGTGGGCTATATTTTCGCGCCTTTCTGGAACTTTCTATGGGAACAGACCAATCAGTCATCAGTATTTTAAACTCTTAAGGTGTTACTGTGTTCATGGGCGTACTTCTGTGGATCTCGTAGGCTTGGAGTGCCCACAAGGCAATATTTTGTATAAAAAGAGGCAATTCGCTAGGTTCGAGGCACTCTCAGACAGTGAGCTATCACACTCTCGTGCGATCTTTCATTCAGGCAGTCAACAATCGACATTCGGCACTCAGATTCAACACGAAATTCGATAGTATGTGTGCAGCTTGGAGTCCTGTCTGCTATATTAAATACACGCGCATATACAGGAGTGTAATTTCTATCGTCTAAGATGAAAGCATACATACGTGATTCGAATGTCTAATTCTCGAGCGCAAACTAAGTTAGCTATGTGAATCTGTAAATGGTGAAGTAAATAATGCAGAAGTTGAACCCAATGATTAGTCATCACAAGTTTTATGCGTAAGAAGTATCTTTATGAGAAAATTAGTACTTAGCGAAGAATTACCAGGAGGTGATATGGGATTGTTTACCGAAACCCGAAAGTCCTATGCCACCAGCACCCATAAGCTTGCTGGCTTGCAAAATCAATTAGCTTCTAGGTCAAGGTCACGGTACATTCATTTCCCGTTCAGAAAAATAGCCTTTTGGTAATGCAGAAGGATGCGAATAAATACACTCATCGAATAACATACCTTCCCGTGCTTTGTTGTGAATGAGCTTCCTATCCTCTCACTTTGTGTGAAGGCACAGCGAAACAGAGACATACCCTGGGCTGCAGATAACCTGTGAAAGCGTAGGTTATTTGCTACACACACATATCAGCTGGCTTCAAGAAGTAGGCCATTAGTACTGGATACCCCGAAGACAATCAACAATAACGCTTTTATACCACCCACTCATTATATTTTATAATTACTCTCTGTATTAATTCATTGTTAATAATACCTTCTACTATCAAACCTCTCAGAAAGTTTATTTCTGGTTAATCATGGAAGTGAGTATAAAGAATTTAAGGAAATATTCAAGATTCCTACAAGGAAGTGTCCTTGAGGTAATATTATATTTGCAGTATACTAATGACATGAAAAAAATCAAGAAACAACAATAGCCCATTTTGCTTATGACATTGTATTCTGGCTGTTGGGAAAACTGAAGAAAATTGACAGTCAATAAAGTTAAGTGCTTGGATCAAAAGGTAGTATATCAGACTCAATGATCCATATAAATTTTACAAACAGAAAAGTAGGAAAAATATCTGTTTTCATTAACAAACAAATAATTACATATGAGGACAAGTATTTGGGCATGGCCTTGACAATAAGCTAGTGGAAGGTTCATGTTAAGAAAAAAAAGATTAACTTAATATTAAGTATGAAAAATGTATTGTTTGTAACAAGATGTTCCAACTGAATAACAATAAATTGCTACTGTATAAGCTGATATTAAAACCTGTCTGGATGTAAGGTTTAAAATCAAAGGTTTCACCAAGAACTCTAATATTAAAATTATGCAGAACTTTCAAAATAAATTGTTATGTGGGATTGTTAATGCACCATGGTACATTTGGAACGACAACATCCATAGAAACTTGTAAATGGATACTGTCAGTGAAGTTATAAGAATCATGGCAGTGAAGCATGAAAAATGCAAATATTTAATAGAATCATTCATTGAGATATTTCTTTCTAACAGTGACTTATTATAAATTTAAACTACTATACAAGTGTTTTTGCTTAGTTTTAGTAAGTATGTAATGCATTTTATTCAACAGATTAATATCTCTCTAAAGAATTGGGACTATTATTTTGGGACAGAGGTGTAGTTTATACAAATTAGTTTATTCTCTAATATGACCAATGAACATAAATGAACACATAAGCTAA
This sequence comes from Metallyticus violacea, assembly GCA_030762175.1. NCBI lineage: Eukaryota > Metazoa > Arthropoda > Insecta > Mantodea > Metallyticidae > Metallyticus > Metallyticus violacea. The sequence goes on from CM060832.1 coordinate 37,088,523, forward strand.
CCTAAGGCAAGCTCATGCCACTATAATTGTATTTTGATCCCTTTCTGCCTATATCAAATGACCATTAGCTCACAATACACGTAGACTTACGTTGAGGGCAATAAATTACACCTATATTAGGTAACTAGTGCATCAATTCTCTGGCACGGCGCGTACCTAAGTGACTTAGGTTTTATCCACTTAGTTCGAATTGTAATACTCAGCATAGATCGCAGAGATTCAAGCTCACAGAACTGCAGATCTGAAGAACTATTGACGCACTACAAGCAGTACTACATTTAAGAACTACCATTAAGAAACAAATTATTGAGAACGTAATTAAAATATCCTGTAAATGTTACTGGCGAGGCTCGTAATATTACAAAGAAGTTTAACAGGCCGTCTTAAAAGTATTGCAACTATATTTCATAATTATAATGTAGATATTCCATTTTAAACTGAAAATAAAATAAGGTAATGGAGAGTAAATAACACTGGTCTAAACAATTTTTTTTCTGAATAAAAACTGTTCATACTTTCTGATTCCTTAGCACATGGAATCTTCCAAACCAGCCTTAGTTTGGTCTCACCGGCTACAGTTTTTCAGAAATCGGTATTATAGAAAATAAACAGTTTTTATTATTTGTTCAATGATCAAAGACATAAACCAAATATTCTGAGAGATTTAAACAAGATAATAAATGTAGTTCACTTTGTGAATGGGACAGTAGGGCTAAATTAGAGCATTGGACCAGAAAAAGATTTGGCCGCAAATGAGCAATTTAGTTTCGAAAGCAAAAAAAAAAGTGAAGTATGAACCATTGGTTTCTCCTTCTAATGTTCTTCTTTCACCACTCCATATTAAGTTAGGCCTGATGAAGCAATATGTTACTTCTCTGAATAAGGAGAGTGATTGTTTCAACTTCCTTGTTACAAAGTTCCCACAGAAAACTGAAGCTACAGTTAGCAGCAAATATTTCGATGGATCCCAGATTCGTGAGCTCATACAGAATGAGACCTTTCCTCAGACGATGTCCGAGTTAGAAAAGTCAGCATGGCTGGTATACAAAAAAAGTAACAGGAAATTTGTTTGGCAACAAGAAATTTAGGAACTATAAAGAAAATGTGAAAGAAATATTGCAACATTTTAGAAATCTAGGATATAGAATGGGTAATAAAGTATATTTTCTCAACAGCCACATTGACTATTTCCATGCGAATCTTGGTGCAATTTGTGAAGAACAAGGTGAGCGGTTTCACAAAGACATTGAAACAATGGAAATCCGCTATCAATGTCTTTTGGATGTGTCAATGATGGGTGACTACTGTTGGTGTTTGAAAAGGGACACTAGTGAAGGGCATGTCAGAACTTCGAAAAAAAAAACAAAAAAAAAAAAAAACGAAGTTTTCTTTTCCCCTGTGTAATGGGGGGCATATATTCAGGAAATGAACTGGCATAATAAATTCGGAATCAACTAGATTTGCCAATGTGGTCTTAATCGCCAAAACACCGAAATCCCTCAAAACTGTGCTGAAACAATCATGTAGACATAGCAAAAATGCAGGGCTCTCACTAAACAAACTGAAGACAGTTAATTTTAAACGTACCTCAAACCCTCACGTATGTGAGCGAATATACATACCTAGGACAACAGATTTCCTTCCATGATAAAATGGAAAAAAGTACAAAGAAGGGTCTCATTAATCTGGAGAGCATTTTGGGCCCTTATGTTTAAATTGTTAGACCAAACACTAACTAAGAAAAGCAGATTCCAGACGCTCGAAACCTGTATTACTCTATGGGTGCCAGATATGATCAATAACAGAAAAAAAAAAACTCAAATATGCCAAAGAAAAATGCAACGAAAGATCCTGGGAATAATTTTGAAGGACAAAATACCTATAGTGTTAATAAAACAGTTATCTCAGACTACAGACATCGCACAAATAGCTACCAGAAGCAAATGGCAATGGGGTGGTCACATCGCAAGAATACAAAACAATAGGTGGACCTACAAGAGCTCCATGTGGGACTCCCGGAAAGGAAAAGAACACAAGGCAGACCCAGAAGAAGATGGTCAGATATTTTCAAAGAACATACAGGTCCAAATTGGTCAAGAGTAGCAAGAGGAAGAGAAAAATGGAAATCTCTCGAGAAGCAACTAGTGCAGTGAGAAATGGAGTATCCAAAGAACAGATCAGTCAGTGTCTTAAACAGCATACGAACAACTAGCGTGGAACAGCTCACCATGCTAGGAAAAAGCGAGAGGCCTTTGCTCCTAATTTTTTTTTTTGATTGATTTATTTATGGACGCTCTTTAACATCGAAGGTCATCAGCGTCCCATTCAACTCGGGGCGTGAAACGGCCGACAAATTTTGCTCAGAGGCCTCTCTTTCAGGCTTGAGGTTCTTTTTCGTGCCGCAAATGCACGACACGGGACCCACGGCTTTACTTCCCTTCCGAAGGAAGCCATACTTAGGATTTTTACGCCCGAAAAAATCCATCGGTCCTGGCCGGGTTCGAACCCGCGTTTTGGGTGTAGGAGGCAAGTATGGTAACCTACACCACTACACCACCAGGACCGACCTTTGCTCCTAACGGACACAAACTATGTTTATCTTTATATTTATTTAATAGTGAACAACGTTTGAAAATTCATAATTATTGACATATAGCTCTCTTTTTCAATATATTAATTAATATTAAGTTAAAATGGAATCAGTTGTGTCTTAGCTATATGTCTTAAAACATATTAATATTTCATCAAAAATATAAGTACATTAAAACATTTGATGTAATTTTGTTTAAAAGCTAGCCCAATAAAGTAAAACTGAAAAATATTTGAATTCGGGACAATTAATAACATATATCGATGAGGGAAAATTAAAAAAGCAAGAAAAATCTTTTTTGTAGACCAATGTAATATTTGATAGTCAACATTTACGTGACTAACAACGGTTATCACTGATGTATATACGGAGTTAATCAGTAAATTTCTATTGTACATGTTCTCGCTGACGGTTATCCATAAGAGAAGAGGGAAAGAGAAGGAGCAAATGTAGGGATTGCAACATTCAACTCCCTAGATCATCACACTCACACATTGGATAATTAATTCTCTTTGATAAAGGTAGCAGAGGCACGAGATCCAAAACCATGAATTTACTACCTGTCCACCTAAAGGCATAGCTTTCCAGAGCTCTGATCACCCCTCTCAGTGATACACCTGTCAGATCAACGAAATTATTTTAATGATTGCAACGAGTAGAACGAGGCTTTTGAACTGCCTTGGAGAAATGGAGTGACATTGCTCCATATTATCCTACGCTAAAATATTTTATTAATAGCTATCCGCTCTTAAGCACCACACAAACCAGACCTTCAGGCTCCTTAATGAATCCTTAATACCTGAAAAGATTAATGGGTTAAAAAGAAAAGAATACCTCATAGAGATTAATGTTAATAACCAATTTCTTATTTTTGATAAACACAATTGAATGATTGCGGTCAAGTCCACATAGGCACATTTTTTATTAGCAATGAGATCAATATCCTACAGTTGCTAGCTGCAACTAATCCTTCAAATCAGTACTGCAGGACATTCGATGAATGCTACTATTACTATATCACAGAAAAATATTTTTGCTGTGCTTTTCCTAAGATCTATTAAAGAGCTCTAAGTTCTAATACTAAACCAATAATTCAATTAATAAATAATTTGACCATAATTAATATTGGAATTTCCAAAACAACTATCACCAGGGACTGGAAAGAATTTCTGACTACTCCTGTATTTGTTATATAAGTGAATTTAGTATCTAAAAGAAGTAAGCTACGGGTTTCTATAATCTCTTCCGGTGACTCCTGAAAGTTACGACTCTTCTGGTACAAGGAGTAATGTCTATGCAGTAGAGCAAACATTTGAATCTGCCACAAAAATTTAATTATACTGCGCATAACAATCTCTAAAAGCAATGAGCATGTCTTTTCCTAATACATCTACATTGCTACTTCGTACTACAGAGTGTCCCATAAGTCTGGATCCATAGGAGGACACAATGCAATCACAGGATTTGTTCAAAGTATTGGCCATTGTACTGCATTCACAGATGAAGACGCAATTTCCAATGGAACATTCATGCACGGGCCTAGTCTCTTTAAATTTTGAAGCAAGATATGTAATATGAATAGCTATGAGTCCAGGCTTATGGCACACCCTGTAAATGCAGTAGTACTATTGCGTATGAGTGAGTTCTTGCCGACTAGGCATTGCAGTTCTGCACAGCAGCTTCCCTGCCACTTTGCCATTCAAAGTAAAGTTGACATAATTGTTTAAAATACGTAAGTGCATTATGTTCATTGCTCGTGCCAGAATTGTCTTGCAGCCTCTAACTGTTAGGATGCCTTTCCAATATAGTTCCTCTTAAACTCCGATTACTAAACGTTGGAATACCTAACCTAACTTTTGCAGTTAGCTCTTCCTCTAAATCTAATATTGTTTACTGTGCTTGCCTGGAAACTATTCTATCTAACGTCTTGATACTCATAACATTATACCACAACGTCATGCACTTTGCTGCCAGCATCCTTGAATCGAGTCTCATTGCTGCGCACATTCAAAATCTATTCATAAATATTTCTTTGTCATGACGTGGATGTTCATTCATACATCTAATTCTTTTTTGCACATTTTTCGACGGACAATGATTGCTCTTTACGCCGCCTCTTTGGAAACGGAATTTGTACCTCCGACATGGACAATGAACAACACGGATATACAATGCTGTACATTTCACTGATTCATTTTGCAAGAAAATGTATATGTCATCTGCCACTTCTTCCTTTCTGAAGAAATGTCAACTTTGACAATTGTTGTAGATAAAATGCAATGCTCCCTTTGTTTAGGTACACCCTAAAGCATTATAGTACTGTTGTGTTGTGCGTTGGGACAAAGTCTCGTCGCAAGCTCTGCTCACATTTGAATTCTTGCGGCTCTACCGGCTGTTGTCATTAGCAATATCGCGCATGCGTACTAGATGTTCATTTTTTGTTGATTTGGTTTATTTATGCACGCTCTTTTTAACATCTGAGGTCATCAGCGTCCCATTTAATTCAGGGCGTGAAACGGCCGATAAATTTTGCTCAGAGGCCTCTTCTTTCAGGCTTGAGGTTCTTTTTCGTGCCGTAAATGTACGACACGGGACCCACGACTTTACTTCATTTCCGGAGGAAGCCATACTTACGATTTTTACGCCCGAAAAAATCCATCGCGATCTTCAGTTTAGAAGGTAAGCATGGTTACCATTACACCACCAGAACCGACTTAGTACATGTAAGGGCTTCAAACGCTGTCAATATCATTGTCTCGAAGTCAAGTAGGTTTCTGGTACAAGTAAGTTATGTAAGAGAGAGGATTCTTCCATAGACCTGGAGGGAAGTATTCATTAAACGAAATAAATGTTTACAAACTCAACGTCAATTGTTTTATACGTACTTGATTTTACAGTTTCTTTATAATAAAATGTTATTTATTCATACTAAACAAATTTATAATATAAAGTTTCAATTAATACACAAATCAATAAAATAACATAGGGTATTCCACTTATTTTGCTCACCCAAATTAAACGTTTTTCTCTGCGGCAAATAAAAAAAAATTGTTTCAAACGATTTTTAACAGCATGGGAGAGTTCTTGTTGAGGATATAGTTTTTGTATATTGATTAATGGGAGATACGTGATAGAATTTTGTTGTTTTTTAAATAGCACCATGTACATCCATTTACTTTCCCCAAGAGTTATTAAAAATGTATCACACTGTATCATTTTAGTCAAGGAAACAAACCGCCACGGGTGGCCGAGGTCGTTAAGGCACGGACTCGTGAGCGGGAGGTCTGCGGTTCGAATCCCGCCAGGACCGTCCTCCCTGACTGGGGTTTTTTCCAGGTTTTCCTCAGTCTTCATAACGGGCAAATGCCGGGGAGGTACCTAAACTTAGGCCTGGAACGCTTCCTTCCTTAAAAAAAAAAAAAAATATCCTTTCCCAATTTATCATTTCATCTCATGTATCATCAGTGTCCACCGCCTGTGGTGCCTCAGTAGTGAAAACGGGCGTTAAACACTACTCAAGGAAACAATAGACATGGAAATGATAAATGCATGGCTTCTTTTATTTAATAGCACTACAGTACATTTGTTTAACTAAATCATTTAACTTCTTCAATATTGTAAACCATTATCTGCCAAGTCACATTCTCCCTAGTTCAGCAGCATTTCTACTTTACCTTCCTGCGTGTACAACTTGTAAGAAAACTGTAGTCACAATAGTTCATTGCAGCACTAGCTTTCAGTACAGTGGTTTGTAAGTTAAAGCAACGACAATATGAGGGGTTGGGAAGATGGGACCTACCCCCACATCCTTCTAGGTATAATTGTGTTTACATGAATTGGTAATCATATACAAAATCCAGAACTCTACTACAGTAATTTGTACAACCAAGGCATTAAACAGTTTGGTTTCTTCAATAACTGTGCACTCTTTGCTGTTTATACTTCTGCTATTTTCATGACAAAAATGGTACATTGTAACAAATTTTTAAACAGTATTTGGAGAAGGTAAATATATTTTTGAATAAAATATACATTGTGTCAATTAAAAACGATGTTCTGTCCCGTATTTCCTATATTAGCAAAAATATAAAAAATACACCTCCCAGCAAGAACTACCCCATGCTTTTAAGAAAATTTAGTTTGAAATAATTCTTTATTTGAGGATCATAAAATAATTATTTTCAGTAAGTAAGATAAATGGGACACCTGTATATATAATTTTAATACGTAAAGGTAAACAAAATACTCATAACGTTAAATTAAAATGTTTAGCATATTGACACCTATGGGTAGTAGTATTTCACTAAAGTACATTATCCTCAATCTTATAGCTGAAGCTGTCGATGTTTTATTGTTAAATATTACTTAAATATTCAAAGCCTTCAAATTATTTATATCGTTAAAAACGCATTTTTATATAATTTTTTTCCCACTTACTCAACTCAATACTGGATTCTTGTAGCAAAAATTCGTTGTCGCACACTTTGCTCGCGGTTTAAGAACATACATTTCATTGTTTTTGTACGTGTCTTGTTAAGCACGCTGACTTTGGTAAATTAAGCAAGCTCACTAATAAGTATCAGCGACATATGGACATGGAAATTACTCAAAAGACTAACATCATCTCAAAGTAGCAAAATGAACCGTAGTAGGTTATAGTGAACAATTGTACAACGCAACTGAGATTAAATTGATTAACACATAGGGATCAAGACAGGAATAAATACTTTTAAAAGAAGACACTCTGTGCAGTGATATCCCATAGTTTATATGCCTGAAGAGAAAGAAATTATCCATTCCTGATGAAGCCTATTATCGTAAATACATCGATTGAAAGCAGAGGCAAAACCAAACACATGGAGGCAGAACGGTATTTGCACTGCAAACCGACTTTACTGTATGTTCTGTACACAGTCATGTGTGAAAATGTGCGAAAAGGGAAAGCTGCGGTAGCTGCTCAAACTGTTTATTCATGGGACTTCTGTCAACATCCCTTTTTACGACCAGTCTTGAATCAAAAGTCGGGCCGCGCGGTGTCTGTTCTACAAGTACACGCCACCGGTGCGGGCTTCTATTTACTTGCCTCAGTGACACATTCAATGTTTCAATTGATGATTTTAGGCAAAGCATAATAGGAATAATAGCTCTTACTAGCCATTTGAAAATAATATATGACCCCAGAAAATTATTGCATTAAATTTAACCTCCTATTTCTATTCAGAGGCATGAAGTTGTGAAGAATAGATAAAATAGGCAGTTTTACGTTCTTTTGAAAATGTAGCCAGGCCACACCAAGTCAAGTAAATATTGAATTTAGACCTACACTTCTTGCATGAGAGCCCAGTCGAGCTAACTGTATGGTGCAACGATGGAACAAGCTTACTCCTTCATACTTACGCACTTTTAGAAATATTTAAACATGTACTTAGAATTGGTACAATATTTAGATAGTTTTCCGATGTCTCTTCTATTTTAACACCACTTTAATAAAGTAGTAATAGTAATTATAGCTTTCCAATCACAGCAATGTGATTGTAAAGCTATTGTTACTTTACACAAGTTAAAATAACGCATTATATTAGATCTTATCTTCGATAGAACTTAAGTTACTCTCTTAACATAAATGAGTAGCACAATAGGATTCTGCATATACCCAATAATGCTATACGGGTGCCACACCTGGTCGGCGATAAAATAAACAAATGGATATACAAATAAGCCAAAGGATATTAGGAATAATAAGGGACAAAATCTCCAACAAAGCGTTGGTCCAAATAACATCAACAACAAGTATCGCAGAAAGAGCCGCCAGACTGAAATGGAATGGGAAGGCCACATAGCGAGGATTCAGACGACAGATGGACGTATAAGACCACCATGTGGGACACGCGCTTAGGCAAACGACACAGAGGTAGGCCAAGGCGGAGATGGAAAACTTCTACGCGGCAAAGGCAGGCCCACAATGGTCCAGAATAGAAAGAAGCAGGAACACACAGAAAACCATCGAGCGTCAACTTCGAAACGAGTGAAAACTGATGAACAAAAATGCAACAAAGTGTAACATATAGGGCAATACTGCTGAACAAAACACTAATGCGAATTTGTTCATCGCATTAGCGAATAAGAACTACCCTCTTGTAGGAGGTCTTTGCCCTTCTTAGGTATATTCGGGCTTTATTATTATTATTATTATTATTATTATTAAAATCTAAAATTCAGGGGAGTCATAATAAAATATATCTCTATGTTAATCATATTTTCGTTAATTACACCAATATGAACGTTATTTAGACCCGTTTAAATAATTTTACTTAGAAAACAATTGTTTACACATATTTCTGTGTTTTTAAACACAGAAGTTATGGACATGAAATATTACACATTATCATGTCGTTTGTCTTTTATGTGGTTCAATTAATATATAGTTATGTTTATGATACATTCCGTTATTTTAAGCAGTATTGGGCAAACATTACTTTGATATAATCAAATGCTTTTGTGTCAAGATTACGTATATGAATAAGTGTCGTTTTGTAACCAGATAAAACGCACTGTCAATAAACTTCAGGTGTCTGATACATGGTTACGAGAGATTCAGTGAGAACAATTCCCCCTTCCCCCAAAATTGGAACTATTGACTTTAACTATGATGACTGAAGCCAGAGAAATATTTTCCACGGAAAAAAAATGTTCTTCTGTAAGACATGGGAATCAAAGATGGCAGGAAAAGAAAGAAGACTATTTGTAGTATAACGTGTATTTGTTGCTTAATTTTACAAACATTATTTGTGCAACATCGTTCGCATGGGTCTTTCGACTGTACATTAATTTATTACACAGATACTTGTAGAAAAAGAATTTTCACTTCAAATAAAATACATTTACAGTTGTTATCACTTAAGCACATACATTTAAATATGCGCGTGCACACACACACACACACACATTCAGACTCAAAGAGTCCATTCACTCCAAGAAAGCAATTCCAAGCACTTTGAGTAGAAAAGAACCAAGCTTTGGCCAGTTATCTTCCGTGCAAATAGATCCCAACATGCTAACCTATCCCTATTTGATTTAGCAAATCGAATTCCAAGCGCAGTCTACTTGCATTGTTCCACACCTGAGCAGTACGATAATGCTGCAGGTCGCCTGCAATGTGCATGTACAAGAAATGCAATATACAGCAGAGAAAACGCGTGACCGCTCCTACATTAGATTTAAACAATAAAAATAGGTTTTATCTCAGTTATACAAAGACTTTCACTGTACTTTTTGTGCACTCTCTGTTTTTGTTGATTTGTTATATTTACGGACGCTAACATCACAGGCCATAAGCGTCCCATTCAATTCAGAGCGTGAAACGACCGACAATTTTCTTCAGAGGCCTCTTCTTTCAGGCTTGAGTTTCTTTTTCATGCCGCAAATCTACAAAAGATGAAGTTAGTTGCGCATGTAAACACACGACACGATATCTTTCTTTCTGTGAACAATACTACTCCATGCGCTATAAAAGAGTTAAAACAATTTTAATATTCGTTTAGTCCATGCTTTACATCTCAGACAAATCTTCTATATAAAAGGCGAACAATTTCTTTAGCCACTCTCCTCCTGACTGCGTTCATTTCCGTTTTATTATTGGTATTAAGATGAAAATTCGAATAGGTGGACGAACGGATGAATGCGAAGTTCAGTGACTGTTGAGACTTTGTACCAGAAGAGTATTTTTTAAATGGTGTTTAACGCCCGTTTTATTACTGAGGCATCACAGGCGGTGAACGCTGATGATATATGAAATGATATATTGGGAAAGGCTTTTTTAAGTAAGGAAACGTTCCAGGCATAAGTTTAGAGTACCTCCCCTCATTTTCCATTAATGAGGACTGAGGAAAACCTGGAAAACCTGGAGAAAACCTCAGTCAGGGAGGACGGTCCTGGTGGGATTCGAACCCCAGACCTTTCGCACACGAGTCCGCGCCTTAACTACCTCGGCCAACCGTGGTGGTCCCAGAAGAGAGTGGTGAGATGCTTTTAAATACGTATATTGTGCATATATACATTATACATAATGGAGGAGAGAATGTTCAGTAACTGGCTGAACAAAAAGGTATACAATATTATTTCAGTAATTGATACGGAAAACAAATATTTGTCTGTCATATAAAGAAAAAATGTATGAGATTATGATCACAGAATAAATATTAAGAGAATTAATGAATTATGAAAACATAATGTTACACCAAATGAGAGAAAAGCTAATGCATTCAAAATATATGAAATAGCAACAAATTGATATTGAAAAATTGAACATATATGTTTATAGGGTTGTTATCCTGCACTGTCATATTGAAATCAAACAATAAATATTTAGATTTTTTAATGCGGATGGCACAAGTCGGAGATAACGTTTCAGAAATGTAAAAAAGTTGTTTTATCCTCTCCCGTTTTGATGAAGCCATTACCAGACCTAAAGGGGAGAAAAAAAAAAAAAGATGATAGAACAGTAGGCATATTGTTGAACTCTAATGTTTGTTGAAAACTATCCAGTAAACTGAATAGAAAAACTGCTGAATGGATCACGATGCCAAAGTAAATTATATATGACTAAAATCTATAAAATATGGCATAAATCTTAGGTCTTGAATTATTTTTCAATACATACATACATACATACATACATACATACATACATACATACATACATACATACATACATACATACATACATACATACATACATACATACATACATACATACATACATCCATGCATGCATGCATGCATGCATGCATACATACATACATACATACATACATACATACATACATACATACATACATACATACATACATACATACATACATACATACATACATACATACATACATACATACATACATACATACATGCGCTTGATGCAGAAAGGAGTTCGGATCAGCATGGGTTATTCTGAAACTTGCTAAGCCTATACCAGGCATATATCATAACATTACTGCCGACAACTAGTTTTTGTTCAGTTAGGAAGAAATGAAAGTACGACAGCACTCCCGAAGAGAGAGACACAGAAAAGAAAGCTTTCTGGATGAAAAAGATAATTTTATCCTTTTAGACTTTTATGAACCTTTGACACTAATGTCACATGTGTGTTAAAATAAAGTTCTTAACTCTGTTTTCCGCAATGCTCCTTACGAATCAACTACCAAGAGAGATGAAAAAGCTAAATCTTCATTAATATTTACTATAACGTTAAGCATGTTTTCTATACTCTTTGTAAGAAATGTACTGGAATATTTTACCAGGCGACGCACTTTTAGATGACTAATTGTATATTTCTATACATTATTAAATATTTCTCTTATTTGTTATTCATTTATTTGTCAACTTATCCATATTAGAAGAAATCACAAATTAATTCGCTAGCAAAACCTTAACATTACATCTGACCAAAATAATGCTACTAAACTAATTGTTCACAGATTTGACAAATTATATCTGAAAAAAAATATATTTCAGACAACAGTCATCTTGTAGCCTAAAAATGTGGTATTACCTGGTTTGTATATAAATTTAAATATATTATAAATCTTTTATCGAGCTCTGTTATTGACTTATTTACAATATATAAATGAAAACAAACATTGAAACAGACATGTTGGTGCATAATACTTGGTCTCAAAGAACGTCACTGAACGCTGAAAAAATGCTTCACCTCTCGGAGAAGATTAGTACACTCTTGTACGAAAAGGTGTCACAGTCAAAAATATATGTTGAATAAAATAATGAAAAGTACACAAAATCTTAATTGTGGGCCTTAACTTTCTGTAAAAGCCAACATATCTATATCAATATTACAAATGAAATACTTATTTGAGCTGTATCTTCATACAGTTTATGTTTAATATAGCATAGTTTCGTAAGATACAGGAGGGAGCCTTATACACTTCTCGGCTATATTCTCTCGTTTATTGGTTTCTGTTATTGCTGCCGTAAATTGCATATGTACGGGTCGCGGGTTTACTCATCATGTTGCCTTTTCTTCTTTATAGAGTAAAAGGGACATTTTATCCGCAATCTCGGGTCTTTTTATCGTCTTATTTACCAAACTGCTCTTAAAATTTTAGACCGAGCTTACACTGCAAGTTCACAACCAGCGGTCGTTTCGCCGTAATGTTGTTTTCACTGTGATATCAGCGGCAGGTGTAAGGTGTGTGCGTTGCCAGCTATTCAGTTTTGGAGACTGCATGGGGCTGTGTTACTGCTATTTCATTGAGTGCTTGCATATGTCTAGGAGTGTTGAAAATAATAATGTTCTCAGCGCTTGTTGCGCAGGAAAATTAAACCTTCCGCTACTTGTTCACCAAAAAGCATCTTCAGCTGCGAAACAATGCCAATCATTTTATTTTGTTTTGGCCAGGTTCTTGTCCAGCAGTCGTATCGTCTGCCTGCTAATCTTTGGCTCCTACACTACTTGTTTTCTGTCAGTAGGACTTTCTTCAACTGAAAGCTCTTAATGACAGTCATGGTTTTGTTTGGTTACAGACTTCAGAGATTCTGCCACCGCTTTCATGATCAATGTTATCTTTATACATCCTTGGCATAATGTAATTACGCCGTTCATGCAAACCAACCTCAAAAGTACACTACACTCTCATAAAGCTGGGGAGGGTTTCACGAAGTTCGTCGGTCCTGGTGGTCTAGTGATTACCATACTTGCCTCGTAGACCCAAGATGTTGGCCAGGATAGATGGATTTTTTCGGGCGTAAAAATCGTAAGTATGGTTTCCTTCGGAAGGGAAGTAAAGCCGTGGGCCCAGTGTCGTACGTTTACGGCGCGAAAAAGAACCTCAAGCCTAAAAGAAGAGGCCTCTGAGTAAAATTAATGGGCCATTTCACGCCCTGAATTGAATGGGACGTTGATGACCTGAGATGTTAAAGAGCGCCCGAAATAAACAAATGATCACGAAGGTCGAATTGGACATGAACTGGAATGATAGCGTGACAATTGCACAACAGAGGATATTTGAGCAGCAAGTCATGATGCCTGGAATGTGTTGCCTAGTTTCTGGTATAAGAACTTATGTGATATCGACTTCCGTCCTTTAGAGTTTCTGTTTTAATTAATTATTATACATATATTCATCCATTGGTTGTTGTTATTCAGCTGCTAACTGGAAAAGTATATACTCCCATTTTTCTATGCTCACTGCCTTAGTACTGGTTTAGTGTTTTTTTATCGGTAATTTGGTACCTGAGAGTGAAGGCTAAACTCTCTAGCACAAATTCAGTTAGCTCATGTGGACTGCTAGTCCCCCACTGGGTGCCTCCCCGGGTGGTGGACTGAGAAAAGCCTCCTAGATATAGTTGCTACCGGGGAAATTAAATATGGGGGCGAACTAAAACGAGCTAAGAGAAGGAAACGCTGACATCAAACTCTCCCAGGAGAACTTAGTGCGTTGTGAGATAAAGTGAGAATATCGACGGCTAATGGATGAACTCCCTTACAGAAAATCCGTGTAGAAGGACTCAAGGGATGACAACCTGTCTAGCGGAAAGTAACTCTGATATGAAACTCCTGTTTAACGAGTACAAGTTTTTGGCAACTGATAAACTGAAAACTTAACCTCTCGAAAATGTCGAAAACGTTATTGGGACGAATAATTCTAATAACAAGGTGATGACAGGGTTTGGATAAAAGAACAGTTTAATAATTCGCATCTGATATGTGAGGAGTACATGCGTAAACAGAAACTAAGAACAATGCAAATGGATATCACGTAAGTTCTCATATTAGAAAGAAGCTGAAAAGAATGGACGTTTTACCTTTTAGACAGGAACTGTAGAATAAAATAGGGAGCTATAATTTGATCAGTGACAAGTTAATAAATATGAAACTTAAACTGAAAGGACACTTTGTAGCAGCTGTAGAAATATTTGGTCCAGAAGAGAGTAAAAACAGAATAAACATACTTCTATAAATCTCACCATACACATATGAATAACCTCAAGAAATATATTTTTAGGAGATTTATATAAGCATGATATAAAACTAGTAGACAATGCGTTAGATAAATATGGAGAAAAGTTCTTAAATGAAAAAGAAAATCATTGCTAAACATATAACCAACTTTCTATTACGAATGTGTTTCTCCAACACAAATATTCAGAAAGTTAAACGGGGTTTAAGAATTAAAAAACAATTGCAAGTAAATTCTGTAGAACGCACTACAGTATATCGTGGTCGTAACGTGATGATTATTATCTATTAATGTCTAAATTTAAAGGCAAGACTATGAAAACAAAATAGTCAAAACTGTTTAAAATCCAGTCTTATAAATAAATATTTAAATAGAATTTTCTCAGATATAGCCTAATATTATATACACAAAATAACCATAAACACTGATCTAAATCCAGAATGATGGATTAAAAAAAATAATTTGGAAATAGGCAAATGAAGCTCTAGGATCAAGGAAAGAAACGTAAATAAAAATCCACTGTAATTCCAGAACGAAGACGTTTAAAATGTAATGTATAAAATAAGTGTCTATTTAAAATTTGTTCACTCTCGAGTACAGAAAGAACTGCAACACAGAAAACTGTTCACTCGCGAAAAGAGAAGGATTAACGAATAAAGTGGAATAAATGTTACCTACTTGAAATATGACCTAAATGAAAACAAAATGTAACTCACAAGATAATCAGAGTTAATAAATACAGCGACGTTTTCAAATAAATGCATTTAAGAAGCTAGAGGGCTGCAAACTTACAAATAAATATAGAAACACAGAAGAAGAAATAGGCCCTGAAAGCAAAATAAATATTAATTAACTGTATTAGCATCGAAGAACCAGAAAATAGCTAATAACCCGGTAGTAAAAATACAACGTATTTTGGTAGCGACAGAAATTATAAAATGTTTACCATTCGAGAAAATAGCGTTTTTGGAATATGTAATTTCAGTTAAGAATACTTACATACACAGTCAAGAATACATAGAAGAATGGTAGATAGTAAAATAAGTCTTTAAAAAAGGTAACAGTCAACAAAAGGTAAATTTTTTCCATAACTTTAATCAAAATACCTGATTAATGGGTCATTTGAGCCCCTAATCTTATGGTAATGGTTATCGGTACGTCCCTCTAATATGCATAAATTTATGTATGTAAATATTAAACTAAATGTGATTTTAATTATCTATAACGCACGCAAACCTTAAAAATTTGTATATTGAGGCAGAAGTAAGTTTTTGTTCATTTTCGTTTATAGATCAAATCCGGCGTTTCCCTGTAACATTTTTCTATTTTAGCAATGTCCTGATAGAAATTCTCATGTTGTTCGTCGCTGACAGATCCAAGGTCTGTAAGGAAAAATTCGAGGCAAGAATGTCAAAGTAGAAGTTTTAAGGACATTTGACAGCCAAGTATTTTAAAGCTCTTTAGAATAGCGTTCATCAAGTCTGCATAATTTGTCACTTGTGTGTTTCGTGTCAAAAAGCTTTTGGTTTGAGGACCAAAGAAACGCCCTCTTTCAACTTGGTGTTATTGATGGTTAAATATTCTTCTCAGATGCAGAAAAGCAGCCTAGTTTCTTTTTATCTAAATCCTTAATGAAAAATTTAATGAATCCTAATTTTATATGTAACGAGATAAAGATTACTTTAGCTTATCAATCAATGGAAAATTTTAAACTTTTTTCATCAACTGTGAATGTGTCTTTTGGGCCTGTCCCTTCTTTCATAGTGGTTTTTGTGTCTCGACTGTCTCTAAACATAAGAAACAGGATAATAATCCGGCTTGCAAAATGTAAGGCCACTACGCAGACCACAACTGTAGTGTAGTGAATGAATAAATATATTTATTCAAGTTAACATGCATGATATTAACTTTACTAGTTTTGCAAGGATCCACCGTACCGTAGTACCTTTCATAATACATAAAAATATATATTTCTTAAATAAATTAATAATTAAGTTATGTTACCATTGCTTAGCTTAGTTATAATAATAATAATAATAATAATAATAATAATAATAATAATAATAATAATAATAATAATAATAATAATAATAATAATAATAATAATAATAATAATAATAATAATAATATATTTAATGTAAACATCCAGAACATGGAACCCCACCCCTCATGCCAGTAGAATAAGTGAATACAATATCATAACTATAAATACATTTTTAAATTCAGTTTAGTTCTCCATCCCTCTCGCCACGGCTTTGTCTTTTCAGACCTAGCTGTCTCATCTCGAGGAATTTGCCTACCTGCTCCTCATCCTTGCCTGCCAGCAGAGCCCAGCATGCCCCTTGCCCTCTGTTAGAGTTAGTAAAGGGAGACTGCAAAACTTTTTTCTCATTCCTCAGTGCTGCTACAGTTCGCTAGGATGTGCGACCACGATTCTTCCTCTCCACGTAACGGACAAATTCATTGCACTTTAACCTGAGATTCTGATCTGTCTTACTCCAAGCCTAAACCACGCAAGTCAATGTTTAATAAGTCTGGCCCCTATTTTGATGTACAGCTCCATCCCCCACCCAGGTTTTTTTTTTTTTATCCCGTTTGTACTTTCAACGAGACCTTCCCCCCATATTGCGCGATTATACACTGCCTGTAATAACATTTGCGCTTTCCAATCGGCGGGCCTGGGTTCGAATACCGGTTGGGTTGGTTTTCTGAATATTTTTAGGGGATTTCCATCGGTTCTTTAAGTGAATGCCTGGGAAATTTAGCCCACATAGTCCCCTGAACTTATTTGGCGAAATTATCATTAATCATTCTTTATATATATATATATATATATATATATATATATATATATAAAACTTTAGATCGTGGTACTATGATAAAAATTGGAGATGTTGCCTTCAAATCGTTATAAACATTCCATACATTTTTCCCATGTGTTATAGTTTTCAAAATGGTGACCATATTTTCATAAGTTCTGCGACAGGAATTTCGTTACCATTATGCAGAAGCGCTGCTTTGAGGCTAAAATTTAATGACTATATGTAAAGGAAACATTCTTAAGGTTCATGATAATAACCGAGTGAAACCGTTTAGCCATTTACGTCTTTGCAAACATACAATCCACTTTTCATTTCATAAGAAGAAGAAGTTGATTCATTTCCATCTCTAAACACAGTAAAATATATGCAGTGGTCTGTTAAGTCTCAAAGCGGAATATTCACCTTCAACCCCCATAGTGGTAATAAGGCTTATTAGAAATATTTATTATAATTAATTTGGTCAGTAATGTGTGTTTCTTTCTATATAAATAATACTAGAACCACTGATATTAACAAACTGATTGATCAAGTGTATGTATATAATATGAAATTAATGAACTGACTTAACAACTTGAAATTGTTTGTACTGTTCTGAAACGGCATATGCCTGATGTCAGCCTGGAGCCTCTTGCAAGGTTTTTCCTTTGTATATTGCATCGAAACCCAGCATTGTGTGCTTTTTAAAGGCACAGAGTTCGTTGAAACAAACAAAAAGCTGGTAGCTTGAGGAAATTGAAAGCGGGAGCACCTATTTTTAGGGAGACCTTTAAATTCCCACGAATTTAACACTGGTTACGTCAAGGCTGTTTTCAAGACGGATAGGGAGACATATTAGAGCAACTTTAATGGCCACTCAGAAGTCTAGCTTTAAACAGATTTTCTAGAAGCTTCTATCGAAGAGATTTTTAACCAATGAGATAATTAAATTTAAGAGAAAGCTGTAGAAGCTCCTGGCAGTCAGATTCAAACAGTAGCGTGGTATTCAACTGTTGACCTTCAAAATTCGTACAAAAAGTCCATTTTTGGGGCGATTAAGTTAGTTGGCGCTTAGACTTCAAGTTTTGAAGTTTCGCAGCAAGGTGACGCAGTTGTAGTTTTATAGCGTATTGAATTTCCACAGTATTTCAGTTTGTGATAAGGGAAAACCGTACGCGTAGAGGGAACGTTTTAAATGTATTCATTCACTTATAGCATTTGATATGAAGTGTTCATAAAAAGTGATAATCACGTCGCCGATGTATATAACCGTCATGATGAACTGTGTTGGATGATTTCTCTATTATTTATAATAAAGTAGTGTATTTTCCAATGAACAATTATCCAGGTGAAGCTCGGCCTGTTAGAAAATCCTAAACTTAATTAAATCTTAAGGTATCCTTCATATAAAAAGCTCACGGCGTGGTAGTTCAATCGCAGAATATTTAAATAAATCGATTATGTCTATTTATTTGGTTAAAGACTCATCAATTAGCCCAATCATACGATCATTTTCCGCCCCTCTATCTAGAACTGAGGAAAGCTCAAAAACTTCCCTGAGGGAAACACTATGACCGATTGGAACCAGAAGTGGTGGTTTCAGATTATATCAGCCGAGGCATTTATCTACAGATAAGATAAGGTCAAGGACAAGAAGGGAACTCTAAAACAGCCGGCTGAGCTACCATCGGCTCGCTTCTCTAATAAACGCACAATAATCCTAAATATCCAATCAAAAATCCACCGTCTATCTATCTAAATTAATAATCTAATGAAGAATCCCCTACGATCAAATCATCCACAATAATTAATTAATTAAAAATTAAACCTTCCAATCATAATTAAATCATTATTAAACAACTCCCGCCCAATTAAAACCCGCTTCAGTCCCATTGTTACAGTCTTGAAGCAAGTAATTTACATTTTGCTTCGAAAAGTGCAAATCGCGCACTAAATCATTGATTCATATTGCTGAGTAAGATGTGAAGATCTCTCTCTTCAGAACTAGAATGATCACCTAAAGGGAGGAGTTGATGATACTTTGGAATAAACACCTAAAAGTGCAGTTTTTTTCTACTATATCCTGGAAATTTCAACAAGCAAAAATAGCAATCGAACAGCTGATATTTAGGTTATCGCCTAAACATCATAACCGATGTACTTCTTGTAACGTCAGAAGTAGCACCGGTGCTCGGGATGTGCAGAGGTCGCACCAGAGTATCTGAAAGAGTCCGACTCTCCCAACTCCAAACGAGATAAAATTGTATATGCCAATACTTTATTCCTAAAATGTAATTTCTTAAGCACTGATGCAGCAGATGGAAATAATTATTTTAGCAGTCACACACCTTTATCTGCAATATTTTGACGCGAAATTTTGGAAACCTAACTTCCAGAAACTGCTGTGCTAGATACATGCAGGTTTTTTTGCCTTTTTGTTAAATAATTTAATAATTTTTATATTTAATATCAAAATGATAAACTGAAGGTTGATGAAATAATAACGTACAAAGCGAAACGTCAAAATAGGCATGTTTTATCCTTATTATTAGTTTGCTTTATTGGGTTTTTTTATTTCATCTTTTAAGCCTACCTGTGGTGCCGCAGTAGTAAAAACGGGCGTTGAACACCATTAAAAATATTTTAAACGCTCATTGCTTTTCATAGACACCTCAATCGAAGTGGATCGTGACGAAAAATCACCTAAAATTATTTTAAGACATTCCTTTTATGTAAAATGTTAAAATGCAGGGAAACCACAGGTTCAAGTATATAACATATAAGCATCATTATCTCGTGTGTAAGTAAACCGCCATAGGTGGCCGAGATCGTTAAGGCGCGGACTCGTGAGCGGGAGATCTGGGGTTCCAATCCCGCCAGGACCGTCCTCCCTGATTGAGGTTTTTCCAGGTTTTCCTCAGTCCTCATAAATGGCAAATGCCGGGGAGGTACCCTAAACTTAGTCCTGGAATGTTTCCTTCCTTAAAAATTCCTTTCCTAAAATATCATTTCATTTCATTTCATGTATCATCAGTGCCCACCGCCTGTGGTGCCTAAGTAGTAAAACGGCATTAAACACTATTAAAAAAACGTATGTAAGTAAATTAGTGAGAAAATATACATAAATAACTAAATATATATGATGGATGCATATATAGTAGTAGTATATGTTTGTCAAGTATATAAATGGAGATATGTGTAGACAGTAGTGTCTGTTGGGAAACCCATATTTCTGAAACCCGCAGGAAAATAAGTTCTCCAATACACAATTTTAAAGATTAAATGTGTCCCCACCAGAGCCTTAAAAACCTTGGTACAATCCCTGGCGATTCCTTACGTTGATTACTGCCATTTTCTCCTAACAAACTTAAATTCTCCTAACGCAAAAACTACCCCGTACTCGTATGTGCGTACATTACATATGCGTGTTACCTTGTTCGACGATACATTACCCTCGCTCGATATGCTGTCTTGTTCCATCTGAAAGACCAAATAAATATCCAGTGCTTTGCAATTCTTTTCAAAATTATTGATACATTTTTCCATCATATCTATTTTCTCATTTTCAAAATCTATCTTCCTCATATAACCTTAATACACGCTCTGAAACCCTATACGTATACTGCACCGAACATCGCTTTATCATCGTTCACCGTAACCCCTGCCCGTCACAGAACGTTTTAAACTGCCAAACTTTAGGATTTGATTTATTTATGGACGCTCTTTAACATCTTAGGTCATCAGCGTAAACTTTGGGAGTATTTTATAAGAAATTGTTTAACGTGATTAGATATAATGCATTTTCTTAACTTTAAATTCTTATGTTACAATACAAATATTTAGTTGTTTTATCCTGCTATAGAAAATAGAAATCCTGCTATATCCTGCTATTGATTCTATTATTGTTATTTTATGTTAATTTATTATAAAACTTACAACCTTCTTCATAGTATTGTAAGCCTTTTTCTTTTTATACGTTTTATAAGCACGTTTATTTCCCCTCTATTTCATGAATTATATTTTACTATTGCATTATTATTATTATTATTATTATTATTATTATTATTATTACTTTTCATTATTCATGTTTAGATATTAGCCCATACTTATTTACTGTCTTTCATGTAACACAGTTTCATGTGTTTACGAGTATCGTTTATGTTAATGCTTATCTTATAATTGTGGTATTGTCACTGAAACTTACGTGCAATTACTATTAATTGGAAGATCGGAAGAGAGGGCCTGCCTAATTGCCTTAGTTATGTCAGAATAAATATATAAATACATAGTACTTACATCATTAAATGCACTAGCTCAATATAGAATGTGCACCCACTATCAGAAATCTCACCATAGCCTAAGAAGGATGTTAAAACAGGCCAGGAATTAAGCAGAGTACAGTTTTCAATGTTCTCCAGGCGATAACTGGTTCTCGTATCTGATTGAACGGAGAAAAGTCCCAAAGAAGGAAGGAATAGGTTACAAAAGAAAAAAGAAAATGGTGCATGCAGAAAACATTGCCAAGTTTTCTGCGCTGAAGGAAGTAAGGAGAAGGGGGAAATGCTGGAGAGGTTTGAGAGCAGTTCCAATTCCTACCGCAATTCCATCTTCACATCTTTCTTTACTTGGGGAAGTTGTTTCAGTAACAATACATTTAGGTTTTTATAGGTGAGACATAAAACGGAAGAAAACGCGAGAAAGGAGTTCTAACGCCTTTCTGACACCATAGAAAGTCGTTACGATGTGCCTGATGAATATCTGTTTGTTCTATAATGTCTTTCCTGAATAATAAAAACAAACATATCTGGAGAAGCAAGCAGAAAATAAATGCAATGCTCTAGATTTAATATATTTAGTTTCTGGCTCATGAAATCTAATGGATCTCGAATTTTCCATTTGCAAAAAAACTTTAAGACATTTTTGTTGTTTCTACTAATTATAATTAAATTTATTTTATTAGACATCAGGCTTTTGTGACTTCTATGAGGTGGCCTCTAAATAAGATTACCGAAATACTTTAGTAACATTTTGTACCTACTCAGTAATTACCTATCATGAAATAAACTATGTGTTTTGTATATTTTCTACCGTCGTGTTACGGTTTATCATTCCAGTAACCATAGCATCACCCTGTCCTCTGTTACACTGTACAGAATGTTTCGATGTTACACGAAGTTCGTCTAGACTACGAGGAATGTGTATGAAACAGAGGAATGTGTATGAAAGCGCTCCACACAATGACAGAACAGGACTTGCGAATTTAGAAATCAGCCTACTGGGAAATATTGCATTTTTCTTCTCATATGTGTCCTCATATGAACTGCCCTTTTAAACATTACCGTTTTGACTGTGATCTGTCGCATGAGCTCAGCATGAAATTGTTTGTGCCGATATTGTACGCATTTCCTTTGTTTCTAACATATTCCTCCCCCTTTCTTCCCTTACCTATCCACGTCAAAACGGTTTGCTTTTTTTTTTTTTTTTTTTTTTTTTTTTGATTGATTTATTTATGGACGCTCTTTAACATCTCAGGTCATCAGCGTCCCATTCAACTCAGGGCGTGAAACGGCCGACAAAATTTGCTCAGAGGCCTCTCTTTCAGGCTTGAGGTTCTTTTTCGTGCCGCAAATGTACGACACGGGACCCACGGCTTTACTTCCCTTCCGGAGGAAGCCATACTTAGGATTGTTACGCCCGAAAAAATCCATCGGTCCTGGCTGGGTTCGAACCCGCGTTTTGGGTTTAGGAGGCAAGTATGGTAGCCGCTACACCACCAGGACCGACAAAACGGTTTTTGCTTCCTATTAGTTTGAAGAGGTATCGAAAATTCTAGAATCTAGTGATGTAGCTTTTCTGGCTGGCTTGCTTGCTTTTATCTCCTTCTGTAGCCGATGATATCGCTTTGGAGCTTGGGGAAGAATAGACATAGATTCTAAATTATTAAATCTGAAGCTTTCTCCGAGCGTTAGACGATGTCTGGGGTATTATGAGGTTTGGTAACATTTTATTATTGTAATATTATTGCCTTAAACTTTCCTTTTTGTTAATTTAGCGAAGAAACGTATAATGTGAAACCATGTTGTTGAGATTATTGTAATTCGAGTGCGATACTATTTTTTTTTTTTTTGTTCATTGCGTAAGTGTACGATTTTACAATTTTTTGAGCCCTGTTAAAGCTTTATTAAGCTTTTAAAGATTATTGTATATAAAAAGAGGCATTTTTTCAAGGATTTATGCTTCTTTAAATATTATGATTCAGTGTTCCTTCTTTACACAAGCGCGATTATCCAAGGCGAAGTTAATTTGATATGTCAATTATATATTTTGTTGTTGTTCAATAAAATTTATAATTTATTCCTCTCCCGCACTGAAAAATTACCTTTCTCCGACCATAAGATGGGTTATTTTTCCTTCCAGCATACTTCTAAGTTTAAATATTGTCCGGATATCAACGGATGGGTTCAAATTCATGGTAATCTTATTACTTTTGGTAGCAGGAACGTGACAAGTTATACTCTCGTGCATTTTCATGGCATGTATTGGCCACAACTTGCAGGGATTTTAGTAATGGGCAAAAATTAGGCGTTGTGTACCTTTTTTCTTTAATTTTCTGCCATATTTTAATTGCCTAGTAATAAAAAATGTATTCAAACGTGCACAGCTATTAATATATGTTTACTTCCTTCTCTTGTATTAAATATAATTTCTTTTAGCTGTTAGTAATTCTGATCTGATGCAGGTTCTCGTAGATGAAGTGTTTACGTAATGACAGTGAGACAAAGGGAACCATTTTAAAGAAAATACATGTTAAATATATCTTAAACACATTCTCAGGACAGTTTTGTTACCTAGCAATTATGACGTAATGTGGGTTGCGTATTTCGTAAAATTAAACAGCGATTCTGTATATAGTAAATCATACATGCTCTACCTATGGAATGCAAAGGGCAATAAGTAGAGTATTTGTACTCATAAACACAATTATAAAAATAAAAGGCAACCATGAAACACCACACATATTTTCTTATTCTAAGTTTTTCATGATAGCCATCCTCACACTTACCGTTCTGTTACCAAGGTTCTTAACACGACAGTTGAGATACGCAGTCTTCCCCACGAGTCCTGTTAGGTTGTTGGGCACGGAAGTATCAAAATGGGGACCTGTGCCCGGTGTGGGAAGTTCCTGAAGAAAATCTGTGCGAAATCTCCTCGATCCGTCCACACCTGTAATAAATATAATTAATATCAGGAAAGTCCTCTTGTTTAAACATATACTAGTTTGCACAACAAAGGTACAAACTTATTTGGCATTAGGATGCTCTTGTTGGTTTCGACCAGCATTCGAAGACGAGAATTTAGTGCGATAAGATCTTTCCGAATGGTTTTCTAAGTTTTCAAGAATTGATGCACAGCTTGTACAGTAAGGATTTTAGATTCACTCATATGTATCATCATGAGTTAACTTCCCTCATATTTAATAACTGTTAAGAAGTTACTCCTGAAATTTTAGGAATATAACATAACCTCAATAAAGGCAGTGATGGAATGGAAATGCTGCGTAATTATAATTTATGGTTTGGAACATTATTCAAAATGAACGTTTTTATACTTAAATGTTTGAAAAGAACTATTTTCTGAAAATGATAATAAGCATTCAGTATAGTCGTAATCACAGATAAGCACCGCATTAATCCTTAACACGGGCATACGATCAGTATGTAAATAAATATTTGTGATGAAGGCACTGGTGATATCTCTTTCTCAAAGCGAAGAATGAACGTCGTGGAGCTGATCAATGACGCCATAACTAAGTAACCGAGAGGCAGTAACCTGTTTGTGGACCAACAAGGCATGAGAGATGTCAGACAATTCGTTTAACAAAATTTGGATACCAATAAGTTTAATACCTAGCTTCCAGCCTAGCGGACTCTGCATAAGCCATCATGTCCTTTTTCTTTGAACTAAGATATAGATATGTTTATTTATGTTATGTTGACATGATATCTGTGAAGAATGCGGTGCATCAGAGTTCGCAACGTTGTCACGATTCTGCTATCTCTTTCAGTACATTATAGTGCTAAAGTGAAAGACAAATCCTAAACTCGTACTATCCCACAGAGTTCCGAGTGTCTGTTTTTGTCTAATAACACATTGCCACTAGAAACCCCCAGATTTGTCGTTGTTATTTTCGTACATTAAAGATTGAGCAGAAATTATGTTTGCCATATTATTAAGAATATATAACGGAGTCTTGATTAAAAAGTAAAGAGTTAATGAATAAATTCTTTAGTCCGCTTTCAGATCCGATCTCTGTTAGCATTAAACATGTACTGAAGGAGGTTGCAGATACATGATAATGTTGCGT
The DNA here is from genome assembly GCA_030762175.1 of Metallyticus violacea. Lineage (NCBI taxonomy): Eukaryota > Metazoa > Arthropoda > Insecta > Mantodea > Metallyticidae > Metallyticus > Metallyticus violacea. The sequence continues at coordinate 37,114,248 of CM060832.1, forward strand.
TTGTGAGCAAACTATGATACGCCACATTCTTCAAGTGCATCATATCAACGTAACCAAGCAGCTGCATAGCTGTAATTTTAATTCCAGGGGGAAAAAAACCGCCATGACTTGTTCTGAACTGTAACAGAGATCGGGTGTGAAAGTAAGAGAAAATAATTTATTAATTTATTCTTTATTTATTAATTAAAATACCTCAGATATTCTTAATATAAGAAACAAGGAATATCCATAGTTTCTGCTATATCTTTGATGCACGAAAGTACCAGTGACAACAATGGAGAGCTACCAGTCGTCTTGTAGTAGTGTATTATTGTTCAGAAAAAAGTGATCGCACTCGGAACTCACCGAGAAGAGGCGATGTCATTAAGGTTTTTCCCGTACTTTAACGTATATCTCAGCCTTTGAAGGAAGATATCAGTTGGACGCGATGTCGGGTTCTCGTCTACGTTTCAGATTAGGTTCCATAAACATGACAGGTCACGTCTTATTATGCAGGTGAACGCATGATACCGGGCCAGGAACTTATTGCTGTGAAACACAAATATGTACACCATCCAATACCCTGCAGATCGCTATTGATTGTTCCTCTGTAAGTATTTATATCTACAAAATATTATTCGAGGTGATTTCATGATAATAGGCCTTTTATTAACGTACGAAAGCGGAACCCAACTTTTATTCAAGGCGTATTAGGGACGTTCTTTTGTATGGGAATTGTTTATATGTTGGGAGTTCTTGGAATGTTGAAGGTTTTCCTTCCCTGTAGAAGCTGTAGATTTTTCGCCGAACTATTGCACATTGGAATTCATCAATTTTCCCCAATGGTTTTGATTTTGTTTCTGACTTTTTGGTTGTTACTGGCCCTCTACTGACGATTTTTCTGACTGTTAGCTGCTCTATCCTAAAATTGACCTTCTCGCTTATGAATCCTTTACTTACTTTATTCTTCACAACAAAGTCATGCACTTTATAGACACTTTTCTGGAACTTCTTGTTTAGATTTAGACTTGCTAATGGGTCTAGGCAAAAACTTCTCAGTGCCAGAATAATACTCAGCTTCAATATCATGCATTTCGTTCACTTGCAGCTTACTTACTATCATTCACTGGCACACTTGTCTATTTAACTTAATAGACACTGTTCCGATAAGCCTTAATCCGGAACAATAATGACACAAATACGTAAGGGGAAAATAATTAAATATATATTTGCTAACGTGTTCCTCCTTTTCAATTACGTGGATTTGATTGAGAGCTCTCAGTAGCTAAAACTAGCATGCAATTGGCTACTGCAGCGCAAGAAGGGCGAGCTGTATGTTTAAATACGAGAGATAATCGGTAAAGGCCAACCTTTGACAGCAAGTGGAGATGTATGCAGAGAGCGGGCTTTACAAGCATGCTTGATATGCGCACATTGGCGAATTTTTACTGGTCACTTATCTCTCAGCTAATTAGTCACCTCCTTACATCGCTGAGAAGCAGAGGGGGTTTCAATGGTTTGAGCTGCAGGGATGAATTTATTTTACTACACAGTTCAATTACAATATTTAAAATATCAAGAACCCCTTTTCCGGGAATGTTCAGTTCATCTGGTAAATAAAGAGAAGATCACCATCTTTTTATAACTCTGAGGGTTACCTTCTCAATTTGATGAAAGGTTACGTGCAGAAAACTTACAGAAAAAAGTTCCACAATAATTAATACTGTTACCTTTCATTATCAGTAAAATACGAGTTATAGAGCTTTTAGTGTATAAAATAATAAGTCACACAACATCAATAAGCCAGTACCTAACGTTTTAAAACAACGGCATTTATTATGTTGGTAGTTAAACTTTAAATTTAAGCAAAGAACAATTATCTATGAGACGAAGTGGCCACATAAAAAGCAAAATTCACAGCGACATTATAAAGTGAAAGCAACACTGATACTTGGTTTTATTAAAAATTCCGGTAATACAGAAAGGTAAAGTAATATATTGCTATATACTATTATGATAATGTTTGCAAAAAGAAAAATTCCTGGAAAGTTGAAAAATATGAATAAATATGACGCTTTCTATAAAATATTAAATTATGCTCAATATTGTGAAATATTAAATTATTTTTGAACTCACTGAGTTCTGTTCATGGTAAAACACAAAACATATGTTTATGGAAATTATATTTAGGAACAATTTGAGCTTAGATCTAATTCGAACCACAATTTTTCGGATTATTATGCCGATACCGTGCTCTGCTCAGCCGCAATTGCAAAAATCCGTGATTCAGATGTCGACTTTTTCCTATCTGAAACAGTTGATTGCCAGAGGTGTGAAAAAGCTAAAGTAAAAATGGTTCCTCTAATTACTCTTATTACTTGCACTAAATATGGAATTTCACATTTTCCCTTCCTGTACTTATTATTGAGCAATTAGAATGGCTTTGTAGTTTTTCTCATTTGTTTCAACCTGCAGTCAACTAGCTGGAAAGCACTAATTGCGTTAATATTAAAAAAAAAAAAAATAATAATAATAATCTAAGCTGAAATTTAATTCCAGAGTTTAATGATAACAAATAGATTTTGGTGGTTAGGATGAAACTGGTTCAACAGTGCAGGCCTTTGAAATTGATTCTCCCTGCTGAAGATGTAAATTGGATGTTTATGCCAGCGCCGCAGTAGAACCCTGGCACTGGCCGGGTGAAATAAAGCAGTGCTATATGTACAACGTGCAGTGTTCAATGAAGCAATGGTCCAGACTGCAGATAGTGTATGGACATATCAAACAAGGCACGATTAGCCCTGTCGCAGAAATATTGTTGTGTATACATTCTCTAACGAGGGAAGGAGATGAAGGTATATTAGGAGGGGGGGGGGGCTATGGGAGTAGGAAAAGTTAAAAAGTGAATAGATGGACTTTTAGGAATAACGTAGACACATTCATGCAATGAGATACAGGAACAACAATTGGATGAGTAAGAGGAGGTGTGATGAATGGGGGCCAACAAATATGAGGTGGAAGATTCAGAGGCCGACTGGGGCGCAGAAGGGGATGGAAAGAAAAAAAGATGGGATGATGTGCTAGCGTGTAGGATGCAAACGAAATGCCTTAGCGAGTTAATATCTTTGATACAAAAATACATAATGTAATATAACAAATACCATCCTGTTAAATAGGTCATAGACTTATGACCGCCACAGTGGCCGAGGTCATTAAGGCGTGGACTCGTAAGCGGAGGTCTTGGGTTCGATTTCGCTAGGACCGTCATCCCTGACTGAGGTTTTTCTCAGTCCTGATAAATGGCAAATGTCGGGGAAGTACCCTAAACTTAGGCCAGGAACGTTTCCTTCCTTAAAAAAAAAACCTTTCCTAATATATTATTTCATCTCGTGTATCATCAGCGTTCACCGCCTGTGGTGCCTCAGAACTAAAAGCGGGCGTTAAACACTATTAAAAAAATAGACATGAATAGTAACACTCCTTGATGTAAGAAAATTTATTATGATTATGTTTTCTATATACATGCTGAAAGCAAATTTAAGTGAAAGCAATTTTTCATAATGCAAAACCGTTTGAGATTAATTCCATATTAGTCCTATTAATACGTACAAATTATTGTGAGCTACAGTACGTTATATATATATATAAAAGTAACTGTGATAGAAGAAAAGGATAAAACACTAAGAAAAAGTAACACTTGAAATCGCTATATTTCGGACTCACGAAGTGACTTATGTGTCACTTATATGTCACTTGTCTTCTTGCCATAGAATGACTCCACGAGTCCGAAATATAGCGATTTCAAGTGTGACTCTTTCTTAGTGTTTTATCCTTTTCTACTATCATAATTACTGTTAATTTGTTACATTGTTAATAGTGTTACTTTATTTTTATTTTTCTTATATATATATCTCTTTACATTTAACTAAAACCACTAAAATATATAGCAAGACAATTTAAACGGATGAAAGAATGATATTAAATAGTTGCCAGTGAAATGTAATTGAAACATGACTCAAAAACCAGCTAAAACTTTACAACCCAACAAAATGTTCATATGAAACAATCCTAAAATCTTAAACTCACAATGCAAATCATTATAAAATTTCTTCTATATAATTATCCTAAAATACTGATATTCTTAAGTTAATAAAACAATATCTGCTTCATTTGATTGATATAGTAAGAATTAAACCAAAATGTAACCCAAACTGTTTAGAGAATTTGAATACAGCTTACACATGAAGTGTCATTAGCTAAGGAAATAGCACGCTGTAACTGGTACCAAAAGAAAGAGCTGTGCTCTACCTGCGACATTGACTTGTCGCTCGGAAACCAGACTAGGCAATGTCCATGAATTACAAATATGCCGCCACGGTTTACAAGGATTCTTCTCAAATACTTACGACAGAGAAGCAGCGAATCTATCATTACCTCAGAGCACTAACGGTCAAATCCCCAAATGTTAAAAGCTAAAGGTTGGAAAAAGACAACATGTGCAATATTTTTGATTAATTCTAGTTAATGTTTGTGCTTCTTAATTTGGGTCAATAAGAACTGATTATCTTTGAGGAGCAGTTCTTACATTTAAGTTCAACTGTTTTAAAGCACTAGGTTGTGTGTAAAATACCATAACAACATACTACCAAAGATGTAACGTGCATGTGCTTGCATGTGTATGTGTGTACACATTAGAAATAAAATGTCTGATCAACAAATACTACATGAAAACAAAAACAAACAAACAAAAAACTCTTCCAAAATGTAGACATTACCTGTACCAATGTTAACATGAAACGCATTTCATCGAAAAGGACCGATGTTGCATGTTAATAGTTGTCCTCCATATGTGGAATGAACAGGGCACCCATGAGAAGACGAGCAGGGAGGAACAAATAAAATGGAACTATAGGGGAGTCGAAATAAAAGTGGCTGAAACATGGCAAACATGGAGATTACGGGAAGCTAGAGCCCCTCGGGGTCGCTACTTCAACTTCCCAATAAGTGGGCTCACGAGGGTAACGCTGGAGTGTCTCATATTATACATAATATATGCCTCTCTTTCGTCTTGCTTTCCTATGACTGAGTAATGGAAATATATCTGCAGAGAGAACTGGATTTTGGTATCTATGGACGTTAAAAATCTTCAAGCATGCACCTAGCATGTTAGGAGTTCCGTAAATGAATCACTTTTGGGGTAAAACCAAATATAGAGTTAATACGCACATAAAACATATTGATATAACTGCTCCACATACAGAGCTGTCATTGTAAGTTCCGAAAACTGTCCGCTTGTGTTGTATACATAAGAAAACTTACAGTAAGACAATTTGTTGATATACAGAGCACGTAAACGCTTTTCATTCTTGCCAGATATGGCAAGCTCTGTGTAGAAACAAGCTATTTTGTGTTCTTCACTCAAATTAGGTATTTCACTTCCTGTCAAAAGCTATTAAAGACACTTCTTCATCTATAAAGTGTTATTTCATTGCGACACTCACAAGAAAGAAAACCGCACCTTGCTATGATAATTATAAGCTGATTTACAGCTGTTTACAATCTCGGCTTCCCAGAGGATGACGTCACTTGAACTATGACGCTGCAAGTAATAAAGTAATAATGCAACGCAGGTATTGTTGGTTGGTTTAAGCAGCACTATAAAACACCTCAACGTTTCGTGTTATTAATATCAGTGTAGAAGGATGTTTTTAACAGAGACTTATGAGTTCAAGAATCACAAAAACACGAAGTATGGTAAACATAGTAGGGCATATTACACGCCCATTTTTCTAGTTCATCTTAATTAAGTACTTTTTGAAGCGCAAAAAAGTCAATTCTTTTTTCAATTGCAGTTTCCTTTGCATGATAAGGCAAAAAATTCAGGACTGTCATACCGTTTGTCCCCAGCCAACCACACTTTATCATCCACAGTGGGACGTTTTATTAGTAATTCCGAAAGAATGCAGTAGCGATTGCGGTTGTATCCATGAAAAGTTTTTGAAAACTTTCTTTAAATATCCATCGACGCTATCTACAAGTCACCGAAAATGACAATGAAAAAAAAAAAAAAAAAATTAACGGTAGAAATTTTCAATTTTTCTCAACGAAACGGCATATAACGATCAATTAATTTTCCTCATAAATGGCAAATAGTGACACCAATATGTTTTTACAACAAAATTTGGTATATACCATTTAAGTAAAATAAGATAATTAATTTCTGAAAATTAGTGAAATCGGACCATAAGGAGTAGGCATCTACGTGAAAACCGACATTTAAAAATCGTTCTAGTATTTTATTTTTTTCTCAGTTATTCTAAATAAAAGGACAAATTAACACAGCACATAAAACTGTATTTGTAACGATGCATATGTTTTATATTTAACAAAAGCTTGCCGTGAAGATAGCAGATTTGAAATATTAATGTAACGTGTGTGAGAATTATATTTGTATGTAAGAGCGCTCTGTAATAACTGCAGAAAACGTTGCTTGACATGTTTTTACTACAATAAAAATTAAAATAAATGTCAAATACACTGAAAATCGATGGAACTTTTGATTGTTTGTCATTGATTGTATATATTTGCTTAGTACATGGTGATTGCTTTTAAATAGTAGCATGTTTTTGTTTTATTGACACATAAACTTCGTCTTAAATGCACAAGGTGTCTTTCTGTTGTTTTTCTATTATTATTATTATTATTATTATTATTATTATTATTATTATTATTATTATTATTATTATTATTATTATTATTATTATTGGTGTTGTTGTTGTTGTTGCTGCTGTTGCTGTTGTTGTTGTTGTATTAGTCTCTGAACTCTTTGCTGTTGACTGACTTGTTGAGGTTAAAAATAGCGTCAGCTGTTTCTAGGAGTCTGCATTCAAAAACTCGTTACCAATGTGCTGTTCTTGTCGACGGATATCCATCGGTAGCCACATGAGCTTTCTGATTACTGTGTTGCATGTTGGTATTATGCATATTTTATAATGTTATTATGTCGACTGAAGAATGAATTGAGATCATTAAATAATCCATTTTCTTGGTGAAATGTAGAAGGAAAAATAGAAGCACATTCGGCTAATATATTTTCTATTTTCTCCCTCCTGCTTGAAAACACGCTCAACCAAAAAGGGGGCTTTTACAATGACAAAATGACAAACTTCGATTAGTGCGCTCACTCTATAAATTATCCCTGAAAACTGTGAAAAATCAAAGAGACTGTAGAGTAGTTACTGTCCTTGGTCCTCAGTAATTCTACGCTCTTTATTCTAATTTATCCTTCCTTCTGCTTTTTTGACATTTAAAGTGTCTTACACGCAGCCATTAGTTTATCCTTAATCTATTACATAATAGCAGGTGTAAAGCGAATTTCCAAATTTACTGCACAAGTACGAAAAGCCATATTTTTCAATATGATGTAAAGAACTACTTCAGGCTATCACCTCAATATAAGTCCAACCATTATTCACTGTGAACTAAGAATTTAGCGAAAATCGATACCCTCATAATAAACAACACAAAACAAAAATTAAACAAAGTCCATTTTGCAATCGGGATGCTACAAAATATATTTAATGTTCATACTTTATCTTTTGTACTGTACTACATATATGTACAATCTATAATAATGTATGTAATTATTGTATGAAGTATTAGCTTGGAATTAGGCAGATTATTCATAATTAAAAAAAACATTAGAACTATTATGAAACTTGATACACTCCCTGACTGTATACCATATTTTATAAAACTTCATATTTTAACTGTGCCCTATATATCTTATTAGAAACTATATGCTTTATTCAAAGAAATTGACATTTATTTAAATGGAAAATGAATTTCATGACCATCTGAGTAAAAATAAAATTCATATTACAGTAAACAGAGCTGCTAAAAACATCAATCAATTCTTCATAATAGTCTTTGTTTTACAATTAAATTGCTAATATATACAAAGCCAAATGCAGCAGATCCAAACATAGAGTTAATCGTTTTTAATTCAACTTTGTATTTAACTGTAAGGAAATTCTTGGAACATCTATATAGTAAAAAGGTGTGTTATATCTGTAAGCCATGTAAATGTAAATTATGTCAAATTAGCATTAAGGAACAGATCGTTCAATATCGCTACATGTTAAAGTCAGGTTTATATTCGTAAAGTAAATTGTATACTAACTGTAATTATTTTAATATGTTTGTTTCATTATATATTGTATATTTATTTAACGAATCCTAAATTTCTATGTAAGAATATTATGATGAATAAAATATCTACCTACCTACCTACTTACCTACCTACTCACCTAATCTTTAATGCTGCACTGGACTGACCTAGGTTTCAAATAGTATTTGGAAGCACGAAACATGTTTTCATTTATTCATACAGTATAATAATGGCTTACTCAATATAGGTAAAACTTACAGAATTTCACCTTGTTTGAAGGAAGCAAAATGCACCCAAAATGAAAAGTGTGCAAACAATAATCTGAAACTAACTTTAGATTGGTAAATGTAATCCATTAGGAACGGGTGACCAAGATCATTAAGGCACAGGCTCGTGAGTGGGAGGTATAGGTTCGATTTCTACCAGGACTCCACGATTGAGGCTTTTCGGGTTTTACTCCGTCCTCAAAAATAGTTCATGTTTAGGGAGGTACTATTAAACGTAGGCACGGAAATTTTCCTTTCTTAAAAGAATCCATTCCCAATTTATCATTTCATCTTACATATAATCAGTGTAACCGCCTGTGATGCTTCAGCAGTAAAAACGGGCGTTAAATTTATTGAAAAAAATAATATACGTATATATAAATCGTAAATGTACACTCGTGGTGAAATACAATTTTTAGGCCTAATATTAGCCATAGGTTTCTTAGCACACTGCTGTATAGTTGCGGTTTCAATAGCGATTTTGCTCAGACTTACGACGCGTCCCACGAAGATCGCGATTCTGGCCTTGGCCGTGACTGAATCGCGCAAACACGGAAACTCATAATTTACGTAACTAATATTTTATATTTCATATATAGCGCGCGCGTGTGTATTGCAGCTTTTGTTACGCATTTACCATATCTTCGTAATCGTTTTTATTAATTACAGTGCAATTGTCATGTTTGTGATCGCTTAATTACATCACATTTATCATGCATGTATTTGTTTTATTAATTATATTATAATCCCTGTTTATCTAGAAAGGTATATTGTACAGAGTGAGAGGAAAGATAAGCGCAGCGAGGGGTGGAGAATATCTGGCAACGCCAAACAAATACTCATGTCTCATTCGCTGTGAGCAAATCTTCCCATTTGAAAAAAAAAAAAAAAAAAAAGCATATAGCAAATTTATACAATCTGAAGAACACAGTGCCCCTGTCTTTCACTGCATTATTTCTAATATTTGTAATATAAAATATAATAATTTTTATCTATAAATAAATCCTGCTGCATATGCGGCTTCTATTGAGAAATGTTTGTGCATGTGAAACCAATGGAGAGCAGGCTAAGAGTTTAATTAAAGAAAAGCTGGGGAGAAAGAATGCAAGAAGTTGCCAAAGCAGAAAATCTCGAGGGGATGGCCAACAATGTCATTGCCTTTAATTTGACCATACTATTATGGATGCTGGTGCTAACAATAGGGATTTATTACTACAAAAGGCAGTTATGAACATAGTATCCATAAATCCATTACTTGAGTACTAATAAACCACCATGCATGTGTGAATTGAATGTTACGCAACTCAAGAACGCACAAAGATAGTGAAATCTGTCAACAAAAATAAAAATATTGAAATTGTGTTGATTGTGTCAGTCCATTCAAACCCATCAACCTTATTTAATACACATTCATACCTTCCTTCTTGATCAGAATTTTTATATTATTGAAAAAAGATTACACCCCCAACATTTAATCAGCCCCACATTCCGTGAATATTAATACTGGTGAAGGAAAAAAGAGTCCGTTTAGCAAAGAATTATTTAATTTTAACTTTAAATTAGAGAGAAAAAAAAAACGGGAAAATGTCTCAGAATAATTCTATATTTGAACGTGTGAAAATATAATATTGCTGTATGAAACTTTCTTTCATCATAAAACACATTAGTTAGTCCTTTTAAAATTGTAAACTTTTCAAAATTCCAAATTAACCTTTACTCTGAGTTCACTATTAATGGGCACCAAATAGCACTTTAAAGATGAAAAATATAATAATCCAAGTAGAGTTCATACCGCCAATTTAAGTCGAAACTGTTTGCAAATCAGAGTAAATATGTCCTTTCCTTGAAGTGAATTAATGAATGGTGAAGATTAATTATGTATCTTTTCTTCTTAGTTCAGAATAAAGCTAACAATGGCCTAATCCTAACTTATGAAGTATTTCTTAAATTTCTTTAAAACTACGGTTACCTAAAACAAAAATAGTCACTTTATTAATAAGTATACAATATTAAATAGGCTATATATTAATAATACCGTAACAATTATATTTTGGGAGATTCTGAGTATATATTTAAATATGACAATTAAAAACATTTAAATCACAAATTACTTCATGCAACATTACCTTAAAGCAACATATTTGTGGTTAAGTCATTATAGGTTCAATTAAAATAGCTTGAAAATATTATTATAATTTGAATAAACAGATACTGTTTTATATCTGAAGTGATTTTGAAAGCTGTGCTGTTATAGTTTGTTAGCTTAAAGCTCACAAACGTAATGTTTAATCCTGAAAACGACCCCCCTTGTCAATAAGGTCGCCACAGTAGAGAATTAGATGAGAGTTGCGTTCGTGCTTGAAGAAGGACAGGGTTACTCAGTTGTTCAGAATATCAGCACAGAAGGCTGAAGCTTCGCGGTTCGAGTCCCGGCCGTAACCCGAATTTCTCATATCCAATTCTTTCTTTCCAACTACATATGCAGAATATTTCGAAAATACTTTTACAATTTTTGGTTGCGGGTTCTTCACACCAAAACAAGAACGAAAAAAAAAAAAAGTTCAGATAGACAATGGCCGGAAATTCCTAGTTTTGCAGTTATTAATGGAAGTTTAGTTCAACGCGTTTCAAGATGCAATCTAACAATTTAAGTTAGTGACCAAAAATAATATTAATTTGTTAAGTAATCGAATGATGTTATCGATACAAGTCTGCTGATGCACTTGGCGCATGAGCATTGCATACTTATATGACAAAATATTATTCGCAAAATGCAGCAATAGCACTGTTGAAAGTTATAAATTTATGTGATGTGGTGATAACTCTATTAAAGATGTGTCAAAAATAGTCATTTTAACTGCGGCGAAAACTTTTGTTAATAACTGAAACAGATTTTTGATTTGATTTATTTACTGACGCTCTTTTAACATTTCAGGTCATCAATGTCCCATTGCACTCATGGCGTGAAACGGCCACAAATTTTGCTCAGAGGCCTCTTTTTTCAGTCTTGAGGTTCTTTATCGTGCCGTAAATGTACGACACGGGACCCACGGCTTTACTTCCCTTCCGAAGGAAGCCATGCTTAGGATTTTTACGCATGAAAAAATCTATCGCTCCTGGCCGAGATCAAACCCGCGATCTTGGGGTTTAGAAGGCAAGTATGGTTACCACCATACCACCAGGACCGATATAACTGAAACACTAAGTCTTTCCGGACATATATTTATATGACTTTTATTTTCTTCTTTTGGTAAATTTTCATTAATAATTCATAAATCTAATACTTTCTGGACATACGTTTGTATGGATTTTTTTTTCTTGTTTTGGTATACTTTCATTAATTTATTTCCGGCACATATTTACATGGCTTTTTTGTTTGGTATGAGAAAACCAAAGCTTGTAAAATTATTTCCGAAACGTCCTATATGTTTATGAATCATAACAATAGTTTAGTGATCGCTTTATGAAAAAAATATGGAATATGTACGCTGGAAAGATACCCTTGTCTATAGTTTAAACACATTATAAGGCCAAAAACATTTCTATACAGCAGTCACGACATTTTATTTATGTTTTTAGTAAATTGTAGAGACACATACGTATTTTAATTTTCGCTTAGTTCTCATAAACCACGACAACAAATAGCATAAAATATTTGTAATTGATGACATCGTTTTGATCCTACTTTTTAAAATTTTAGTTTAAGTTATGAATCTAAAAAGGTATTAGATTATGCAGATTATTCTTAGATATCTGGTAACTAAATACAAATGTTTGTTATTTTATTTTAAAACAAAACATATTAACTTATAAATTTGCAGCTATGATTAGCTGGCAGTTAAATTATGACAATTTTATTTTGTACATTCTGCTATGAAGCTTTCTGTTGGAATTAGATGAAATTGCAATAACTGTTTCATTAATATATTATATAAATTTAATGAAAATTGTATGTTTCTGAGTATATAAATTCTAACATCACAACTATTCAATGATAACCAAAGCCCGAAAGTTAGGCCTTTTCTATCTGTATGGATACATTTAGGAGTCAGACAGAAATGAACATGTTTCCGTACATTTGGGGTAGGTAAGTCCAGTTTTTAAGTCAATTAGGATTAATAATTGGAATTTTGTCTTTGGGATTTTTTGATTTAGATTTTTTTCATTTGTTAATACATGCTTTTTTTGCATTTTTGTTTGCCTATTTTAAGGTTTAAAACCTTTAAAGTTATAAAAATTAAATGGAGTTTTCACCTGACAAAAATATATATTGAGAATATTGATATACATTTATTTCCTTTCAAAGCAGTCAACAACTTTTTCCTCAGCCCATTCACGTAAGCTCTTTAAATAGCAGAACCTTCATTACGAAAGAAACGCACGGTTACCTCGGGCATACGAATACAGGAAACAGAGAGGATGATGAATTACCATATTTTTAATAGTCCTGGCGAATGACATTGTATCGATCTACGCGAGACAGTTCTAGGAAATTTGTGATGTGGTTGACTTATCGCTGCATAAATGTTAGAAACAATTGCAAACGAGAAAGATGAGAGCGGTACAGCTGTGCAATAAACCGTTCCTACAATGTGTTCAGTACAGAAGTAAAACAGATGCAAACCTGATTTCCCTATAAACGCATAAACAGGAAATGAACTCGACCAGAAATACTGCGCATCTTTTATTCATTCGCCAGGATTATTCAAAACTACTTTACTTTGTCTTAATGAACATTTCCATGATGTCCTGAAAGGTGAATATTCTGTTGTAACTGGTGTGGGTTCTTCCGAAAAAGCTTGTTTTAAATATGCTCCAATCACTTCAGTGGATGTCGAACGTTCTTTCTCCATGATAAAAAATGTTCTCTCTGACAAACGGCTGATACCTTGAAAATCATCGTATGGTTGCTTGCAACCAAGGCAAGTAAGCTGAAGTACTATAATTACTGATAAATAAATGTCTTAAATGCTTATTTTCAACAATTACTCTCTGATTTCACTTTTAAAAATACCTGTTTAATTATATTACTGTTTTTTTCAATTTTTAATTGCCTTTTTTCCTGCCTATTTTAACTGAAATAAATGCCAGAACTTCCGGGCTCTGGCGATGAGATATGTAATCTGGGAAGGAGCCATCACGTCTTGCTACCAACGAATTTTTGTCCTGTTAATAAGTGTGTTGATAGTTGGAGGGTTACTGGAAGAATAAAACAAATAAAGCTTATTTTGCTGAGTATCACCACTAAACTTTCATAAGCATATTCGCTCATTTATTGTGAAATAATCAAAAAGGAAAAACCCATTAAATTTGAGCTATAACAATATAACATTCTTATATAGTTGCAATGTAATGAACATTTTAAGAAAATAAACAACAATTTCTCCAACGAAACACAGTATGGCTAAAACCAAATATTTATAATGCCTGACTTTTGCTTGAATTTGCAGATTCCCTGAATAAACCAACATTAATAACTTAATATTCACACGCAAGAAAACATTACATAATTATAGCTCTAATCCTGCGTCATGGGGTTAATAAACGCAAGAGTTGGCCCTTGCCTAACAAATTTAGTTAGTAACTTTGGTTAGGGTTGGAAAGATGTCCAGTGAACCTACAATGACGCCCCTCCTAAACCAGAGTTCCAAAACGATGTAATTCCCACAGTATCCCAGAGCCAAGTCTCGCTCACACTGGTAGGACAGTGGGTTTACGATTAGTAGGAAAGGACGGTGTCACTACTCCATAATGGTAAATAACACGCAGTAAAAGTATTGACCAATTAAAAAAAAAAAAAAAAATCTTGCGAAACTTTGCTTAGAAATGAACTTTTCAGGAACAGGTAGAAAGAGAGGGGAAAATGTTGAATGTAGAGATGTTCATATTGTAAAGGCTCTCTTTTCTCAAAATGGAGAACAAAGTTGTTCCTTTGCTATCACTTTACCTATTGTTTAAACTTTTGGTTGATGACGTCACCAATGGTTGCTCTCGGAGGAGTTGAACGCTCCAAAAATAAAGACATAAAGATTTCAGTTCTTTTCTACGTCGATGATTTATTAATCTACTTATTATCTGTTGAGGATCTACAGAAGGAACTCGACAAGTTAGAGGGCTATTGCGATAATTGGGGAATGATCGAGTACTAAACTACCATTTTTAAAAATGGCCCAGTTTAGAGTAAAAACGAGAAATGGAAATACCAAGGCAATGAAATAGAGAATGTAAAATATTTTTATTGACGAGGACTGTACCTGTACTCCATGTAGAAAGCAGATAAGACACCAGGGATGGAGTGATGTGCGTTAATGCTCTGTACGATATCTCTTAGTATGAATAGAAGATGGATTAAATACATAGACGAGGCGTCATACAAAGAGCCCGAGGGCGAACGTCAAGAGGTTTTGCGAACGCTGCCACGGGTGCCTGATATTTCTGTAAATGATATGGAGAAACTGTATATCGCCATGATAAGTTCTGCCATGTTCTGTGGTTTTGAGATATGGTGCTGGGAGAAAGTGGAACGACTGAACAAAACCTAACATGAATTTCTAAAGCGAGTTTTAGGAGTAGGGGGGAATAGAGCCAACTGTGGGGTTCTATAGGAATTGGAGCACTATGAAAACATATATGTGTAAAATTAGAATATTTAATAATGGTTACTATAATAAAAGGGGATCGCACAACTCTATGGGCTTTAATTTACCAACATTAAATTAGTAATTGGAATCCAAAATAATGGGCAGCTAAAATTAAAAGAACTTTAGAGAGAATTGATAAGATGAGTGTAGGAGAAGGAGGTAATTAATGTAAATTATGTTTGTAGGAAGGAACAAAAGGGCTCAGGGTAATTAACTAGCAGAATATAGAGGCAGAGTGCAGAGAGAAAACATACCCTATATATGAGCATCTTTATATTTCACTAATATAAAGATGTGTATAATAAATCGGGTCTAGCGTGGATTCTAATGGACTGCCCAGGTATGAAACAGTGGAGGTTGACTGCACTTGGAGCTAAGTTTGCTAAGTCGAATAGGGATAGGTTAGCATGTTGGACTCTGTTTGCACAGAGTCAAGGCTTGGTTCTTTTCTAAGCAAAATGCGTGCATTTAGAAGCACGGTATTGGAGTAGACGGACTCTTTGAGTCTGAATGTGTGCGCACGCGTGAGCGAGAAAGTAAGTGTGTGTATAATGAATATCATGTGCGGTCAAAAGATTCGAACGATATCAAATAGGCTTGTATAGAGAGAGCGGTTACTATTACCACTGCTTGTGTGCAAAGAGTAATGACACTATCCCTCTAGTAAAGGGATGCTGCTCTAATCTACAGATCATCTATAAAAACAATGTTTCCGACACTACTAATAATAAATGTGAATATCTCCTAACTCCAATACTTTCGTTATTGAGTTAGAAATATGATTTTCATCCTATCTTGTGTAGAAACTCTCCATGTTTTGTAACAATGAAAATTGTGACGCTAGTGCGTCTGCGCGTGGTATCACAGCACATTCACAGTTCAGCAGAAAGTGAAATGTTATTGATTAGCGGAATATAAAGTTCCCAATTGCAGTGCAAAGAAGATTCAGGCAGGAGTATGGTACAAATACTCCAGAGCGTCATATCATTGTAAAATGGCCACACCCAGCTGTTAAATACAGGTTCTGTGTTAACAATGAAGGGAAGCGGCAAAATCCGTGTATGCAGCAAAAATGTAAGATTTTAGGCAAGCATTTTAGCGCAGCCCGCAGAAATCAGTTCGACGAGCCAGTTCAGATCCAAAATATTCCAAAGTGCACACTGTTCACAACAGTGTTCGCAAAAGACTGCGACTTAGAGCATACAAAATCCAAATGTGCAGAAGCTGCAGCTAAATGATAAACACAGACGGGCCGAGTTTGTCAATTCATTGATATCTCACATTGATGATGACAATGAATTCTTCAATCATGTCACATTCTCAAATGAAGTCACCTTTAACTGTCTAGTAAAGTGCACCGGCATATCTGTAGAATATGGGGAGAAGAAAACCCACATGTCGTAATGGAGTACGAACATGACAGCCCTAAGGTAACGTGTGGTGTGTTTTGAACGTGTGATTCTGTGATCGGGAATTGAAACTTGGTGAGTTTTCTAACCTAAAATCTAAGTCCGGTTATTCTGTCACCATCATTGTAGGAGATATTGACAATATTTATTAGCAGACATTATTTTTACTGCCGCATAAACCTGTTTCTAACAGCTGAGTTTTGTCATTTCACAAAACGTTATGTGTTGTAATAAGCGCCTAATTTTCATTGGTACAAAACTTCGAGACTTTCTACATAAGATAAAACGAAAATCACATTTCAAACTCAACTGAGTGAGGAGATATTCACGTTTCTTATTGGCAGTGATTCTACCGGACACACATATGCAGCACAATAAAGAGCTACAAGAAACAAGGAAGCGTTATTCGCTAGTACTGTAGCATGGACGAGTTATTCAAATAAAAGGTAAAATTAAGAGATACGTTCAGAAACAAATGAGACGGTTTATAGGTATATGCATAAACAAGCGCTCAGGCGCAATATGTGCGCACACAGGCATAGAGGCAAACGTTGATGGAGCCAATAACTCTTGATACCAACTGCAGCAGAAGCATTCCATGCTTTGTGATTAATGTTCGCAGGAGTCGCTGTCAGCATGATGCGCCAATGTAGGTTACTGGGAAGAGGAGGTGCGACGCTCTGATTAATTGATTGCCTACCTCGCCGCAAGCGGTTTCCACATGCAAATAACGTCACACCGTGCTTCCAATTATAAGTACCTTACCACACATCACTAACCGGCACAAGGAAAATTACCCGTGTCCTACTGTGAATTGAAATGATTAAGTTCATTCGTGAAGAATGTAATAGCACAGTCGGTGACTGTCGTACATCACTTTATTCCTAACTCAACATCAACATGGAACACGACAAGCCTTGGAAAGAAAAGAAAACTTACGTACTTGAAGCAACACTTTTTACAAAGTGATAGTTGACATTAATGTGTTTTATAATATTATTCGTAGTCAATATCTTTTATAAAAATAATACATTTGAAATATTATTATATTACACAATTTTGATATCTTATAATTTTTTCTTATGTTTAATTTTAACAGTATTTGATTTTCTACCGCTCCCAATTAAATATAACAATGAAAAATTCTATTAATTAAAAATAATAAGACCATTTATGCAACTTTAGCATTGAAATGTTTTTAAAACGTATTAAAATTTGCAAAATGATATATTATGACGTAGTAGATATGGTGTATTATATTGCATGGTGTTTCTTTGAAGCTTTTTTGTTTTGTTTTGTTATTTTGAAGACTCCAAATGGAAATAGATGCTAATTCCGCAGTATTTGATATTGAAAATATAGATAACATTGCAGAAGAAATAATGAAGGAAGCTGAGTGTTTTTTGATTCCTCAAAAATCGAAAAGTATATACGAAAAAGAACAAGTTCTGCACATGCAGAAAAGAGAAATACGTTAGTTCAACTAACGAAAAAAAAAAAATGTTGGCGTAATTTTCAGAGCTTTTATGTAATATAAGTTTATGGATTATTTATATTATAAATAATTTAAATTTTTATTCTTAGATTTGTTTCCATCCAAGATTTGTATGCCTTGGACGCTCTGGTGTGTGTATTCGAAAGTAAAATCAATGTAATAAGGTTAAGAAAGTTTCCTGTTAATATAATAGATTACTTATGGTTCAAAATTAACGTTTTTAAACGAAAGAATTTAATGTGATTAATTCATTATTTGCCTTTTCAATGTTTCCAAGATAATGGAAATTAATTTATGATTAATAACATATTGTTGTAGTTTCAAAACATTTGTTTAATAAAATTATTCTCATTTATGAATGTTGGTACGCTTGTTAGGTGGACGATTTTAGCCTTTTCTTACTGTATATTGTTTAAAATTGTGTTGTAAAGGCGGCGATGACTTCATGGAATACTAGTTGCTAGGTAACCATTTCTGGCAACAGTGCCAGGATTATGCTAACTGTGCACGATTTATAGCGTCATAATAAGCGTTTTTAATGCTAGGATTGCATAAATCCAAATTAATGACAAATGAAAATAAACCATATTGGATAAATGAGTAATTTTCAAACAATTGAAGACCAGCATTGCGGTTTACTATCAAATGTATTGGATCATTGTATATTGTAGAATATATAAGCCGTTTTCTTTAAATGTTTATTCTATCCAGCTATATAAAGTGTTAATTAAGAAAATATATTAATGCTTTGCATACAGTTAGTAAATCTTTTCTGGTTTTCTAGCAGCACAACCTGAGCAAACGAACTAGCGTAAAATGAAAGAATAAAGAACGGTAAATTGAAAGCGAAGTAACAAGGCGGAAAAACGTAATAATAATAATAATAATAATAATAATAATAATAATAATAATAATAATAATAATAATAATAATATATTTTACCTGGCTAATTAACCCCTTAGATTCCCTCTTCCACTTCTACATTTACAATTACATACGATTACAGATATGCAATGCAGGTAATGACATTAACAATTTGAGTCTAAATCTTAGTAAGTGTTGCGTTCCCCAAATAAATAATCTTTGAGCAATAGTCTGTCATTGTGACTGGTTATCCTTGATGCGCTCCAGAGGTGAGTAGCAACAATTATGAAGAATGGAGAAATGTGAGAGATTCGGTGTAAGCGAGAACGGAATTGTTATTCGACTGGGCATTTAAATCTGATGAAAAGATGAGTGAAAACGAGTCGAAAGACAGTGCGGAGTTGAAGTGCATAGAAGACAAAGGAAATACCTGAACAATTAGCGATATATCATTTGGATAATAAGTTACAACCAATGTTAAAATTCGTTGGTCTTTATTTAAAAGCATTCTTTATAAAGCATTCCTTTAAACAAATAAAACACAACATTAAATTAGAATTATTTAATATTTCTGTCAGAATTGCAAGCTGTCTAAATAGTATCGGATTCGGTCTTCCGTTTTCTATTACGAGCAGTGCATTGGAAATACAGCATTTCTTATTTCTTGAATATGTATTTTTTAATTAGAGGTGCTATGCTTCTTTTCCCGATAGCAGCAACCCAACATGGAGTGCAAAACACTTGAATTTCCTTCTGGTTACTACATAGCCAATCCCAAACATTAATCCTAAGGGTTTTTCACATCATCAAGAAGTTGGAAAACAGAAGTTAGCCCTGTGGTACAAGCCCCTGTTCAGACTATACAGTTATTTTTCACTTCATCGGTTGGCTAATCTAGAAATGCGTCAACACACATTTGAAGATAGAGAAGGGCCACAAGACGGTGTCCCCATGCACCAGTCTAGTATCAAGGCTGCCAACATGTGTGGCCGAGGTCGATAAGGAATGGACTCTTGAGCTAGAAATGCGTCTACACACCTTTGAAGATAGAGAAGGGCCACAAGACGGTGTCCCCATGCACCAGTCCAGTATCAAGGCTACCAACACGTGTGGCCGAGGTCGTTAAGGAATGAACTCTTGAGCTGGAGGTCTGTGGTTCGACTCTCATCTGAATAGTTTTCCCTTACTGAGTTTTAATACACCTTTGAAGATAGAGAAGGGCCACAAGACGATGTCCTTATGCACCAGTCTAGTATCAAGGCTGCCAACACATGTGGCCGAGGTCGTTAAGGAATGGTCTCTTGAGCTGGAGGACTGTGGTTCGATTCTTACCAGAATAGAGTTTTTTACACATGTTTTTCTAAACTTAGGCCTGGAATGCTTCCTTCCTTGAAAAAAAAAATCCTTTTCCAATTTATCATTTCTTTTGATGTATTACCAATGTCCATCGCTAGAGCATTAAACACCATAAAAGAATCAAGCAGTCATTCACCCATCCCTTCTCTTGGTTTAGAACAATGAAATTACCAGGTTTTTCTTTTCATGGACGCTGGTTTTGGGAGACGTTTATTGTTTGAAGATTAAGAAAGGAGAGGGGTGGCCACCATCTGCGTGATAGCCAAACATTACTATTACCCACTGCTTTTCGCACTGTATGGTAACGTCTGTTATTGCTTTCTCCACAGCGTTGTAATTACGTGAGATATCAACCACATATCTGCTTTGCTTATTTGCCCCAGTGGGAAGTTGCTCCTCCTATGACGCTCAATCATTTAATGGTGGCATTTTTAAAGATTTTCTTTAAAGTCTGCGGGAAGCTTCTGGCATATCGACCTAAAATATCAGAACAAAGTAAAATTTTCTGGAAAATGCATAGATCAAAGTTAAGTTTAGTTCCGTGTACTTCGCTTTTACATGATTGCTATGTAAACAGTAGAAAATAATATTTCGTCTATATTATCAAGCAGGAATCAGATGCCACCAGACACTTGGAGGTTTATATGAATATTCTTTAATTCATTGCTACTCATATGCTCTAAATGAATATTATTTACACTTGGATATCACACATACGATTTCAATGTTCCACCTTACCATATTGACAGCTTCTATCATTTCAAATCAATCTGTACTAGATTGTATAAATTGAGTAAAATATAATTATTTGGCAATTATGCATAATAGGCAGTTACTATGTATCGCCATTAATAATTTTGGTAGGCACGTTTTATAAATACAAATTAATTATTAATTTTAATGAGTTGGTTCATGTAATTGATGGTTTATTAAAATGAGAAATAGAATTACAAATTTATTGAATAGTATAATAACATTTAATGCATATTTAAACTTTTAAATTAAAAGGAACATTTTAAATGAGAGAAATATGTTTAAAATTTGCGCAAGTAAAACAAATGATCTGAAAATTATAATTCTCAAACCAACAGAAGTATACTTGAAATATCAAAGAGTATGTTTAAATATTGAATATTAAGCCCAAAAATTAACGAGCACTTGGAACATGTGAGCAGATGTTTCAACTTTTAAGAAATAACTGTATTTATGGGACATGCAAAAACGTTTTTAAAGTTAATCATCTTAAGGATTCGGTTTACAAAAAAATTTAAATCTTTTTAACCATGGCAATTTTAATTACACAATTTGAAATTTCCCTTTCACTTAATTTGTTTGAAATGCATGAGCACCTCTGATACTGCTGACAACCTGAAATGGACGATTTTCGAACATACTTCCTGGAAGGCACTCTTTTATTTGATATATTATATGTCATAAAGTGCAACCTGGTTCCTGGTGTTGTAAGCTGATAACATTCATTGTTTTCAATAGTCAGTATTATTTCGATAGCCACTTGAGTCGGACACTCGCAACTTTAACCTTTTCATCCATCTTGCATGATGGAAATATGCGGTTTGGCATTTTATTTATTTTATAAGTGTGAACCTGTAATGCTTCAAATTTTATTTCTTTAGTAAAATTAATTGAATTGAAAATTTGAGAGATGTAGGTTGTATTGATTTTTTGGAATGTGGAAATAATTGTTCTAATGTTAAATGCATAAATAATAAAATAAAATATTCAAAAATTAGAACCTATAATTATGGTAATTAGTATTCATATGACGTGATTAACAGTTATTAACGTGATTAACTAACGTGATTGACAGTTTCTTCCGTATTGTTTTCAATAATGCCTCAATGTACTGGCGTTATCTCCTCCGATTATTATTTATGTCATTTACACTGGCATCATTCTCACTGGTTCGTTCAACAATGTTCTTATGTTGTAGTGAGTTAATTAGTATTTCAATTTCTTCTTTGCTTTTCAGATCTGTTAGGACATTATTAATGACAGAAGACGTGAGGCCAGTTTTTAAAGGTGAGTCAAACATAGCCTTATATGAACTACATTTAATTACTTGATCAAATATTCTATTCTGTTCTTTTAACACTCTCACATAGTTTTAAATAAATTATTACTTCCTCACGAGTTACATTATTATAAATTTTCTGCAGTTTTTTCATCATTCGACTTCATTCATCGTGACCAAATGCCACATGTATCTCATGAAATGTATTAGAAAGTTATCCTCTGTGAACGTAATATAATAACGTTATTACATTCGGCCACTCTCACACAACATAATGCAATGTTCAGCTCTTCATGCTGTCATTTTGAAATTGCTTTCTTTAACTTTATGTACTGTACTTTTTGCTTAGTCCAAATGCCACGATTTTGGAAGCTATTGGGAGGAACTTACATTTAGTATTCATAGATCTACAAAAGGTGTACGAATAACCAGTGAAGATATCATTTGAGAGACTTGAAACGTTAATAATTGATAATGTACAAAAATCAGTTGGCAGAATGTAAGCGAGAAAAAGAATATCTAAAGGTTTTCTTATAAATAAAGGATTGAGAAGGCAGTGAACTATAGCCCTCTTTGTATAAACTATATTTAAATACGTCCCTGGAAGTGCGGAAAAAAATGTCAAGGAATGAAAATCCCAGTTGGAAATAAAACTATACATATATAGTTTTATATATCCTACATTTCGCAAATGATCAAATTGTTTAGGACAGAATCTGGATGATGTAGTACAGTCTTATTCAACAGGGGCAGGCGAAGACTTCTTAAGAGGTATATAAAATTTAAAAGTAGCATATGTTTGGTGAATGATCAAAGATAACTGAAAATGTAATAACTGTGATACACTGTGATAAGTGATACACTATGTTTGTATATTTTAGATCTAAGTTCTTAAGTTTAATTTGAATTAAAGGGTCGCTACATAAGAAAATCTTAAAAAGTTCACGAATTTCGTTTTTGTTTGTTTATAATTCTCAAGAGACCATGCAATAAGTTAGTATTTTTTTTATTTTTTTTCTCGAAAATGTGCTTTTAATAACCATATGTTTTAGGTATTTAAACTTTTAAAGCTTCAGACCTTGGCCATATTCCACTAAAATATGGTCTAATGCATACCAGTGTATTAGTATAAGCCCTTGTAAAGTATGGTCTTGTAACTTTCTGTTTCACAAAAAAAAAAAAAGTGCAACATTGGTAAATTATTATTAAAACATTATATAAGTGATATCATATAAGAGCAAAATAGAAGAGCTACTGTTTGCCATAAGCCGTCATATCTTGAATTAGGTTATGTCATTCCTTGGGAATTTTTAATGTATAGAGCGGACAATTATTGTTATTCCTTCTAAACGGGTCTTGCATTTTTCTCAGATATAATGACAATCGAAATATTTTATTATGCATATATGATATTTAAGCGTAGCAATCCACTTTGAGACGACTGTTTCTTACGGCGACATTTAGGAGCATCAATTTCAATCGTCGGGAGATGGTAGAAGAATCGAGCTTCCCAATTGCTCTTGGTCATTTATTTTATTAAATCATTTGATCATTTATATTTATTTATTTGTTTATATTGTTCGACAATCACGTTCTCATTATAAGCAAACATCTGGAAAAATTGTCCAAAAGGGATTATTTTAAAAAGAGAACGAAGAATGAAAAGAAATTATTTTCGTGGCATGTTGCAAGAACCTTAAAATACACTTAACTAAAATTTAACTAAGATGCTAGTCTGAAATATGAATTTAAACAGGCAGCGCCAAATCATAACCCGTACTTTAATTGTACTTAACCTAACTTTTATCATTGTACACGGATATTATTTATTCTTTCTTTATACACACTCCTACTCATCATTATCATAATTTTCTCTAATACAGCTCATTTGGATCAACTGACACCAAAAAGCAGTAAAAAGACAATAAAATTTGAGTGAGTATTTGAAGTAACCAGCATTCCTAAATTTGTAGAGAAGTTTATACAAATTACTGGTGGCCGACTAATACTAATACTTATGTGGAATACAACGATGAAATCACTTGTATATTTATAAGTAAGGGATTGTAAAAGTACAAGCGTAGCAGAAATATTTGTGGAACAAAATTTTGCTAGTAGCTATAAGTTACAAGTCGATACACTTATAATGTATTACACCATACTTTTGTGGAACAGAGCCCTTTAAATCACCACTAAGAGTCACGCCCACTGCCAGCAGAAGTTAAGATAAAATCAAGTTACACTCACTTTTTAGTCGCAAATTTTTCACTGGCTGCTTGGTCAGACTGTTAAACAGTATATTGGCTGCATTGAAAATATCTGAAGGCCGCTGCGTAAACATGGGGTATTGTTTTCCCTCCTCAACTTATGAAACAGATGTTGGTGTTAGACTGAGTGCAGTTGTGTTTGGGAGCAGTTGTTCCACGCTGCCTGTAGTAGTTCTCGGTGGGCAAAAAAGAGGAAACTTTATGGTGTATTAACAAAGCAGAGAGTGCAGACTTTGGGAAAGTTGGTGAAAGTGTAACTTCTAAGAATGGTGTTGAGAATAGAAATGTTATTGCTAGCAGTTCAAAAATTGATGATGCAGTGATGAAGAGAGTGAAAGGTATGTTGAAGGCTGTAGATTAATTTCCTTTAAACTTTTGAATGAGCTTTTAGGACATAGAGTTTGTGTAGTAACTATAAAGGGCAAACTCAGTGTATGGCTTTAATAGTGGACATGGCTGGGCACCAGAATTAGCACTCACTTGCATAAAATGTGAACTAAAGATAAATGTTTTACTTTACCTAAAGTAGATATTGAACTATTTGAAATGCATTTTAAATTATGGAATTAGATATTTATGAAAAGTACTTGCTGCAGGAGAAATATTCAATGGAAACACGAATATGCCTTCTATAGTCACAAATTTTCAGCTCTACAGTGCTACCAAAAAAGCAGCAGAAAAAGCATGAAAATTGCAGCAAAGCAATGAAAGGAATTATACAATGGATCAGTGATATTGCTGCTACTAATGATGATATTTGAATGTGCAGGGGCCATATCTTTTTATTTGAACAGCTTGTATGATTGAAGTAGATAATGGTAAATTTTTAGATATTTCTGTGTGCAGCAAATATTGCCAAGCTGTTCCATATATAAAGGTATAAAATAAGGTACAGTAATATTGCTGTTACCTATGGTGGTAACGGAAATGAGCAGGGGCCATACCTTTTTAATGGAACAGCTTGCATAATAATAAGAGTAGATAAAAGTTTTAGATACTTTTGTATGCAGCAAATATTGCCATAGCAGGTTCTTATATAAAATTTGATAAAAATACAGGTAGCAGTGATATTGCTGTTTCTAATGATTGTACCTGGATGTGCAGTGGCCGTATCTTTATATCCAATAGTTTGCATAATAGTAGTAGATAATTGATAAAGTTTTAGATACTTTTGTATTTAACAAATATTGCCACCGCTGTTCCATATATAAAGGTGATAAAAAATACAGGTAGCAGTGGTATTGCTGTTACTGATTATAGTACCTGGATGTGCTATGCATGTTTATATGGAGCAGTTTGCATAATAGTAGTAGATAATGGGTAAAGTTTTAGATACTTCTATATGTAACAAATATTGCCATAGCTGTTCCATATATAAAGATGATAAAAAATTACAGGTAACAGTGATATTGCTGTTACTGATTATAGTACCTGGATGTATAGCGGCCATGCATGTTTATATGGAATAGCTTGCATAATAGTAGTAGTGTTTTAGATACTTCTGTATACAGAAAATATTGTCACAACTGTTTCACATATAAAGGTAATAAATATACAGAGACAATTAAGAAATGGCAAGATACATAAATTGCTCTGCTAACTATGAAGGCACAAGTGGCGGTACAAAGTAGCAGCAATTATGAAAATGTACGCAGAAGAAAAACATGCCCTTTGCTATTTTGAATAAATTGGGGATAGTGATTGCAGAGCTTACAAAACAATAACAGAAATGAAGGCAAATGGGGACAAGGAAACCATCAAATTAGAATATGTGGGATATTCAAAAAAGGAAGGGCAATTGGCTAAGGAAATTGAGAATGACATTAAAACTAAATAATAAGAAAGGTTTAGATGGGAAGGGCAGGTGACAGACAAAGAAGTAGATATTGTGCAATTTTATGGCATTCAGGGAAAACACTGGCAATTTGGATAACATGAGAAAGCCAGTTTAAACATAAGGCCTCATCAGACGAAAATCTCTCGAAAATCCTTTGTCTTAAAGTTGAACATACCTGGTGCAAGTAGAATAAAATAAATTTTATAGAAGTGAATACACCACAAACATAAATTGCCAGTATATGTCATTAAACTATAAAGCCCATATGCAGGAATCTTGCCAATGTGGAACACTTAAAGTAAAGTTTACATGGCAAGGTTCAAAATGTAAATGAGTCATTAAATTCATTGATTTGAGATATATGTCCAAAAACATCATTTGCAGGTAAAATGCATTAGAAATAGCTATGTATGATGCTATAGCTTCTTCAATGATCGAAACTTTACAAGAAAACACATTCTTAATGAGATGGATATTGGGATATTGTTTCTGGAGTGTGGGTGACACTACAAAAATTGGACACCCCATTTGCATGAAACAGGCTGATATGAGGTACCAAAGCAATGCGAAACAGCTAAGGGCAAGAAAAATAAAACTAATCAGCCAAACAGGATGCAGAAATGGAGAGGGATGGAGATTATGAAGCTGAAGACAGCTTTCATGCAACAATGTATCTTTTCTTCAACTCTAACCAACCAATTGATGTGATTTTTTTTCTGCTTGCAGCTTGGCTCCAAATAATCAATCTGAATCAAATAAAATTCTTATACGTGCAAGAAATTAAAAAAAATTAAATAATGCTAAATTGCCATTCATTTTCTGAAAATATTTTTAAAAATGTTAACTTTGTTGTGAATAAATTAAAATAGTAATTGATTCAAATTTGTCATTCCAGTTCTAGATACATGTACAAAAAATCAAACATTTTCATTGAATAGATATGTAGCAAAGATATATCAAAGGGGTCCAATGTTAAAATTGTTATTAACATTTCAGTATCAATTTATGAAATAATATTTAATAAAGATTGACTTGCAGAGCTCATACTGTAATACCTGCACACATTGTAATGTTATGTTACGCATTCATGGTTTTTTCATGTGGTGCACTCCACATAAGCATAACCCTGGGGGTACAAACTTAAATAGAAAAGGTGTCTCTAGGGGCACATAGAGAAAAAATATTGAATAGCACTGATGTAGAATACATAGTTAGGAAACTTAAAGAGGAATATGAGAAATAGGGTCATGAAAATGTACTCGTGCTGTTTCAGTTCAAATTCAACAGTTCTGTTAACTTAAAATGATGTCTTACAACTAAATTGGAATGTGAAAATCTAAGAACAATAATTAACCAGAAATATATCAATGAAGCAGAAATTTAGCAAAGGATATTAAAAAAAAAGGAAATTATTGGTGCTTTAAACTCAAATGTTGAAGTAATTGTATTAAAAAAATTAAAATTACCATATATAATACAATTGTAAAAGGCAATTTCACATATAATTGCGAGATGTGGCAGATCCCTGACTCTATGTAGAAGAAGTTAGAACTAGAGATGGATTTACTGCACAGGTCAGCAAGAATCTCTCGGTGGGATTGAGTCCCAGCAATAGGATAAGAGAAATAATGAAGGTAGACAAAAATCTACATAGTGTTGAATATGTAGAAAGCAAACCACGTCCAAAATATGGAAGAAGAAAGACTCCCTAAATTAACAATGAATTGTAATCCACCTGAGAGGAGAAGAGGAGGTTGGCCTAGACAAACCTGGCATGAACGAGTGTTTGATACCACGGACAGTTTTGGAATGGAGGTTGGCCTCTGGCATGGTAAATATTAAATGAGGTTTGGGAACTAAAAGAGGGGGGAATATGTTACCATGATTTTATCTCTCTTTCTGAATGACAGTCAGTTTGTCATTAAAGTGTTCCATCATTGCTTTGCTCTCAGCATAGCTATAATGATCAAATAACTTACTAATTTACTAATTATAACTACATTGCACTGCAGTGACCTCTATTTCATACAATACAAATTAACAACCCAACAGAGGGTATACTTTCCAGCTAAGAAAATATTATGCATTGTTGATTAAGAAAATTTTGCGCTTATCACATGTAATACAATGGTTTAACTTATTCGAAAATTATTAATTTTCATTATACCTTGAAATTAAACTATAGGATTTTGCATATATTTGACATCTGGGGATAATTTATTAATTTTATCATCAAGAGACAGCAAGTATTAATAATATTGTGTAATTATGATGAAATATTGTACATTCAAACACGTATGTCGTATTAACCAATATCATTGGTAATTAAATTAATTTCATTTGAAGAACGTTTTTAACAATATTGATCATTAGCATCCCATTCAAATCAGGGCGTGAAACGACCGATAAATTTTGCCCATAAATCTTTTCTTTTATGCTTGAGGTTCTTTTGCGTGCAGTAAAGGTTTCAACCCTTGACTTTGGGTCTACAAGGCAAGTATGGCTACACTAGACTGTCAGAACCAACAATTGGTAATAAAGAAAGCATTCGGCTATCATGTAAATACGAAATTTATCAAGTATGTGAGTGAGTGAGTTTTAATGCTAACTTACTTTTTGGCAGGCATTGGAGTTCAAACACGGGCGGCATAGTACATATATTTGAAATGCGCGCATCGGAAATCCGCGAACTAAATTACGCTAAATAATGAAGGTGAAGATGGGTCGGATAATGGTGAAGCAAGGGCGAAATGAATGGCAGACAAAACCCCAGGACCTGCCCTGATGCCGCTTGTCCATCACAAACCACACTTGCGACCGCGGAGATCGAATCCGGGTCGCCTTGGTGAGAGACAAACAGTATAACCATTTGGCCACGGCGCCGCATTTTCCATTCTTTTTAGTCCATGAGGGTGTGTTAGTTCTCTCTTAGGCTGTCTCATTTTTACCTATTGCTTATATTTCAAACTCATTAGCGGATTGTTCTGGTTCTGTTGTGATGGGCAACTATTGATATCCACCTTTGTCCATTAACGTATGTGACCTTGCTTTATTTACATTTACATTGACAACAGTCCTTAGCTGTTGGCCTACTGAATCGACACATTGTTTTGCGAACGCTGCCCAATTACCCATGAACGCTTACAACTGCAACATTCACATATTCGTAATGCAGAGCGGAAATGATTAAAAGTAAACAACTGCAGGTGGAGTATACCAATCCATACTCATTCTCTGAATGGATACTTCGTTCATCTTTTGTTTCCCAATAAGCTTTTGTATTTCTCCTGTCTTAAATCATAGCATTTTTACATCGTTTACCTAGGACATTTATATTTGAGAATGGTCTGGGGGAACACTTATTTATTTATCCTTGTGCAGAAATGGATAGACAACCACTGGAGAGAACGGAAAAATGTGTTATATTCGTAATGAGATGCAGGTTACAATGTAAATGGCTGATTATATAAGCATTGTTAAAGACTAACCGTTTACCATATTTGTGTAATAAAATATTTTGTACACTATATAATTGGTTTAATAGTAACAAAATGAGTATACGAATTTACAAAAAGGTGCAATTTTCCAAACAAAAAAAAAAAACACAGGAAGTCTAAAAGTGTTGCATAACAAATGACATTAAAAATTGTCGGTAATTTTCTGTAGAAGTTTCGATAGCAATGGATTTTTTGTTTGATTTGGTTTATTTACGGACGCTCTTTAACCTCTCAGGTCATCAGCGTCCCATTCTATTCAGGGCGTGAAACGGTCTACAAATTTTGCTCAGAGGCCTCTTCTTTCAGGCTTGAGGTTCTTTATCGTGCCGTAAATGTACGACACGGGACCCACGGCTTTACTTCCCTTCCGGAGAAGCCTTACTTAGGATTTTTACCCCTGAAATCATCCATCGATTCTGGCCGGGGTCAAACTGGCGATCTTGGGTTTAGGAGTAGTATTTAGGAGTATTCATTTATTGTATATTATAGTATGACACATAGTGAATTTATTTTTGGGTTGATTTGTGCAATTATAGTTCTCACAACAGAAGAGACAGCGTTTATCGTGGTATTTCCAGTCTTACGGAATAGGATGTCAGAATGGATCGAGTTTGCTTCACGCTAAAGAATAGTGCAAGGAGAGATTAACGGAGTACCAAAAAACAAAACAATGTTAGTTGTCGTTGGCAAGTTCCGTCGTGCGGGATCAGTCCTGTGTTAACGAAAGGGAATAACAGGTAGCCTGACAACCGTCAGCACAAACGGAATCAGGAATTACTTCTCCAAAATATATTGACTCGCCAAAGCATAGTCTACGGGGAACATCGCTGAAACTTTAGTTTGAGCGAGTTCGGCAGATGTGTAAAGAACTGGGTGGATTCAAGTTGCTCAGCGTCGAACAGGAAGGGATGAGCGAACCCGAGTGTTGTCTATGACGTATGAGGGTCCAGATTTCTTCTGCAACATATGGTTTTCAGATGAAAGCCATATTCATCTTGATGACTACATCAGCAGACAAACAAATCGTTTTTTAGGGTTTCAACGATCTGGTGTCGTTATACAGAAACGATTTGATGTGCCGTATCCGGTCATGGAATATTGGGCCCTTATTTCGTCCAGGATGCTCCACAGAATCCGCAAACAGCCAACCAGGAGCGCTACAGAGACCTCTTTCGCTCCTTTTTTGTCACTTCAGAAACTTACCCTTCCAATAGCCCATACCGTGGAGGAGTCACTTGCCCTTCTGCAACCACACTTTGGAGATAGCCTAATTTCTCGTGGAACCCCATTCTCGTTGAAAGAATCATTTTTCAACACAGATGACCCATCTACAAATATTCCCCAACTTCGCGAGAAGATAACTTAGTTTTTGTCCTTACAACTACCTTTGTTCATGAACATATACAATAATCTTCAAAAAATGTTGCACGTGATGGTACGTATTCTCTACCAACGCCATTAACTGACATTTCACTGTCGTTTGTTTTACTGCAGTTCAGTGTAGCGTCGTTTACAATTAGGTTAGTAACACATTTGACTAGGAAAATCCTAAAAGAGCATACTGTGTTTACTTTCATTCATTAATTACATGGAACAATATTCTGGGAACATTCTCTATATAATAAAAGGACATGTACATTACAGAAATAGGTAGCAAGCGTATTGGCAGAAGAAAAGTGTAAAGCTCATTGTAAACTCCTTTTCAAGAGATTTGAAATTCTACCACTAACATGTGAGTATATTCTCGCTGTACGTGGTAGAAAATTCTGAAATATTCATAAATAATTCAAACGATCATGACAAAAACACACATTTCAGGCATGCTTTACACAAAACAAAGAGTAATGTACACTTTTTTCACAAAGGTGTTTACTACAGTGTTATTGTATTGCTTGATTACTGAAGATAACTGCATTGTAACAAAATCAATTCAAGCCAGAATTTAAAATACATCTTTTCACTCACACCTTCCGTTGTTAAAGAAAGTAGACGATTTCATTCAACTTAAAAACAATTGTTCTACAGTCTCTTAAAATAATTTTTTTTTCACACACATAAATATATAGGCAATATCTTGTATAACACGTAATTCCTGGCGTAATCTACATCCTAGAGCTAAACTATCTCCACAGAATTAGATCAACTCATATAAAGGATATATGGATTTAATGTTATACATGATATAATAAGATACACATTCAACGCTTAATTAACACGAATATAATTGCTCCTCTTAAATACTATGTGAGCTGACGTGGCATAATATAAAAAGTTACCCTGAGGTGCTACAAATAACAATTAATTATTTTCATGAGAAATAGACCTTGATATTTAAATCTACTATCATGGGCATATCTTAATGCAATGCAATTTTGATCTGATACGTGATATAGGTTCTGAACGTAAAAAAGTTACTAAACTTATGTTGCTTGAGAGAATTTTTATGGCTCTGTAATTATCAAATAGCCCGATTGCTGTCTCAAATTGTCAGCAAAAAATATATGTTTGATGATGGTGATAATATTAATAATATAAGAAGAACTTTGCAATCAAATTTGATAGTAGATGATGAAACATTTTAAAAATTTATAAAACTCAAACTGCTCATCAAGCAAAAGAAAGTCTTTACACATTAGATAAAAACCGTTGTAATGAAGTGGTTGTATGGGATAGGATGTTTTAATAATAATAACAATAATAATAATAGTGTGGATAACTGGTATGTTTGGGTGGTTTGATTAATTAAAATTTATCACTAATTGGTTATTAATGGATTGAAGTAGTGATGGTGTTCCTATCTTCTTCTCCCACAGACGATTCTAGTAGTCTTGTTGCCTTGGCGTAATATGCTGGAGTTTTGTGGTCTTGTGACCAGAGAGAAATGATTCAGGAATATGGGCGGAGATTGAAAAGTTTCGTATTTTAGTGAGAAACACGGTTTATTTATTATTGTGTATGTCTTTTGCAAATATGAAAGTACCGCCACGGGTGGCCGAGGTCGTTAAGTCACGGACTCGTGAGCGGGAGGTCTGCGGTTCGAATCCCGCCAGGACCGTCCTCCCTGACTGGGGTTTTTTCCAGGTTTTCCTCAGTCTTCATAACTGGCAAATGCCGGGGAGGTACCTAAACTTAGGCCTGGAACGCTTCCTTCCTTAAAAAAAAATATCCTTTCCCAATTTATCATTTCATCTCATGTATCATCAGTGTCCACCGCCTGTGGTGCCTCAGTAGTAAAAACGGGCGTTAAACACTACTCAAAAAAAAAAAAAAAAAAAAAAAATGAAAGTCACCGTTATTTCCTGAGAAGTCCATGGGCCTTTGCTTCTTTTCCGCGATGTCTAATCAGAATTATTCACAGTCAGCTTTTATCGTCTACATGCTAGATTCAATCACAATACATTATTAACCTCTTGGAATTTATCTCGAGCAATGTACCACTTCTCCTATTCTGGACAAAACATTTATTCAATTGAATGTAACTGTAGCTAAAAGTCACTGAATTAAAGTCTGGCTCAACTATAAAATATCACTGTATCAATGGACTAATTAATATCTGATTAACTCAGACTCTCAACTGATCAACTTTTTAACTATAACTCTGAACTCTTTAACTATTTAACTGATGAACTAAGACTCTGAATTGATCAACTACCTAACACATAATATACCTAATCGTTTATTCTCTATGTAACCGTGCCGGAGCCTCGAAATAGCTATCTTATATAACCACCGCAGTCTGCCGGTCTGGACGCTATTCTCGAGGTTTCAAAATCTTACTTTAGCATAATCTAGAACCTTTTTTTATTATTTATGTGTTCCCATTGGTTATTGCGCCTTTATACAGTCTGTCTGGTCTTTCTGATTGGCTATTATATTAGGTATCATTTATGAGTTTGTTTATTTGCGCTTCTTCATATTGTATACCGTTACCTTGTCCTATGAAAGTTATTTGCCTCTCTACACCTACGTTTTCAGGCGGCAACAACAAAGTTTTATGATTATTCCAACAAAGGCTTCCTGGCGTGTACAATAGACACTCTTCGACTCTGACCCTTCTTAAGAATTTCAGAACCTAACGGTACATGTTCCTTTTGGTTCAAGGCTCGCTATACAAATATAAGTTACAAAGGGAGTTCAGGTTTTTGTGTTTCTTTTGTCAAATGAAACATAACAACTTTTATATATTTGCTAGATAATATTATGACCATTGTAACAAATGTTCAGTTGTACATGAAACAAGTAAATTAATGCAAGCGTGATTAAAATGTAAATTACACAGATTGATTATTGTGACATACATTATTGGGGGGCTAAAGTTAATAAACGCCGTTTAGTACATGTAATCAGTTTTATTATTGTCAATAAACGGAAAGAAGGATCGGGAGGAAACAATTCTAGCATGGGCTTCTTGATTCTTTGCATTTCAGTTAACTGAGGGTGTAAATTATGGTTTTGTGAATACAAATATACTTCAATCAATACATCAAAGGTTTGTTAGCATTCCTCAATTCCTCTCTGGTTTACTATATTGGTTCCCTTATGACAAAATTTAAAGTCATTACTGTAGCTAAAAAATATAAATATAACTGTAATTGAATTTAAACTGTCCTTCTCGCGTATGAAACCGGTCTATCATTGCTAATGTTTCTTTGATTTAGGATACTTTTTATGGCATAGTTATTAGCACATGTTGTTAATACAAAGGTTGAATATGTCGAAAATGCAGAGCTGAGAAGTTTGATAATCTATCTTTCAGCTCTTGAAAACTATTCTCTTGTTTCCTAACAATTCCCAATCTGCACTTTACTTCATCACTCAGGGATGTGGCAATTCTACTATCCTAGAAAGGATTCTAAATCTGTCAGAGTACCGGATTTAAAAAAACAAATGTTAGATTGTATTTTGACAAAATCCGGTAATATGCCCTCGGTGTTTATTATCAAGCGTACTATGGG
This sequence comes from Metallyticus violacea, assembly GCA_030762175.1. Taxonomy (NCBI): domain Eukaryota; kingdom Metazoa; phylum Arthropoda; class Insecta; order Mantodea; family Metallyticidae; genus Metallyticus; species Metallyticus violacea. Next base: position 37,149,016 of record CM060832.1, read on the forward strand.
ACCGCACAGTGTGTGCCCAACATTTTTTCTTAAGGTATATCCACGTGGCTTCTGTTTCGGGCATCTCCCTCAAATTTAGCGTTAATTTGAATCGTCGGTAATTTTGGCTAATGAACATATTTATATTTTTACAAGTTCTATTCACGCTTTTGGATTGTCATCAAACCATTTCTGTAACAGCACTAAGGTGCTACTGATACAAATTCTGAATTGCGATTCATATTAATGCTAAATTTTTGCCCGCATATGTTAATTCCCTTTTTAAAAATTTGGTAACTCTAGAGGTAAAAAAGGTATAATACGAGAGGAGCAAGCAGAAAAAGACAATGATAAATGTTTTATAATGTATAAAAGAATGTTGATATTTCTGAAATGTGTATTTTTTCTCAACACTGATTTTACAATATATTCAACAGCTGAATGGTGTTGTGTTAGACATAGACTCAGTATTGTTAATGACATTTTATGTTAAAACAATGGTGGTAAAAAAGGGAAAAAGCGAATAAACAGGAGATATACCAACAAAATATTTTGGCAGTTTCACAGAACCTGCCGCTACGGGATGCGCCCGGGAAATTTCTTCCTCCCATTCTACTATTTTCTGTTCCTGTTCCATTCCCTTTGCGTATTTCTAGTTCAATTCGCTTTCACCTTACTTCTATTTCAAGCATTTATTTCTATACATTTGGAAGCAGAATAATTATATTGTACAAATGCAATATTCTTGCTGTGTAATTTGATGGGATTTTAACCAGCGACATGGAATATGAATTATCTGTTGCAGCCTTCCAACGAACAAGTTATAGAGCCAACTTAAGAATCAGTTATTATAATGTGTGTTTTGTGTTTACGATTAAATTTTGAAAAACGTAATGGAAGATTTTACATTTTTTTTTCATTATTTCAATAGTTTCTGACTTTGAAAAATCATCTAGTACATTTTTTTATGGAAAATAACTGAAAATGTAAGTGAAGGGTACAAGGGAAAAACAATCAAAGTTCACATTTTTTTAGGAATGTAATTTCAAGTTTTAAAACACTACAAAATTAATAAGCACATTAGATATTAGAAATATTTTAGATACATTTTTTTTCTAGAACAATTCTTAAGGATCCCTTTTTTGAAATCAGTGTCATGTGTTATTTATTCATGTTAATTAACAATAAAAAGTCATATTTTCATACATGTGGATAAACACAAAGGTCACTAACTATGTTATGGAATGTGCTAAAATATACTAGATATCTGCTGAGGGAAATATCAACATTAATGAATCACTATACACAATCAAAATTATTCATTGTCTATTACAGGGTAACCTTGAAAAATAGAACTGAGCATTTTCGGAACAGAATCTCTTCAGGCATTATAGGTCATCATATTTTTCCTAGGAAAGTGAATTAAACTTGGATAGGAAGGGGCAAACTGCTCATCAATCTTTGTACGGCACATTTTGTCAACAATAACACTGGACTCCCGGGATCCAATGTAAATTGTTCGGCTGGTTATGGTTCTAGAGCAGGTTTTGTCAGCTACCGTTTCTCTTATCTTCATTGGACGTGTCTTTCTGTATTCTTTATTAAGAAATGAATAACACGATTTAAAATTATCCTGGGAACACTCAATGACATTGAAGCAAGATGCTTTCATATGGTATCTTTTTATGTGCTCATTCCAATCGCTGGATGTTTTAGCATGGGGTTTATGGGGTTTATTTATTTATTATTAAAGCGCTATATTTGTCAACGGTGGCTTCTGATGGGAGAAGTCATTTTTAATGATTAAAATATGTTTAATTATCTTCCTTGCTTGCTCTGGTCTCATTGTAGGCTATTTATAAAATACTCTTGATTATTTTTCCCCGAACATTTTTTTCTATGCTAATTTTTATGGACTACATGTGGTTTATATCTGCATGAATGTGTTGGAATTTAGTACCTGCAATCCATTGGCACCAACATCTCAAATTTCATCAAAAGTGGACTTTGATTGTTTTTCCCCTCTACCTTTCAAGTTCAAAAAAAAAAAAGTTAAAGAGAATAAAATAAGGGCACAATTACTCTAGCAACGCATTAAACAAACGATATTTATGGTAGAACAAGAGAATCCAATTTTCTAAACGCTAGTAGGCATCGAAAATATTTGCAATTAAAAAAAACTGGTTAATCATATAAAGAGCGAAGAGAAACCCTTAGCAATAAGTATTTTACAAAATATCAGTGAAATGTTTTGTTTTGTATCTAGTGTTGTAGGCATCAGTTGATATATAAATTAAATAAATAAATATGTAATAAAATAGAATCTTATCTTCCAGGATAATAATAATAATAATAATAATAATAATAATAATAATAATAATAATAATAATAATATCGTGAACTGTAGCTTAACCTAGCACTTCCTTCAGTTTCTAAGCAAAATTCCTAAGCAAAGCTAACCGACTGATATTTGTGTTCATATACCGTTTTCTTGATGTAGTTCTTCAGTGATTTCCGCCTCCAGCTAGTAGTTGTGCTGAGCGAACAGTTGCTTCTTTCAACATTTCAAATGATCTAAATTGAAACAATGTGCATTGATGGAAACAGTAGACATGAATACCTTGAAAAATGTTTGTATTTTAAAAATATAGGACAAAATATTCGTTATTGTACAAAATAGAGGAAATAAAATATTTCATAAATGCAGGTAAAATGTTATTTACAAAATACAAACGAAGGGTCAGAGGTAAAAATCCAAGAAATTCCGTTTTTTTTCCCTATATAGTTATTGGTACTACTCAATTCAGGATGAAGATAGGCTTGTGTGTGAATAATTTCTATTAGAGGATCTTTCTTTCTCTGTAAATCTCAGCAGCTTTCACAGAACCACCTCTTACTTCCCTGTAAATCAGGTGCATGTACGCTATTGAGAAAAGCTGTAACCATTCTTCATTTGTTCAAAATGACATTTATTTTATTAGTTATTTTGTGTCTTATATTCTGTTTACGAAACAAACGACAGCTGTTACACGAAACAATTGACATATATCTCGCTACGTTAGAAAAAAAGTAGAATCGCGACACTTTGTTTCTAACAACTAAATTCCCAACAGCACACCAATGCAATCATGTGTTTAGCCTGAAAGTTTGCAGGTTATTTAAACGCTAAATTGTGAAAACGCTGGTAATTAGTTAATTAACAACGAGGTTTATTTCGATTATTAAGGAGGCGTGAAAAGCAATTATAAAACAAATTACTAACACCGCAAAACAAATTGGCCTCCCAATGAAAAAAGAAACATCAAATGTAAGCCAAGGTGCGAATCATTTACAGAGCATTAACGCAAGCCATTTGGTGTCTTATCGGCTTTCTACTTGGAATACAGGTACACTCATTTCAGACGAAGAGAACAAAACTTTAAACTCTGCCAGTCAGTCAACACTTCGATTTATCATTACTGTCTGTGCTGTTTTGGCTTCTTCAGTGTCACTGTTATCATCCGTGATGAAAACCAAATTTCATCCAACCTTGCTTCTTGCTCGTAATAATCAGACGCTATTTTCTGGACATTAACCTAGGCGTTCTTCCACTTTTCTGGCGTTAACTAGTTTAATTTTAAAAGTTTTATTTCTCGCCCCAACCTACTGTTTTCTTTCTGCCCATATAAGTTCTATGGTTTATGGATGGTATGGAGGTGTAACAGCTTCCTTACTATTTCATCAATAACGTACGTCTTTTGCAGTCTCGTATAGTTCTGCTTTTCTTTTATAATTTACGGATTATAGGGATTCCCCATTGAGCCAGGCATTTTTCATTAGTGGAATTTGATTTCGCTGGTTTATTAATTTGTGTATTATTACAAGTTGAATTTTCTATGGCCAGAACCAAATTTTTCTGTAAATTTGGAAAGAGTTGTTTCACTAGTCAAGTACGTAGTTTTTATCATTTATTGCATAGTGATTGTCGCCGTTTTTAATTTTGTTTATAATTGCCAAAGCACCAGGCAAAAAATCCAAGCGGTTTCCTGCATGGATAGTGCTATGCTACTATCGCACCAGTTCTTAGGTGTAGTATGACTATAATGAATTAAGATCTCTCTTTGTGTATGATGAGCCGGCCTTATTCTTGAAATCTGTATAGACCTTCAGAAGGTTGCCCGCAGTATTCATTCCCCCCACCAGTACAGCCCTATTATTGTTCGTCTTAATCCGTTTGAACCCAACTTCCTTCACTGCTTTTCTTTAGCTTATGCCTTCTTGATATTAATGCTTTCCTTTAATCTAACGAGCAATTTTGAAATTGTGGTGACTGCACCTTCATTTAATTAAACGTTGTGAATTGCATGTGTGATAACTTCCTTATGAAAATCATTCAGATCCGTTAAACGCTTTGCGCGTTTTTTCTGGGGTGTAAAAAGAGGTGCCCCTTTCTTTCTCGTTCCCACCGTCCTTATGTACCTTTTTTAGTTGCAGATACTCCCTTTTGCACTTGACTTAATTCTTTGGGATATTCTGACAATGCTATTTCATGTCTTTTTTCCCTTCTAAATATACAAAGGAAAAACAATTTCACAGCATGTAACGATCTTCCTGACATTTTGAGTTGCAAGCATCATGTTTCTTAAAGGTAAAAGTCATTACACCTATGGGTATAAAGAATGTTGTATCTCAACACTACTCATGCGAACTGCTTGTACTGCCCAGGATGACGGAACTTTATTGTTTTGTTTATGTTCAGCGACATCTGTGCACATAAGTTCGCTGGTAAGAAAATGTAAAACTTGTTTTACTGCATTTATAGATTTAGTAGGAATTTCTGAGCTTCAAACAGCGCTATTACTTTCAACTAACTCTAAGTTGTCCAAATTGTGTCGCACCTTATATACAATGTGTTGTTCATTAATGCCTTGCGTATATCTAAAACTGTAGGAGAACGTTTTCCAACGTGAAAGTGATTTTGATTCTTCCTGTACCGGAGAATGTTTAGCTCAAATAGGACAGCCGTTCGCATACTCAGCAAACATTCTGAACATCTCTTTTACCTCCTAAAACACTTAATACTTTTTTTTTTTAATTGCACCTTTGATTGCATTGATCTACTCACGACGTCAGTGTATTGTGTAGTTGTAAGTCTATAAGGATGAATGAAATGAATTTGTTTATTTAGCTCTTATGCCTATTAAAGTATTACTCAGGACTATATGAAATTACTGAACTTCAAATGCAACGCGAAATAAAAGCATTGCTAATTCTGTTACCAAACTTATTACGAATATATTAAAAATTACATGTTTCGGTTTGTTTTCTAAGGCATATTCTGATCATAAAATTGATGAGAAATTTGCTGATTAAAATGAATTCAGCTTTTTCTGTAATTCCTGAAAAAATATTTCATAACATTTTATAATACGAGTACATGTTTATGTAATTAAAATATATTACCATAACTGTTATTACATTTGATAACTGGCTTTCTATTAGGGTCCTATTCCACAAAAGTGCTCTAATACATACAAGTGTATTAGTACAAATCCTTGTAAAGTATGGTTTTATAACTTTCTGTTCCACGAAAGAAGTACACCACTTGTAAAGTATTAGCAAAAAGTTACAAGTGACATTATATGAAAAAACACGTTTGCCATATGTCATTATCTTGAATTGGGGGCTTTTTATGTACATAGGTGATTATTGTCATTCTCCTAAATGGATCTTGTACTTTATCTCAGATGGAATGAAAATTTAAATACTTTATTATGCATTTATCAATATTCAAGCGTAATAATTCACTTTGAGACACGGTCCCTTGCGGTTACATTTAGGAGCATCAATTTCAGTCGTCGAGAGATGGCAAAAGAGTCGAGCTTCCTGATTGGGCTCTGTGTTATTTTATTAGTCCATGTGATTATTTATATTTATTTAATTCTTTATATTGTTGGCGTCTCATTATAAGCAAAAAATTGGGGAAATTGTGTCAAAAGAGACGAGTTTAAAAGAGAATGATGAATAAAAAAATTTTTTTTCATGGTATGCAGTAAGAAGCTTAAACACATATTAACTAAGATGCAGGTCTGAAATATGCATATGAAGCAGGAAACACCAATATCAGTCATAAACCGTATTTTAATTACACTTAACATAATTTTATCATTGTACACAAATACTAGTTTATTCTTTCTTTATACCTAATCATCATCATCACTTTCGCTAATACTTAGCATATTTGGGTCAATTAATTCCCAAATCATTAAAAAGATAATAATTTTGAGGAGAAATTAATACCACTGTCAGACTAATATTAATACTCCTGTGGAACAGAACAAGGAAATTCCACTTAGGCATGTAAAGTACAAGCATAACAGAAACCTTTGTGGAACAGAATTTTACCAATAACTAGAAGTTACAAGTTCATACATGTGTAATGTATTTGACCATATTTTTGTGTAACAGGGCCCAGGAAATTATACTGAAAATGGGATACCGTAATGCAAGCTGTGCGTCCTTAGGGTTCTGTAAAGTGAAGACTCAGCAAAACAGGAAATATGCTTTTATACCGGATGGGCATAGTTCCATATGATTGCCTTCATTTTCTCGGCAATTGGCGCGGCGTTTATGTAGCAACTTAAGGGCAAATTCAACTATACCTTTGCTCACTTTTTATATGCAATTATATATATATATACATATACGAGAGTAGGTCCATAAGTTTCCGGCCTCGCCAATAAGGATTATCGCCTTCACATAATCCTTATCTGGTGCCATATCTTATCTATTAAGTAAATAATTGCGGCTGTAACTTCCGCTCCGCTATGTTCAGTTCAGATATACTTGCATAAAGAAGGCCATGTGTAGAAAATTGTGACATATTCAAAATGGAGTATCGAGCTGTTACTAAGTTCTTCACAAAGAAGGACTTCAAATGAAATTAAACAGCGATTGGACCATGTATATGGAGAAGTATCCCCCTCATATTCTACCGTAAAAGAATGGACCAAACTTTTTCTAATGAGTCGAGAAAGCATTGAAGACGAAGAGCCTGCAGATCGGCCCTTGGAGGTGCTCACTCCTGAGAACTTCGCTCTAATGGAAGGAAAAATTATTGAAGATGGGCGGCTCAAAGTTACGGAAATAGCAGTAAGGTTCTAAAACAATAGTCCTGCGAATTATTCGTGAATATTTAAACATGAATAAGGTTAGTGCAAGATGGGTGTCTAGACTTTTTTTTTCAGTGCAAAAGCAGCAGCGAGTCATCTGTTGTCAGGCATTTTTGGAGCTCTGCCGTGGCAACGAGAGAGAAGTTCTGCAAACCATTGTTACAGGAGATGAAGAACCTACGGTCATCTACTATGATCTCTTGTCTAAAAGAGAATCAATGGAGTGGCATAAACCTGGCGAAGCACCGCCTCTAAAGGCCAAGGTCACTCAGTCAACCAAGATCATGACCACAATGTTTTCCGACTGTGACGGAATACTCTTCATTGACTTCAAGGAGAGGAACGTCACAGTAAATGGGGAGTACTATGCTGGCCTACTGCACAGACCACGTGCTTCCATCAAAGAGAAAAGGCGAGGAAAGCTGAATGGTGGCGTGCACACAGCCCTTGTTGCAAAGGAAACTGTGAAGGCATATGGCTTCAAGGAGATCGACCACTCAACCTAGAGTCCAGATCTAGCTCCCAGTGACTATTTCCTCTTCTCAAAACTCAAGATGGACTTTCAGGAAGGAAATTTAAGTGTGACGAAGAAATGATGGTTGCTGTTTAAGCCCATTTTGCAGACAAGACTTCTGATGTTTTGGGCGGGAGGGGAGATTGAAATGTTAATTCAAAGATGTGAGACTGTATTGTAATAAAGGGTAACTATATTAACAAGTGAAATATAGTGTTTCTCTTTTATCATACCTAGGAAATGGTTAGGACGGAAACTTATGGACGCTCCCTTATATATATATATATATATATATATATATATATATACACAAATAGAAATTCAGTTGAAATGTGCTCTATGTACTTTTTTGCTTTTTAATAAAAGTTACCTTTGAAACCAGATGGCTTTTATGGTATGGTGGTAGGTCATGTATTCGATTCCCAGTTAGGTGAAGCTGTCTGTATAAAGCTTTTGTTGGAGTTTATCGTTACCCTGAGAAAATTAATATCATATAGCATCAAAACGCCAATATCTCCAAGTTCATTTGCGCATCATTAAATTCATTTCACTCATCCCTACAAACTACACGGCCTGGCCCCAGAAGTCCCTTACAATACTGCCTATTAGTTCATGGGAATATGGCGCTGGCATTGGAATGTGCAAAAATACAATACATCTAAAGTTTTTTTTCTCTTCTGTGGATTAAATGACCATAAAACTATTTAATTGGAATATCAATAGAATTACTAAATGTTTTAATATTTTGATGAGCTGAAACTGAAATAATTAAGACTATTTTTTATCATTAAATTCTCTTTAAGTAATTTTTGTCTCAACATGAGTGCAAATAACAATTTTCCTTTTAAGAAGTTAAAAGGAAATAACATTTACACAAACTAGCAGAACAACGCAGGTATTCATGCTTTGTTGTCAAAGATTTTGATTATTTTGTGAAGTCTAATGCAATATATAACTATTCGTACAATATTATTACATTTTTAACTTATCAAAACTATTGACAATACAAAATTATATTAATAACAAATACCCAAGAAATTAACCAGTTCTAGAGGTACTAGGGGAAAAAAAAGTTTTTCTTATTAGTAGTAGTATCATATTGTTTTTCATCATTAACATAAGCTCAGTTTTGTGGTAGTATTTTGCGTGTTTACTTTTCGAGAACGTAACATTTATTTTAATGATAAATTTTCTTAGAAATATAACCGTTACGCATAATTTAAAAACTTACAAGTGGTTAACGGTAAACGCGCTAGATAGATTTAGGTTATTACTAATATTTATTCGAATAATTAACCAAATAAATATACTGATTAATCACCGATATGTTAGTAATAAAAACTTACCCTTTATGTCAATAAAGATCTCGTACTAAAGCCAACTACAGGACTTTCACGTAAAAAATATCCCGCACACGCGGTGTTTTGACTCTCAGCAGCTGCAAACGGTATTCCAAACACTTTCCTCTACAAATTTCACCTCCTATCCTTGAGCTTCGCTTCAAAGCAGTGCAGTAGTTGAGCTTTGTAAAATGGGACTGTTGACTAGAGCATTTTTATATAAGTTACAACAAATACAAATCAGCTCGTCGTGTTCGTGCAGAGTTTTGTTTGCAGTTCCCCCGTCAATTGTCTTCTTCCAGTAAAATAATTCACGATATTGCGAATAAGTTTAATTCTACTGAATCAGTACAAGAAAAAAATAAGTAAATAAAGATTAGCAGATGCCTGGTCACGGCATATTGCATGGAACGACATAAAATACGAAATGCAAGACTAGGATTTCATACTCAAATAACAGCGAAGAAATACAAGGAACGTAGTTAATACGATATATAACTGGATAGAGCCACATGAAATATGTGAAATATTTTATTTTTCATAGTAACAATGTAAGGAAACACAATGTCATATTATAATTTCTTAGTGTGTGGAGAGTGTTAGTCGGTGACACTTCGATATAATATACAGGTGCATTTGAATGTAACGTACAGAATACGGATATTCATGAATTGCAACATGTTTGTTACACACAAAGGCTCAAGATTAATCTCAATAGATCAAGCAAAGCGGAAATGACAGCATGTTCAACCTGCATGTCTGCTTAAACGGATAGACATATGTAACTTGCTGCCCGAGAACGAATGACTATATAGAGGATGTTTCTATCACTGCAGTTCCTTTGTGTATAATAACAGAGGTAAGACAATGCACAGCTAGCGGGGTTATGTAATACACTAATGTATAGAAGTTTAACGTAATATCAGATGTATTAGAAGGATGAACCATCAACGACTAAATAATTTCATAAATACACCTGATATATACTGCAGCTATTTACAAATATATATGTTTTGAAGTATCGCTCCAACCATGTTAATGAAATATATCTTGAATACGTTTAGAAAAAAATGAAAGTCTGTCACGCAGGAGCTGCGTAAACTAAACGAATTCCTCGCAAAGTTGAATAACTTTATAAACGAATAATCAATGAAATAAGTTATGGCATTACTGTGTGGTATTAGGAGAACAAAATTAGAATTCTTGCAACCTATAAGTATCACAAATGAGAAACTATATTTATTATTATTATTGAGATTAAACCAAAAAAGTATGGTATTCTATTGATTAAATTAAATATGATAACTTATAGATAATGTGCGGCTATTTTTAAACCTTTTTAAATATAACCATGTTTATAAACTGAGCCCTTGGTATTATCTTCAAATTCACTAACATAGAGAGAAATAACAGGAAGTTTAGACTTAGATTGTGTACTTAAGATTTCATAAGTTTCAATAAAACAAAAATATGTTACTATTTAAAACAATTACAATTACAAAGTAAATATATTATTAAAAAGTTTCATTCATTTTCGTTGGCTTTGACATTTACTTTAAATGTTATTGTATGTAATGAAAGCGTTTTTTGAAGGTTATTACAGAGCGCTCTTACATACAAATATAATTCTCAAATACATATTAGATTAATATTTTACATTTGCTATCTTCACAACGATGCTTTTGTTAAATGTGAAACACTTATTCTAGAAGTCCTGTGTAATGATAAGAGACTCTGTTAGTTAGTTTATTTGCAACTTTTTATCGCACTGTCTTGAATTGTAAAGAGGGAAGATGCTTTTATTTTGTTCCTTGCTAGATAAATTTAGCTATTTGAATTTTCTCTTAACAAGCTCCAATGTTGTAAATGCAGTAGACATTTACTTCTATAATACCAAAATACAAAAATGAAATATTTGACAGTCAAAACTCTTACGGCTATGCTACATTATTATGCTAGTTATTAGATTAGCCTAAATGTCACACGGTGAAACAGTGTGTCTATAATGAAGACAAGTACTAATTAAATTTTGTAATATTCATTACCAGCACAGTTTAATTGATAACAACTGTCTACGTTTGTTCAATTTATATTTACACCATGGAAAATTGAATTATTACAACTTTCATCGCTTGAAATTCATAAACATGCTTAACATAAATTTAAAACGTGTAGCTAAAAATATTTTGTACCCATTGAGCTACATTTTGGAGTTTATTCTTTGTTAAAATTTAGAAATATGTAATGGTTAACTTTATATTTAAAGCAACAGAAAATTCTTCTGATAAAACATCTTACTCTATTTGTTAAAAATAATTGTACTTTTATTGCATCTGTTCTTCTGTACACATCTCTCATTCTTTCTCCAAATTATTTGCTCCATGCTGGAGAAAAAAACAATAAAACAAAAGAAAATTTGAAATGAAAGAGCATTCCAAAGTAAGAGAAAAATTGGAAATAATAAAGAGAAAATCATTAGTACATACAGAGGATGTACACTTTTCAATTATGCGTTCTTAAGGCCCACTTTCTAATGCAATTTTTGGTGCTTAGAGACTTCCTAAAGTTTTAAGTATAAGCCTCAAATAGCGCATATAATACAGGCCGTCGGGTGTTAATAACACCAAACTGGCGAATAGTACTTTAACACACAATACAGCTTAATGGAACAAAATTAGCAACAGCAAACTGAGAAATAACGCAGTTAGAACAAAATATAAAAATGTTTTAGTTTGCTATCTAATATTCCGTCACTACAAAGACTTAAGATTTTTAAACTGTGTAACTATATGAGCAGTTTCTTTCGCCGCCTGTGGTGTAGTAAAAATGGGCATTAAACACTATTAAAAAGTTTCTTTTGCTAGATACATTGTCTCAAAAATATGAAGAGGGGTTTCATGTACCAGAAGTGCATGAAGACGCTAAAACGTATGTTTTGATTGTTCACATGGCCGTTCAGGTGAAAAAGAGACTTTATCTGAAAAGAACAGAAGCGTTGGGTCCATTAAACCTTCATTCACAGATGAAAAAACCACTCACAATAACGCTACTGGGTCACCTTGTTTTAAACAATGGAGACGCACGTACACTTGTACGGTTTGAGTTTTATAATTTTGTCGTAACATATCTTAAGCTTTCACCGCCATTGTTCATAACGTTAAAACTAAAAACTTTGGGGCTGTTATGCCATAGCATTGTTTTTAGAAACGTCACACAGCCGGAAAGTTATTAGTTTAAGCAATAATTTTTTTTTGCTTTATGTGCAGAACCCACTGAAACCTCCACTAGTTGTGTTTTTTTACGGAGTGATTATGTGAGCGAACGTTCAAGGTTTGCACCGATTTCTAGCTTATCCTCTGTTAAAACTATGTGTTTCCACGTGTGTTTTTTGTTGTGCACTGATTCAGTACAATCAAATTTATTTGCAGTATCGTGAACTGCTTTTCTGAAAGGAGACAATTGACTAGGGAACTGCAAACGAAATTCTGCGCGAACACCACGAGCTGACTCGTATTTGTGGTAGCATTTACACACGAAAATGCGCTGCTCTAGAGTCAACTGTCCCATCTTGGCGAAGGTCAACTCCTGCACTGCTTCGAAGCGATGTCCAAGGAAAGGAGGGGAGACTTTTAGGGGAAAGAGTGGGAAACTCGCTTGCAGCCGAAGGGATTGAAAACACCACGCATGCGGGATAGTTTTTACATGAAAGTTATGTATATTCGGACTTGCCCATTGACATCTAATTACCTTAATATTGCTTGAATATCCATATTCCTGAATTCGCTTCATGGACTTGCAGAGACCGAGAAGTCTTTTATGTATACTAGCTTGAATAAATATGGAACACAGAAAATTCTTCTTTTTAATCAAACACCTGCTCACATTTTCATTAAACGTTTGAAGCAGTTGTTTCACATTCCTTCAAGTATGCTTACAACTGCTAGATTATACAGTTCTAAAGATTTAACAATGTCTTACTATTTCGAAGAAATACTTGGAAAGACGGTCAACTACTTCCTATCGAGTAAGCAGTTGCCATTGCAACACAGAATTAGCGGAAGAGATTAAATTCAGATATTTGTTTAGCTGTAGCTTTCCTTTGCTCCTTAGACAAATTAAGAAAGAATTTATTGAGTATTATCGGTAGTTGCTCTTTGTACAACTCAGTGTAGTGGCCAAGATTTCCTCTTTTCGCTACCATGCAGATTTGGTACACTCAGAGCTATTCCGTTTCATCTCGTTCCTGGAGGTTGAGGAATGCAAGGTTGGAGATTGACGCTTTTGATTATTAGCAGACGCAATCCAGATTTAAAGTTGAGATCGACAAGGTGTTATCTACATTTTACATATATGTGTTAGACACAAAGAGAGACGGCGATAGGTTAATATATTCTATCATTCACATTTGTAAACTTCAAAGGTATTCGAATTATTTCATTGGACATGGTGAGTTCAGAGATTGCAATTCTCTTTGTTATGCAAATGAATCACTTTTATCTCGCTTTTAACATATTTTCGTTTGTTGATGCTAAGGATTTACATATAATTTGCGCCGTATTTCCCGTGCTAACTCACTGCTTAAATATTTATTAAAATGAACAACATAGTGACAAGGCGACCTTTTTTTTTTATTATAGTTGTACACTGCAATCCTGCCATATGTGGATTTCATTATAACAGTAAATAATTTCTGTTAAAGTGAAAACCGTGAATGTTCTTAAATTAAAAAAGCAATATGCTAAATGAACTGCAATAGTGTAAATTAAGCTTTGTTTTGACGGGAGAGGAAAAAAACAAGACTTTAGGACGATCAGAGGCAACGCTTATTTAGAGAATATCAACACTTTAAAGAGACTTAAAACGCAAAAACAATACGCATTTTTTCCTTTTTAATTTTGTGTTTTCTGTTAATTTCTTTTATTGTCTCTTTTTCCATCCGATCTCGTTTTATGCGTGTTCTTGAAACTTATATACATCAATCTAATAGTTTCTAGTTACAGCAGAAACGGAAGCTTCCTTGGAAGTTCTAGTACTGTAGGCTCTAAACTGAATCGCGAAAGGCATTTTTATTATTCCCATATATATTGTTACTGATTCTTTCCAAAAGCTATGATTAATGACAGTTTGGATGATGCTTGGATGTCTTTAAGAGAACTTTAACAAGCACTAACACTAATCATAACTTTTGGAAAGTATCAGTAACAATATGTGGGGGGGGGGTAACCATGAGATTAATCAACAAAATCTGTTTCGCGATGCAGTTGAGAGCCAGCACTACTAGGGCTTGAACAATAGTCCATTATAAGTAATCTTCAAATCCACAGTGCCCCTTTCAATCTCCCATTGTGACTAATATCAAGCTCTCTTCACTTCATATTCAACGCAGTTTTCAAGTACATGTACAATATGAGAATTAAGTCACGATACGTAGTTTGTTAAACATAGTTTGATGCTATTCCAGAAACAAGATAAATGTGACTCTTAATCTTCGGACTTAGGCAAATAAAGAATTAAGATTCTACAAAATATTCATCATTAAGAAAGTAACCAAATAATAGTATTTCTCATAGAATATTGTCATCATATGAATACTGAGTATTATTGGTTGTATTTTCAGGTTCTCTTGACCTTTCTCATTCTTTGGGTAAATGTAGACGTGTTATCAAAATCGTTTTTCAGCAGCGACGATCCTTTTTCTTTAATACGCTTCAGTGACTGCCTCAAATGGATTCCTGGAGTGAAGCCTATAGCTAGTATACCTGCATTCACATTAATAAATATTACTTCAGCACCAAAGCAGCAATTTTCACCACTTTTACCGAAGCAAAGCTGAACTTTAGTACAAAACTAATAGTCTAGTCCTAAATTTTTGATAAAGTTAATAATTTTATAAATGTACTAATTTAAGTTCATATGTATTTAATTAGTTTGACGTACTGAACTAAATTGAGATATTTTTACTTAGATGAAATGTATTCAATTAAGTTAATACCTTTAAAATTAAATGTATTTAATCAGTTTGACATATTTAACTAGGTTGATATGTATAATAACTAGAATGAAATCTTTTTGTTAGGTGAAATGTACTTAATTAAGCTAATATGTGTAAAATTAAGTTGACATGTATTTAATTAAACTAATATGTGTACGCTTAAGTTGGTATGTTTTGAATAAGTTTGACGTATTTAACTAGGTTGATATGCTTATAACTACAATGATATCTTTATAGTTAGGTGAAATTCATTTAATTAAGCTAACATGTGTGCATTTAATTAGTTATATATACGTAACTAGGTTCATGTGTATCTTACTAGAATTGCATGTTTTTAGCTAGGCTAAACGTATTTAATTAAACTAATATGTGTAAAATTAAGTGGACTTTATTGAATTATTTTGGCGTATTTAACTGGGCTGATCTAATTAGATTGACACGTTTGGTTAGGTGAAATGTATTTAAATAAGTTATCTGGCATGTAAATATGTGTAAAATTAATTCGACATTTATTAAATTAGATTTATTTATTTAATTCTAGGTTACCATGTATTTAGTTTAATTTTTAAGTATTTCGCTATAAATGATCATTATATTTTCATTATTCTTCAAGGTCACCGGGTGTAAGTCCAATGGCAGTTAATAAGTACATACATATTGCGACAAAGGCTAATGCATTCAGGTCTTCTCTTCCGCTCTACCAATTTTATAGTATTTTTCTAGGTACACCGAGCATTTTAAACCATTCCTGATGGAATTTAGAAATAAAACTTTGGGAACTTAACGTTTAAGCATAAAAAAGTGAACAATTCAATTTTAATTTTTAAATATGTTCATTTAAATCTTTCCTTAAATAATAATTAATAATTTTAACAACCTTTTTCGAGTTCTGGGAGTCACATAAACTAAAACGAATTTATAATGTGTAATTTAATTTTTCTTCCATTTTTATATTCTATACTTTTGAATGCTTTTAATATTTAAAAACAAAAAACAATTTCAATGATACATTTGTTACCTATAACGCATTTGCTTTTCCATTACAATATAGTAAAATTGAAAAAAGAACGCATTTATTACTTAGCATGAACTTCGTATTGCGCTAGAGAATGACCAGATTTTAGCACATACAGCAGCCATAAAACCCAGCAGTTACCGTGTAACTTACATTAGTGCAATTGATCCTTGCACAATTGCGTTACATGTGCTTTTATTGCGCTTTTGATTTATTCATTTAATAATGGTCGAAGGGTATGGAACCTAGTTTTCTCTCTAAGCTATTGGTAACACTGCAGTCGTGATTTAAATTTTGTTGGCGTCGCTTAGCAACTTGCGGTTACTGCAAAAACCAGTTTTAACTTATATAACACACATTGTCAAAGCACCAAGATTTATAAACAATACTATTGTTATCCCGAAGCTGTTAAAAAGTTAAGCCATAAAGACCATTATTATGTAATTGTACCACGATTATACGAAAAAGGATTTACATGAATTATAATACTCAACTTTAAAACTCTCTTAATGTTAAGCTTTCAAGCCAATATTTTTACTAATTTATCATAGTAGATAGCATCGTATCTCTATAAATCAAAATTTGAAGGGCACAAGGAAAGAACATATTGCAATTATTAGTAAAACGGCAATCTGTCTTCTATCTGTTGCAGTTTACTGGTGCTTTACAATTATCTGTTCATATTTGAAAGAAGAGATTCATTTCAGAGAAAACGGATAAAAAAATAAACCAAACAACGGGAAGAAGAGACCCATAAACATTTTTACAGATTAAAATGGGGTTTTATTGCATCTCGCCTAGGTACGTTCATAAGGAATTTTATTCAAATGAGTAGTGATCTGGATAATTTTTCTTCGTAAAAATAATTGGGGAGTGTAGCCAGAAGGGATCACAAACTCTCTAAATTAAGTTATTATAAAGGATTTCAACTTGTCGGCATGGGCCAGCAAAGTCTGTCAGGTTAAGATGTATTTATTCTCAGGCGGCTAGTAATAATCTAAAATTGTCTATATAGGATGTAGCAAAAATGTATGTCAAATTTTAAGTGTAATGTAGAGAATGAAAATATGTTATATGAACATGAGTGCGTAAATACTTTATTTTGTTGTTACAGCTCGTTTTTCTTGTATGATTAGCAAGCTGCTTATTCTGTAGCAAAAGCTTGAACATTAAAAGCAATAACAATAACCTCACACCAGAACAGTCAGATTACCAGTAAACTTTTTTGTTTAGTGGTGGTGCGGGGTAACAAAGTGTAGTTCTTAGGTTCACCGCCAATGTTTTTGTGTTCTGACAGTGCTGTACTATGTAGCATTCCACATAGAAAAGGCCCTCGTTAGCATGAAAATCAGCCGGTGACAATGCCTGTACAGCTGTAAATGGTAGGAATACAACAGGTTGTCATACAACACTCTCCAGACAGTCATGTGGTCAACATCCACTTGTCTTGTGCTGTCAACCACACGGAGCATCACCTCCTCCAGCTGTGCCGTACTCGTCATTTTAGATCTCCGATCGTGAGTGACAGGCACAAGTTCTCTATGAACTGAAAACACAGCTCAAAATCTATGAGTGCAGTTAGAGCATAGCTATCAGCTTTAGGTAAAAGTGAAAATGCACTTTAAAAAAACCGTTTTAATAAAGGGCAGCATATTCCACCATGGTTTGATGATGATTTCAGTGCTCAGTACGTTATGACGAATATGGGTTGTATCATCTACATTCATATACTTTTGAAATTTTATTGGCTAGGATTTTATTTTTCTTTCATGTATCGAAGTGGTTATCGATTAGGGCGACTCGGGACATGTGCGGCGAATGTAGGTAGTAATAATGCGTTGGCCAAGCTGCATAGCATTGTGTATGTACTATTAAAGTATTGTCAATGCATTATTGCTATATACTGTTGACTAGACGGTTGGGCAGACAACACAGTTTGTTTGTTAAACACGGTTAAGGAGAGAGAGAGATGTGTAAAGGAAGAACAAGGGAAAGGTAACGGTTGTAGAAGATAGCGTTGGTCAGTGAGGCCAGAGTCGTGGATAAGGGAAAATGTGAACGAGACACCAGCTCCGAGAAGCCGTGAACAAAGAAACATGTATATTGTAGTTTAATGTGAAATGCATTGAAAGAATAAATAATTGTCAGTATATCTTTCTCCTAAATATGTGTTTGATCTCCTATTAGAATTTAATAAGGAATAGTCCTAGCTCGCACCCCTTCGCAATGTAGTTAGGAAGTTTTAGGTAAAGTAGCCAGTAGGCTTTACCTGACTTTATTGCATAGAACGCAATTAATTAATTAATTACATATTTCGTGTTTTCGAGGAAATGGAATCGAACATTTTAACTGTGCTAAAACGGCATCAAATGATAACAAGGAGATGCTAAAGTAGGTCTCTAAAAGTTCAAGAGAAAATCTCCTAAAATTGGACTTTTTTTGAGAGAGAGAGAGCTAGGTATGTTTAAAGAATTATTAAACGTTTTTCTGCACTCTTTATTCTCTTATACCATGACGTATAAACTTTATATTACTTCTATTTATTAATATGTACACTAGAGCATTCAACACTAAGGCGACAATAATGATCTATACGGAAAGTGTAATAGGAAAATAACATATGTTAATCATCACTTATCCCGCTGACATAAAATGACAACTTCGCAGCTAAGATGTGTGCAGTGGTTCATAAGCTAACAGCATTCATAGTTGGGTTGCAACTCGTGATCACTGGGGCTTGTAGCAGGAATATAACATTCACGTGCTGATTAGTAAAGCACTTGGGCTGGTTCTCATGAGAGATCACTGGAAACAAGCTATGCCCCCACAACACCCATCATCACGCTTTCTCTGAACCACGTTTGCCCCAGAATCATGTAACTCATCCCCCACCTACGAGCCGTTAACACTTCCCTTAGTGCCTTCGCCTCGCTAAGTGCTCTGCCACTGTTTGGATCTACAGCTATTGCACTTCAACTATTATCTAATTACTATTGTTTCTTACTGCTTCCCATTGTGAAGATAATTTTTCCCCAAAAAATATTAAAATCCGAGCTGAACAGTGCTGATCCTACCATATATCAGATTATCCTCATGCCATTTTAAACCTCTTAGTACACGCCATTTTATTAATAATGATAGAATCCTTCTGTATTATATTGCTAGGAATCGTGCATTTTATACATAGTCCAACATTTGTTAAACTATTAAACATAAACAAGAACTTAAAACTTCTATCAATGATGTATCAATAATAAAATATATAATTAAGAACGAAATGCAGATTCAAGTGAAACGTTATAGGTGTACATTATTGCCCGTTAACAGCACATGTTCCACATTATTGCAACATGATTTGGTAGAAAGAGTCTTCACAGCTAAAAGAAGCGTGGAAACGCTAGCAGTTTGAGATAGGCTCACAAGCAGGTTGGACCTATTGGTGTCACATCTTCTCTCTTCTTCCGCTGGGAGGAACGAGTTAAAGAATATGTGAAATTAATTTACATTAATATGTAGCAATTGTAACTCTCTTTGGTAAACTATGACAATGTAATACATTTATGATGAAATTATTTAGTGAATCGTAGATGTCAAGCTTAACATGTTTCCTCTCAACTTGATAGTCAAGCAAGTGTGATAATAACCATGTAGATATCTTTCAGATAGTTAAAATACGTAAAGCTACGAGGGTAGGTCCATAAGTTTCCGGCATAACCGTTTTCTAGGTATGATAAAGAAAAAAACCATATTTCCATTTTCAATATAGTTACCCTTTATTTCAATATACTACTCACATCTTTGAATTAACATTTCAATCCCCCCTTCCAAAAAATAGTCAGAAGTCTTGTCTGGAAAATAGGCATAAACAGCATCCATCGCTTCTTCGTCACACTTAAATTTCCTTACTCGTAGGTCCTCTTTCAGTTTTGAGAAAAAAAAAAAATAGTCACTGGAAGCTAGATCTGGGCTGTAGGGTGAACGGCCGATCTCCTTGAAGCCACATTTCTTCACAGCTTCCATTGTAACAAGAACTGTGCACAGGCGCGTTGTCGTGAAGGCGCACACCACCACTCAGCTTTCCTCGCCCCTTCTCTTTGAGTGAAAGCACGTAAGGTGTGCAGTAGGTCAGCATAGTACTCCCCATTTACTGTGGTGCTCCTCTCCTCGAAGTCAATTAAGAGTATTCCTTCACAGTCCCAAAAGATAATGCCCATGATGTTCTTAAGTTGACTGAGTGATCTTGGCCTTTAGAGGCGGTGCTTCGCCAGGTTTATGCCGCTTCATTGATTCTGTTTCAAACAAGGGATCATAATAGCGAACCATAGTTTCATCTCCTGTAACAATGGTTTGCAGAACTTCTCTCTCGTTGCCATGGCAGAGTTCCAAAAATGCCTGACAACAGATGACTCGTCGCTGCTTTTGGACTGAGGAAAGAGGTCAGGGCACCCATGTTGCACTAACCTTATTCATGTTTAATTTTTCATGATTAATTCGAAGGACTGTTGTTTTAGAAAGGCCCAACCTTGCTGCTATTTCTGTAACCATTCGAAAAAGTTGGCTCATACTTTTACGGTAGAATATGAAGGGAGTGCTTACCTATATATACCGTCCAATCGCAGTTTAATATCATATGGAGTAAGCCCTTCTTTCGTGAAGAACTTACTGCTAGACACTCCATTTTGAACATGTACATATGACCTTCTCTATGCAACTATATCTGGACAACTGAACACAGCGGAGGGGAAGTTACAGCTGTAATTATTTACTTAACAGATAAGGGTTTTGTGTAGGCGATAATCTTTATCGGCGAGGCCGGAAAGTTATGGACAATAAGCACAGAGCTTCACTCTTGATGAGAATTAACATTTGTAATCCTTTATTCTCACCTACCTATGTATAGGCAAAAATTAGCCTCAAGTCTAATTAATATATTTAATGGAGGGATCCTATTAAATACAAAAATGAACGGTTCACGCGAAAACTATCAAAGCAATTTTTTTTAAGAAAACAATTTTGTATTATATTTGTTGCCACCGTACAATAGGGCATGAACCAAACGACGGCTACATATATTTCTTTATAACTGTATATTCGTAAACCTTTTTTAAAACCAATCTCCAATATGGAAAAATGAACAGTATTATTAATCTTCAAATGTGGAACTGCGTCTATTATCTCTTTAAATTACTTTGTACTTATTAAAACTCTGAATATCATTAAAAGCAATGGAAATAATTTAAACCTAGCAACATCTTATGGAGATAAACCCAGATCTAGTTTCACATTTGATACACCACCTAAAATTAAATTGATATTACAAATGTCACTATAACCTGGATTTTTGGCAAGCATTGTTTTCGAATTCACTTTCATTGCTTTTGTTTTGTCCGCTGCAACAGTTGAGACATATTGTCACTTTCTTCAGGGTGCTAATACTTTTGTACATAGGGATGTATTACTTTTGGAAACCATTTAATGCAGTTGTGATACAAGAGAAGTAATTTATGGCATATGCTTTTTAATGTATTTCACAAAAAAAAAAAAAAAAAAAAAAAAAAAAAAAAAAACTAACTGTGAATCCAATTGAAACATCCCTGTCAGAGCCTAAAATACTTGACACATTTTAGTTTTCTGCTTTTCACATTTTATAGAAAAACTGGGACCCGCTTTAAAATGCCGATGCTAGCAAAATATCTGTCAAGAATAATTTAAGGTTGAAAATAGTTCAAATATATTTGGAAACGTGTAAAAATATGTTCTATTCACGAAAATATAGACAAATATGGAGAATAAAATATGTTTCAAAATACTGCAAATGCCCCTTCTCGTAAACACATGACAAACATTTACTTGTAACTAGTGAAAAAGTACGTATTTTCATATAAGTCCTATCTGTGCTAATGACACACGGCACAACTTTTACTTCCTTTTTCATTTTCTTCGATAAACAAAATGCCTTAACTCTAGTAGAAAGTTCGTCCTTCGGTATGACAGGAAACCAAACGATATTATTAATGCAATCTACTTTGCATTAATAATGCACCTTTATTTTGCGTTCGTGGAAATTCATTCATTACTCTATTTTAAACAATGTACCTATATATCAAGTTATAAGCTTAAGATGAATAACATTTAGAAGTTGTAGCTGCTGCAGTATTCCTAATTTGGGATTTACTTATTAGCCTTCTTCCAGACAGGATTTCTGCAGACGGAAGCAAAATTTCAGGGAAGCGTACTTATTTCACTGGTTTAGTCTAGTGCTAAAGAGGATTGGTAAAACAGAAATTTAAGTCATCTGTGCTGTGCATTATAATATTCTGAAATTAGTTCATTAAACGGTTACAATAATTACTTTTGTGTTACGTATATGCTCGTAGCTTACAGGGGATTTGCCTGTAAAAGCTATTCGTCAAAATTATAACTTTGTAAACGCCATTTAATTAAGCGATATTCACAAGTGTTTATTTTGTTACAAAACACACAGAAAATAAACGACATAGTTTATAAAGTAAAGTAAATGAATAACTCTATTGCATAGAGAGGCAAGTGAAACCAAGAAGAAACGGAATGAGTTTAAAGAATTGTCATCATTAAGTTAATGCGAAGGACTGTCTTGGCTATCAAGTGTAATTTAGCGTCCTCCTTTTCAATTACTCGGCTTAAACTGTCCTTTAGGTGGAGAGTGGGAAACAGACCAATTTGTTTGTTTCTGCGGAGACGGCAACCAAACGACAATCTCACTAGGTTCGTGTTTTACTGTAAAGCGTGTGCAAAAACTGCGGTGTACTTTCAACAATGAACGTAGACTTAATCCATTTATGGTAGCTTCGCTTACTTTTTCGTAAAGCTAATTACGAAAAAGTCCTTATGCATTATGTTCCATTATGAACTGAAACAAAGCATTTTAACTTTTGGGACATTACAGACGGTGAAAATGAAATGGAAAAGGCGGGAAACAATTTCTTGGAAGGAAGCGTTCCAGATCTAAGTTTAGGATACGTTTCCAACATTTGCCATTGAAAGGAAAGAGAAAAATCTGAATATAACCTCAATCAGAGAGGGCGGTCTTGGAAGTATGCGAACTCCAAATAATCTATTCAACAACCTCGGCCACTCGTGTCGATATTTATTTATGACCAAGTTGCATTGCTAAGAGCTCAAATCACAGTAGGCACAAATAGGGCCAATTTTAAGCTAAGTAGGATTTATTAGCTATATTTTTGCATAAACTGCTCCCATTTATAGTTGCTTTGCTGCATTCTAATAGGGTCAGTTTTATTATAATATCACGAATTAACTCTATAACAATATTAATAATAATACTAATGGTTGTTCTTTTATATCCCATTGTGTGGGAGTTGTAACCAATATTATATTGCAAATATTTTCATGCGATTAAAAAACTTATCACTCTTAATGGTTAGCTAAATTTTTATAATTATAATTCCATAGGGTGTATATATTATCAGTGCTGAGGACAGAACGTTAGAGCCTGGAGAGATCATAGAAGTATTTATTGCAATTTTTCTCACTTACAGAGATGTGAATTGGTAAATATTTTTGGAAAGGAATAACAATGTGATAACTAAATTATAATGCTTTTTAAACGCAGTAATTAACCAAATATTTACATAAGAGAACGCTAGTAAATCTAGTTGTTGGTATTGCACATTCATTGAAACATGTATTTTCTATAAGAAATAACTGAAAATTTTATAAAATACATTTCTTAATACGTTTTACATTTCTTGGAAGAAATCAGGAATTAGAAGCATATTGTAGAATCCCGTTATCTATAAATATTGCAAATGAATGTCGCTTACATATATGTATTTAGCGAATGCACTTGAATTACACATTTTATATCGGGTGAGCAAAGAATGTGTGTAATGCCCTCATTCGATTGCTAACTTCATGTAGGCAACCTCAACAGAAAATGTACAAAGTAATATTTAGTATACAAGATATTCTGTCGTACTGCAAGGGGGGAAAGAAATACCTTTTGTTAACTGAAAGAGAGGGCAGTGACAACCTGTACTTTGCTGGCAGATAGGAAGGAGGAGGAGGGAGTAGATAAATCTTTAAACAAAGTAAGACTGCTCAAATCGGAAGAGGCAGGCAACTTAGAAGGGTTAGGGGAACATGAGTAACAATATTTTTGTTGGAACTATATGTGAGAGAGTATAAGATATGTACTTTTGTACTGTTTTATTTTCTGTTTACTTTAATTAGGTATTTAAAATATATTATATATATTTCTTTTTAATTAATTAATTCATTAATTTATAATGTTTGTCTCTTAAAAGTTAAATATTGGTTTCGTGTGTTTCCTATGCATTGGAAAAGCACCTACGGTCCCAGGACCCGTGGGACATGGATGAGTTAGATTTGTAACAAACATATTTTGCAAATAAATACTTTGCGACTACTAGTAGTTGTCTAGGAGTACCATGTATTTGTGGGAATTTAAAAGTTTGTCACCATGTTTTTCCTTTGTCTTTTGGTTACTCAGTCATTAAAAAAAAAAACTAAGGCAACCAGGGATGTCGGCAAAGGGCCTTAATGTCATTGTCTGGACTTCTAATACCAAGCGTTGCTTCGTTTCACTCTCTAATGTAAACGAAATCCGCAAATAGAGCCAAGTTAATACATTCGTACCTTCTTGTGATAGTTCAAACTGAGAATGCTTAAAAATACCTTTACAGAATGCTGGTATTGGATCAGAAGCTCGAAATGTGATTCCTCTTGCTAAGCAACAAGAGAGGTGAAAGTAAGAATTCTTTATAATCATCTGTTGGTTGCTGAACTTTCCAGCATCTCTTGTCACAATATTCTCAGTACTGGATCCAGGAATAGTTTGTCTGTTGCTAGGGGCCATTCTGTCTGAAGATTCTTATTTCTTGATTTGTAATATGATTGCTAGATCGTGATTACGACAAGCAATCCACACCAACTCGGTACCAAATGCTTCTTCAATCCTAATACAAGCTCCCGTGTAACTAGCTGTAGTATCAAGTACCAATTCTTTTATTGTTGGCGTGAGGTTCCATTTTTATGTATAGAAGGCTGAGCTTGAGATTCTCCAGTTCCTCTTGCTATGTTTAGAACGTCCAGAAACTATTCTTGTCTGTTTCCAGTAACAAGGACAACAATCCGGTGAACTCCTTTCTTCAACTCACTGATATCTGGCAGCAATTCCATTCCAATGTGAAAGAAGAGGACCTTCCAAAGGATAATCTTTCTCTTCTTCTGCTACAACTATTTGCATTGTTTTTCTTCTAGATCGCTGGTTAAACTTCTGGAGATGGTTAAATCCAGACATTATGCCCTAGCGCCTCCGTTATGGATCCAGGTACAAATTCTGCTCTACGATCTGGAAGATTGACTCTATCCAAAGTATTGACAACTTTAAGTAATTCGTATATGTTTACAGATACACCCCCAGCGGCTAATGATGTTGACACATAATTACTGGTCTACAATTTTTTTTTTTTTTTTTTTTTTTTTTTTTTTTTGCTTTTATAATTTTTCCACCTGGATATATGTATTATGAATTTTCTGAATTCAAATGTTTTTCGGTTTTACTCTATCGGGATGTTTTTAAACAAAATCACATCAAATGTAAAATGCACTTATATTTTTGATGAAATATGAAGTTAAATGCATATCGCTAAGACAAAACTGTGTTTGTAGGTTTCATTATAACTTAAATATTAATGAATATATTGAAAAAAGAGAGCTCTGTGTCAATAATTATGAATTTTCGAACTTTTTTCACTCTTACGAAGAAGAAAACTGAATTTTCTTTGAAGTTCTGATATGTCCTTCACTAGTGTCCCTTTTCAAACATCAACAGTAATTAGCCCTCATTGATACATCCCAGTGACCTTGATTGTTGTTTTCATTGTTTTAATGCCTTTATGAAACCGCTCACCTGTTCTTACTCATTGCATCAAGATTCGCAGGGAAGTAATCAATATGGCTGTTGAGAAAATACACTTAAACACTCATTCTATACCCTAGATTTCAAAATTTTATAGCATTTCCTCCACAGTGCTTCATGATTCTCAGATTTCTTGTTGCCAAAGGTAGTTTTCTGTCACTTTTTTGTATGCCAACCATGCTGACTTCTCTAACTCCGACATTGACTAAGGAAAGGTCTCAAAGCTCACTAATCTAGGGTCTATCGAAAATACCTGCTGCTATCTTAGCTTCAGTTTTCTGTGGGAACTTTGTAACAAGAAATTTGAAACAATCACTATCCTTATTCAGAGCAGTAACAAATTTCTTCATCAGTCCTAACTTAATATCCAGTCGTGGAAGAAAAACATTAGAAGGAAAAAACAATTGCTCATACTTCGCATATATTTTTTTCTCTTATGTGGGCAATTTTTTCTATTCTCTGATTAAGCCCTACTGTTCCATTCACAAAGTGAACAATTTATTATCTCGTTTAAACATCTCAGAATATTTATTTTATATAGCTGCTCAATAAAAAAATAATAAAAACTTTTATTTTCTATAATACCGATTTCTGAAAAACTATAGCTCGATGAGACAAAACGAAGACTGGTTTGAGAGATACCATGTGGTAAGAAATCAGAAAATATGAACATTTTTCATTCAGCAAAAATTGTGTAGACCAGCGAATGATCTGTACGTTGGTTGCTGTGCCTTTCATGCCTAAGTTCATTTCTTCATGCGGAGTCGCTGTATTCTTTTTCTTTCCTTTCGCTGTCTTTTCTTGATTTCTAGTGCTATACGTCTTCTCTTTCGTTTTCAAGAAATATCCGGTCTAACTCTTTCAGTGCAATATGAAACAGCTTGTTCAGATCACTTTTGAGTGTATTATATCACTTTCTCGCTGTTAGCAGTGTTTTTCTTTAGTTCCGGAAATTTATCATACAGTCTGCAAAGTTTCTTAACTGCCGAATCTACTCGCTGGGTTGGAACTTGCACGCTCTTATTTGAAACTCTATATTCACTAATTATCTGGCAGTGCCTTGCCTTCATCCAAGTGCTGGAACTGTACACATTGGAGCATATCTAATTCACGCGGTAATTTTACTGTCGACAATTCGGGGATTGACTTCCCAAGCAGCCAGTTTCTCAAACCAGAAGATACATATGCTCAAGCTATTATATACTTTCATTAAGTTCAAATTTAACACAGCAGTTAGGCTATCAGAGACATGTGGAGCTATTGGAACGACTTCTGCCTTGGCATAGTGTTGTGAACACCATTTTAGTTCACTAGTTATCGCTTACTGCTTTTCTCTGTTGCAGCTTTTCAAAAGATGCTATTGAAGAATGTCGGTTTGAAATAAAACCCTATATATATATGTACTTTACATTTTTACTTATATAAATATATGGAAGATGTGTTAATTTGAGCTTTCCGGCAAAGGTGTGACTCCAAAATCTGAACCCCCCCCCCACCCGAAGAGTCGAAACTGTCCTCCATGTTTATTTGTTGTTATCAACAGCACTATCACACACAAATGTAAGTTTCTACATTTTATTATTTTCACCAATTAATGTATGGAGTTGTATGTCTATTGTTTATTCACATTTTGTATAAATAATATTTGGGAACATTTAAGCGATATGGCCACATAGACCTGACCTATTTCTCACAATTTTATATCTTCCCAACCGATAGTAACATTAATCTCCGTTCTTTCTAAAAATGTGAAACCTATTTTTAACAATAATAGTTATTTAAAAAATAGGAAGGTCATGGTCACATAGACAACAGAAAGCACTTTATTGGTTCGCTGTTAAAGAAAGAGTGGTGAACCTTACTTGGAATCATCGATCTGTCTTGAAAGCTACGTGGCTTGTTGCCCTTCCTCGGGGGAGTTTTTACGGCACTTGTCTCTTTATATTCCCTACGCTATGAAGATAAAATTTTTCTTTAATACACCAGTAAATTCAAATATTGGCTTTGTGATGGCCACAACTGCAAGTCTAGCGTATTTCTGGAATTCTTTTAGCACTATTTATTTTTGATCACTATTTAAAGGTTTATAGCTTATTTGTGGTCTCTATGGAGTTGTGTATGTAGTAAATATGTTCTTCAGTAAAAGATTTTACTCAGCATTCGATAACTCAGATGACATCTGTGGAAAAAGTGACCTACGAAACTTTAACAGTGCTTTAAAAATTGTTAAGGTTGTGATATGTGTAATAAAACAAGTAGTTAATATCCATTTCATAAACTCTAACGCATTACATTGTTTTATGTTAAATGGTGTAGTTAACGCAATGAAATAACATTTTGCGATGTACCGTAATGAATATTCCTATTACTTGACTTCGCGAGCTCTTACTCTGGCTTTAATAACAAGTTCTGTTCTACCTCTTTGTTATCTGAACATTTCACGCCGTAATGCATTTGTAGTAAAAGTGAATTGACTTCTAGTAAGAGCGTTTTAGGTTCATAGGCTTAGGTTTGCAGGCATAGTTAACCAATCGTAATACACTGGAGCACGTTCATTTAATTACACCAGAAGGACTTTAAGATCTTCATATTTGGAGGGAATAGTGTTGCTATATGGGCATGTTAGGTATGTTTTTCTGTTTATTAACTTCTTCATATCTGCCTCAGTGGTCTAGGGGTAACACGCTGTTCTTCAAACCCGGCTGAGGTCGATAGGTTTTTCGGGACGTAAAAATCTCAAGCACAAGTCCTCTGGGAAGACTCAAAGCCGTTGTATATTTGCGGCACGTTATAGAACTCCATACCTGAAGAGGCTCATGGACAAACTTACCGGCCATTTCACGTTCAAGCAATGCTTTTTCATCACACACTTGAAGCGATGGGCTGACTACATATCATTCTGACAACTGTAGGTCCTAAATTCAAATGGTTCATATAGTCCATCAGGTTCCGGAACAGGCATTGGACCTAAACCTTGTAAGTCGGTGATCTAAAGTATTTTTTGATTGAGTTCAGCTTGATTGCGTACGGACATCGTTAATTTCCTCGGCAATTAGCGCGGCGCTTACGGAGTGGCTTGACAGTAACATCAAAAGCCAGTCAACTATGACTGATCAACATATAAAATAATAGTCGTAGGTTCACGTTAATAATATACACAATCATTGGTTACGGGAACTTTATGATAATTTTCATTCTTATCCTTCATTTTCTGTGACAGCATATATTGCTGAAGCCGCTGATCAATACACCTTTTGAAGAGATATTTTATCTAAAAATATATTAATTTATCTACTATGGTATAGCTAAGGCAATTAGGCCTCCTCTTCCTCTCTACCAATATAATAATAATTTCATTAAGTTTCAGTGAAAATGCCACAATTATAACATAAGCAGTAACAAGATAATACTCGTACACATGGAACCTATATAAAAATGAAAGAGAAAATAAACGTGTGCTAATAAATATGAATAATCAAAAATATTAACATAATAAAAAAGAACAATAATAACACAAACACTAACACTGACACACACACACACATATATATATAAATATATATATATATATATATAAATATTGAGTGTAAATAAATGTGCTAATGAAAGGTATAAAATGAAAAAAAAAATAACGTTACTAAGAAGTTGAAGATTATAATGAAGGTGATGATGATGATGATGATGATGATGATGATAATAATAATAATAATAATAATAATAATAATATTATTATAACAGTATATATAATACTTTTTAAATGGTGTTTAACGCCCGTTTTAATTACTGAGACCTCACAGGCGGTGGAACTGATGATATATGAGATGAAATGATAAACTGGGAAAGGATACTTTTTATTTAAAGGAAAGAAACGTTTCAGTCTGGGGTACTTCCCCGACATTTGCCATTAATGAAGACTGGAAAACACCTCAGTCAGGGAAGACGGTCCTGGCGGATATCGAACCCCACACCTCCCGCTCATAAGTTTGCGTCTTAACGACCTCGGTCACCCGCATAGCTTTTAAGATAATATTCTACAGCAAGGTGCAATAAATAAATATCTGCATGCAACATAAGCAATCTAAATCTAAGGTAATCTATAATTTCTAATCAAATGAAACAATTTCATATGAAATGCTTCTAAAGCTTGGCAGTCTCTGACTTTCAGAGATGGGCAGTAGTTACGGTGAAAGATTATGAATCAAATCATGTTAAATTCCATGGTAATGCGCCGTGTTGTGTAAGAATAAAAGGATAGTGTTCTCAATTTGTAGCTTTCACGTCTCTTAAAATGAACCTTATTATGCACCAAAACGTCAAAGAAACGAAGTATTGCCTACTTTCTACTCGACAAATGTAGCAACCAAGCACTTTCATTAGCTGAGATCATTTACATCGCCGAAAGTTTTCTGTGGGTAATTTTTCCATTTAATTTTGCGGTAAAGGAGCTATAATCTGCAGTAAAACTGAAGACGGTACTGTAGATAATATGTTCAAATAAAAACCACACCAGTTAAAATCGCCAAGTTAGGGGTTTTCTGTACCTATTTTTTTTAGAAAGAGAGCATGGAGGAAGGCTAAGAATCACTTGAGGGATATGGATAGAGAACAGACATTGCAACATAGAGAGATAAGTTCGCTGGAAGTACAATCTGGGCTAAATTCTGAATGGCAGTAAATAAAAAAGGCCAAATGCGTTAGATAGGGGCTCGTTTTTTTTTTTTTTGATTAGTGTTTAACGCCCGTTTTAACTACTGAGGCACCACAGGCGGTGGACACTGATGATACATGACATGAAATGATATATTGGGAAAGGATTTTTTTTTTTAAGGAAGGAAGTGTTCCAGGCCTAAGTTTAGGTACCTCCCCGGCATTTGCCAGTTATGAAGACTGAGGAAAACCTGGAAAAAACCCCAGTCAGGGAGGACGGTCCTGGCGGGATTCGAACCGCAGACCTCCCGCTCACGAGTCCATGCCTTAACGACCTCGGCCACCCGTGGCGGTATAGGGGCTCGTGGGGCTCAGACTATGGTCATGGAGGATGAGTAAGATCAACTATAACGGAGAATTTACCCCATCTGTGAGGTTGGGGAATCATGGACACATATATTGTCTGAATGTAAAAGTACAGAAGAATGTAGGGTTAGTATCTGTCACACTCCTTTACATCAGAAGGAGATGGTCATACTGGGCTCTGCTGACAGGCAAGAAAGGTTAAGAGAGATTAAGTAAATCTGCGATGAAAGTGAAAATGCTCATATTTGAAAAGAATTATAACAAATTCATTGAATCCAGCTGTGAGTATGTCGTTTCTAACGTGACTTCGAACTATTTCTTTTCTGAATATGTAGTTTTAATTTTTTTTTAGAAAATTCTTCTTCTTTTTTCTTTGTTTTTATTCTAATTTTATTTTATTGTTGAATATAAATGTTTATGTTTGTTTTATTGTGAAAAGTATAATAGACCACTTCATTTAAATATGCCTAGTGTGTTATAAAAGCACGTTGAACCCATGCGCCTGTTGACATTTTGTGCCACTACCACTACTACTTTACTCTGCAGAGATTTTCTTAAAACGGTAACACATTTGTGAGACCGAGTTCATTCTGTGATAGCTAACATTAGCTTCCCAATCTCTCAAACCAAATACCTGGCACTGCTGATCTGTAAAACTCGCCTGTGCACTGTGCAGTCCTAATGACTAGATGTGAAGGCAACAGCCTTCATCCAACCCCAAACATGAAGTCCCATGGGAGCTCCAACTCTCTTCGGACCTCGTTCCCTAAACCACTAACTCCTCTTCAGTCCCTTATGCTCCCTAGCCATCCCGATGATGGTGAAGCAGATGATGCGTAAATTGAAAACGGGAAGGGACTGGGGCATGCTGGAACAACCAATCCAACCCGTAATTAAACCGTGTTATTAATTATTGAAATTGAGTGGCAATCGCGTTTATCCTGCAGGGTCCCTGTTCTTCGCTGCAAACGAAACTCTGTAAAGCCCGATTTCGGTATCGGAGATCTTACTTCATGGGCAGTAATGTTATTCATATTGCTAACTTTGTATGATCCAAGCAAGTAAATATTTACAGTCAGTACCCCTTGAAAAGAAGAAAAAGTATAACAGAAACTACATTAGAAAACAGCATTAAGCAAGGTGGCTTATTAATTACTGAATTCCCATTTTTAGTGCTTAAATATTTTGAACGTATATCCATAATCAGTAGGGACAAGAAGTATTTGCAATTGCATATTTGTATAGTAATTACGTTTTCATGTTTAATTGAGATTAACGAATATTTCTTCGTGCATGTATGTGCACATTAAACGTTTCGCGCATATTTATAAACATTTTGTTGTGAACACAGTTTTTTTTTTAGTTTTTTTCTGGACTTAGATGAAACATGCAACTTGCAACAAACCCATCTTTACCTGCTAGGCAGAAGTAAGTGTATAGTAGTCTATGTGTCTTCCATGAGTGTCCTTATCTCCATAGTAGGAGACTTCTTCACGAAAACAAATTCGGAGTATCCAAAGAAAGACCCAGCAAACATTCTTTGTTTCAAACAATTCATGCTTAAGCAAAGAGATTTGCATTTTTGTACAGTTTAATGCTTACCATTTATCGACTTTTCTTCGGATAAGAGTGGATCCATGTTTGTTTTTCTATTTCATTTTTTAAAAATCACCTTGACAGCTGTACCATAACAGTATCCTAGGAAGCTTATGATAATTCCAAATGATCCAACGCACAAAGTAACACATAAACACAAAATGACCATGGAAAGAAAAACAGACATTCCTCGTCAATTGTTTAGAAGTTATCAAATACAATTTGCAAACTTTCATACAAAGAATCGTAGCTTGAAGTAAGTGAGGGAAACTAACAAAGTGCTAAAAGGATATGACAGTAATTACAGGTGTTATATCCTCGCTTCGTGTGATGTGAAATTCTATTCACAACTTGGTCTTTATGGACAGCAGAAATAAATTGGGACGTGAAAACATGAAAGCATTATTATGTCACAAATTTCATAACGGTATAACTAAGAAATTAACCCTAATAATTTGTAATGTTCTGTTTCTTCTTATGGGATCTGATGTTAAACTTTTTTCAGGTTCAAGCTTTTAGCTCATATGCAAGTGCATATCTTGGTATTTTAAGAGCATATTTTAGGATTATATGTGGATATAATTTTCAACATTAGTTATCCATAATAAAATAATTACCACTGAATTGTTGTAACTCTGGATAAACATACCACCAAATTAGAATGAACCAGTCAGTGGGTTCTGAAGCTCTGTCCTAATTATTAATATGAAAAAACATCACCGTGTTCCATGGTTAACATTTTCTACTTTTACTAGTTCACCCAAATTTCCAGAGAATAATAAACCAATATCCAGCCAAAAATCTCCCTCTATACTTCTATAACGAATAATCCGGCCTTTCATAGAAACCTTCGCTTCATAGCACTCACTTTTACTCGTAGCTGTTTCCACTCCCTTTCAACCATATACATTTATTAATCCAGTTTATGTACATATTTGCTATTCTGTCTACGCAGAGAATTTTTCCATTATTTTTATCCTTTCTTGGTGCTCAAAACTAGCCATACCGCCTTATAAACTTTTTTCCCCATGGTTTTTACCTCTCTCTCTCTCTCTCTCTCTCTCTCAGTAATGGCTCCCCGCAATTGCAGACTGCCACGTAGTAGTGCACATGAACAAGATTAGGAAAATAAATAAATAATAATTAAAAAATAAAGAGGACAAATGCAAGGAAAAACCACAGAAAACAAATTCGCATAAAAGTAATGAACATAGGAAATGAAGAGGTTATTTTAAACTGTCCTATAAGGATTCATATTGGTTATTGTATAAGTGGCGGCGAAGCAGAACCAAATATACGCGTATAGTAATATGATTTCATTTATCTTGGTTTTCTTATACTAAGCTTTTTCCAGGCGGTGAAAACGAGGAGTAGTACCACACCATGAGGCCAATTACTTTTATGTTAGTGAAATTTATATTTATCCTTAAAATATGGTATTATGGTGTTGCAGAAGTTAATTTTACATAGCCCTCGTTTTGACACGTGGCTGGCTTAACGGGAATTTGCTAGGCACCGCGATGCACGCTGTTGCTGGCGGAATCGGATATTCATAGCCCTTTAACTTCAGGCGCATAGATTTCTGTAAGCACACCAAACGCCAATTTGTGTGTACAAGATTGCGGTTTTCTGCACTCCAGTATCTATTGTTTTGTATTATTTAAATAGAACAATGCTTCGTCCGTAAAAAAAAAATAATAAAATAAAAAATAAAATTAAACGCGGGTCAATAGAACTAACATTAACACTATCCAACACCCAATTGTAGAAATTAACTGTATGCACATCACGTGGTTGCAATTCCTGAACTACAGCTATCTTATGGGGTTTTAATTTAACATTTTTAAAATTTTAATGTCATTGGAAGCCGAGGTTTGGGAAATTCCTGATTCCTGTGCAACCTTTTTAAGAGATTTCTTTTGGCACGTCTAAATTTTCTCCCATTTCATTGAGTTTTACCTTTATAAGAACACGGCGAAGAAGAGACCCTGTTTCCCTAAATCTATTCACAGAATTGTGAACCGTTTCTCTGTGAGGCACACGAACAGCAGAGAATCGGTCTATAAATTGCCGTCTCACATCTCTACAAGGTTTTGTTGTCTGCTAGGAATCATACATGAAGATTCTGTGTGCTAAAGTATAAAGAATTTTTCGCATTTTAACAGCACTAGCACGGTATAACAATGAAACACGTGGTCTCACAACATTCAACTTCTGGTAGACAAACACTTCACGTCAACTGATTAGCCAGCACATGGAGAGGCGGAAAAGTGAAGGGGAATAGAATCGGTTAGAAATAAGGCAGGAATATCCCTGTTAAGCCTGCCACGCGTCCAAATGAAGGCTCTGCATTTGATTCACTACCTCAGGCTAACCCTTATGGTTTTTTTTTTTTAAACATCTAATGGTAAGATCTATATATAACCCACATTTTTGTTTGATGTGGTGGTAATCATATCGTTTCTTCTGAGCTTACGTCAAATAACAATCAGTGAACTTTTTCAAAGACCTGAATGTTATTATATTGGGGCTCTTCTGAGATCATTATCCTTTGTTGGCGAGAGTTAGAGTTACGTAGTGTTTCTCCAAAGGAACAAAAAAACTACTATATTTCTCAGATACAACTGCTAACCTCAATGTTTTGATCCATACACTTTGGATTCCCCTTTCTCGTTCAGATTGCTCAGAGCAACTTTCGTGTTTACTAATCAGATTAAATGTTGGAATGACATCTGAATAATTATCATCATCTGAAAAATCAAATGGTGCGGACTATTTTTCTGACTCTTCTAAAGCTTGAAGGTTGCCATTTTAATATCATCTTCATCATATATAAACCTCCATAAAAACAAACCAAATATCATATTCTGTGCATCCAATGCTTGATATTCCCTTAAGTAGACGACAGTATAGCAACTTATAGTAGTGTTATAATTATAGTAATAACAGTGAATGACTTGGATCTTTGAGACTCGCAGATGAAATGATAGTCCAGAGCATCAAGGACACTCTCCCTATAAAGGAGACAAAGGCAAAGTAAAGGCAAAGGCACCCAATGAAACAGTCGCTTGCAATATTCATGTAAGTATGTGCCATTTAACAGTGGTGTTGTCTCGCAGGTCCAGCAAGGTTTAGACTAGCCCATTTATCCCATCATCCCACTTATTCCATTCTTCTCTAAAATCTTAAAGCAGTTGCCGGGAGAAAAGAAAGAATAAAAGGGATCAGACGCTTCGAAGACAAAGATTAAGTGTAATTCTCTGCGTGCGTATGCTGTCAGCGGTTCTGCACCCACAAAACCGACGATTGAAAAGTAATTATTGATATTTCATTATTTATTTTCAGCGACTGAGAAGAAAATCACGTGCACAACGCATTGAATGCACAGTGCAATCAAACACTGGTTTGGATTTCAGGGTGGGGCACCACGGCCGACCCATTTGTGTCCAGCTGCCGCTGTATCGATCCAGATGCGATAGAATAGGCCGACACGTCTATCATGAACCAGGGACGCTCACATTTTGTAATAATTTTTATGGTTTTTTATACACATTTAAACAAACATTTGGACAATTTTTACTCCTGTCTGTAAAACAAAAGTAATTACCGTTTTATTTTATATTTTAAAAATAAATTATCCAATGAAACCTTTATCTTTTTTATGTTTAAATATCTGTTTTTATATACGGCATTTATTTACTACAATTTTGGTATTACTTTAAGTACCCTATTGTCCAAATGGACAGAAGAACCGTACTGTTACCTAGAAACACATGTGACCATTTTGAATTATTATTTATTTCCATATTTGGAGGGGGCAGCTAAAGAAATCGAAAGCAAAAGGAAGGTTCATGGTAAAGTTCAATATTGGAGACAGTGAGGTATATGTGTGAACGTTTACGCCGATATTCATTTATTAATTTTTAATTGACTTTCTTCGCCAAAAGGGATTGTATTAGGTTTCAAATTAATGTCAATAAAAATGTAAAAATTTGCGTGTATATTTTTTAACAAATAAGGTCATCAAAGTTCTATTCAATTCAGGGCGTGAAGCGGCCGATAAATTTCGCTCAGAGATTTCTTCTTTCAGGCTTGTAAATCTACTGCACGGGCCCACGGTTTTACTTCCCTTCCGCTGCTTGGGATTTCCACGTCCGAAAAAATGCATCGAACCTGGTCGGGATTGAACCCGCGATCTTGGCTCTACGAGGGAATTATGGTCCCACTATACGACCACGGCCGACTAAAATTCGCATTTTACAACTTTTAAATAACCTTTTATGTTTCTCTAATATTTATGTTTAGCATGTCCTTTAGAAAAGTTTCATTAATTAATCTTATCCGTATATATATCGCACTTTCCGCTTTTCATTGCAAAAATATTCGAATCGTTTAGCCTAGGGCGCTGTCTGCAGAGCTGGTGAACGATATTTCCATCATTATTATAACAGCAAAAGCCAAGCAAATAGACCTGAAGCGTTAGTATTTATTGCGTTGCAGTATGTTTCAAAACAAAACACTAATTATTATTTCAGGAATGAATAGCACTTAGGTAAATTTTAAAATAAAATCTTTTAAATAGGTAGCTCATCTTCCTCAGATATAAGGGCAAATCATAGCTGCTCTTTCAGCATATGCACGTTTCTAAACTTGCAAATTATGCGTACGTTCTTTATATTCTGTATATAAGGAAGAGCTTATTTCCAGTAAGTTAAATCACTTCAGAAAATGATACAGCAGTCATACAGAAAATATGAGCAACTTCAAGTTAAATACTTTACGATTTAGGTGCTTATAAGCACCACCATTAATTAGAGTTTAAAAATAATAAAAATGACACATAACAAACTTTTACATGGACTTTATCTTTAAAAATGTTTTTATATATAAAAAGCAAAACAATGATGTTATATCCATTTAAATTATAGTTGTATACATTTGAAAAATTGAATATAGCTTTTGAGATGTATTATTAAACATTTTTGCCCTAATAGTATACAAAAAGTGTCTACTTAAAATTACAGTATCTATTTTTACTACAGTTATGTTGTATATTTATCTATTCAAATAGTGTAACATATTGTTGCATGTACTGCTGAGGGGGGTAGCAAATTAACATTTTTGGAAGCTAATTCGTTTGGTTTTATATTTCGTATCTTGCCTTAACATGATTACCTTAGGGAATTTCAGTGTAGCGGTCAATCACTTCAGAGCCTGCTCTCACGGTATTAACCTCTGCTTAGTAACAAGCAAAACATGCTGAGTTTGGATCTGTCACGCGGTGTCGGAAAGGTTAGACACCTACACAGTACTTTCATATTGGTTAATATAATTTAAATCTAAGGCGCTGGCACACCATATTTGGTATAGTTTATGTCACAAAGTAGAGAACACGCCTAGTTAATCGTAAAACGATATAAGGGGAAACAGAGCCATATCTCGGGGTCTTTTCCTTTGGTCTTCGTCTTCTGCCTGTCGTCTTTGGCGGACTGCCTGTCAACATACACCCTCAGCGTTACAGATTCCTAAAAGGTAAGGGCCTGTCAGGGCTATTGTAATCACATTTCAGTTTGGGGACTTGACGCCCCTACAATAAACTGATTGGCATGGCATACTGGAGTCTGTATCTACCATTACCCTCCTGAACAGCCAATTCCCTAAGGCACAACTTTAGTGGTGACAATATTTTGTTACTTAGGTAAGCTACACGGTGTAAAACTATTAATGTAAAACTTTGGTAACAGATTTTTTTTTTTGGTACTATAAAAGACTAATACAATGTTCAGCATTAATTTATGCACCTGTAAATCAATGCACATTGATCGCAAATATGCCCAAATAACACTTTTATTTTACTTTAAATTATACTATAAAATGATTATAATCGTTAAAGAAAGTAATAGTTTTGAGATCTTTTTCGCCCTGCTGGATGTGAAGTACCTGTTCCAGCATTTTTGCAAGTTTTAAGAGATATGTTGGAAGCAATTTTTAACAGCTCTTTCAGTGTCGCCTTCGGAGCCTTCAGCACTGCTTCTGGTAAGGGAAAATTTCTCCCACGAAGAAGTATCTTCAATTTGGTAAAAAGAAAAATGTGTTACAGGGGTAAATATGAACTATAGGGAGGGTGAGGGGCACATTTTACGATGAATTTTGTGAGATATTCAGCAACAACATGTGTGGCAGTGCATTATCGTAGTGCAGCATCCACCTTGTATGATTTTTTGAGCGTGATATGGCCTTGCAGAGTTTTTATGACATCTCTGTAGTATTACCCAGTTATAGTATTGTGTGTGTGTGCAGGTATAATAAACTGGTAAACCATTCCTTGAATATCAAAAAATGGCATGGCCATAAATTTCCCAGCAGAAACAACCGTTTTTCTTTTTTTTTTTTTTTTTTGGTGTTAGTGATAATGGAGATTTTTACTCAGAGCTTTCTATTTGCTCTCAGGATCGATATGCTGTAGCCAAGTTCTATGATTACTTTGAAAGAAACTCCGCTTCTTCCTGTAATGCATGCTGATCTACACGCGAACGCCCTTTTGTTTGGGAATCAGCAATCTTTGAACCCATCGTGCACAAACACGTCTTATGTGCAACTTTTCAGCTATTTATTTACGTGCGGGTGGCAGTCAGTTGCATTTTCCTCTAATAAACTGTGATGCATTGCAGAGTTATATTTAAAAAAGAAAAATTAGGAAGTAAGAAGTTAAAAGATAAACCAGCCAGCCAGCCACCTCCTAAACGGAAGTAGACATTACAGCTGTTGCATCAATTTATATGTTGATTTTGTAGCCTTTTGAGCACTCCTGATTAAAAATCCGCAGCTGTAGAAGGTGTAAGTTTGTCTGGATTCTATTTGGGGGGATTGTTGGTTATTATGAAGTTAAGAGTAAAATAGAGCGATTTATTTACTGAACCATAGAATGGCAGAGATGCTTACAGACGCCATGAAGAATCGTTTCTGTGTAAGCGATATTCACAACACGTCATGTGCACCATCACTGCGAGTAACCGCAAGTATGATACTGCCCAAACTTGAAACGCTGGTTTTAAATGCTGTTTGCAATAACCCCCACAGTTAGTTGTGACCACATTGCAGGGAACTTGCATGTAAGTGACGAGCAACAGTTGCACACCTACGAGTATCTTCAGAAAGTACAAGCATAGCAGTCGGAAGACTTTCCATGCCAGTGCCGAACAGCGGTATGTTGAGGACCCATAACTCTTTCAGTGTTAGGTAGCCACATCTAGTAGAAAGGAAAACCCGCGCATACTGCTGCATCCAAATGCAGTAGTAACTGTTTTATCAAAATTTTGTGCACTGCTGCATCGTAGGCCAACTACTGTGCTCCGCTGAATGTAAAAAGTCATAATGTTAACTAAAATTAGG
Source organism: Metallyticus violacea (assembly GCA_030762175.1). NCBI lineage: Eukaryota > Metazoa > Arthropoda > Insecta > Mantodea > Metallyticidae > Metallyticus > Metallyticus violacea. The sequence goes on from CM060832.1 coordinate 37,188,951, forward strand.
TAATAATAAAATCGTACAAACTCGTCACATTTTCTCTAAAATGACCATATTTTTATTCATCTACGGAGAAAGTATAAAATCTAACTTGCTCTATTATATATTTCCCGAATATTTGCATTTTTTCACGGTTGTGTACATAAGATAGTTTTTGAGCAATTTATTTATTTATAAACTTCATTCTAATGATAGTTCCAATATTATACGTCACAGTAATCTCGTCCATACTACGATGTTCTATTTTCGTTCTATCAAAAAGCGTTGTCATCAAATTCGCACTAAATTGAGTTTATCTCGAAAACAATTGACGTCCTGTTCCATTTGAATGACTATTTTTAGCCCTTCTTAGTTCCATTAAGGCTCCTTGGGGAACAGCAAATAGCAAGTCTTTATTTGTTTACAGATACGGGGTCAATGAACCTCTTCATCTCGAAATACATTAAGATCTTGCTTTATGGGATGCCAGTCAATATTTCCACGAACCTGACCGCTAGCATGTCGGAACCGGTGAGAAATGAGCCGATCTCTTGGGCTCCTCTGTTCCACAAAAGTAAGTTCTAATACATTACAAGTGTATGGACTTGTAACGTGTAGTTATTAGCAGAATTCTGGTTCACAAAGGTTTCTGCTACACCTGTACTTTACAACTTCATACTTACAAGTAGATACATTATTTTTTTCTGGTTTTGTTCCACACAAGTATTACTATTAGTCGTGCACTTGTAACTTGTATAGATTTCTCTACAAGTATGGGAATATTGGTAACCACAAATCCTAGTGCAACTTTTATTGTCTTTTGAATGATTTTTTTGAATCAGTGACCTAAATATGCGAAGTATTGGCGTAAGTGATGATAATGACACTAGGAATAAACAAAGATTGATCAGGTTTAAGTGCAATTAATGTACGGTTTTGATTAATATTGCTATTTTCTGTTTTAAATACGTATCTCAGTCCAGCGTCTTAGTTTATTATTATTATTATTATTATTATTATTATTATTATTATTATTATTATTATTATTATTATTATTATTATTATTATTATAAAGTTTCTTGCTACATGCCATTGAAGGACCTTTGTACAGATTTTGGGTCAAAATCTATTTTTGATTTATGCATAATACGAAACTATATACTTTTTAGATTATGCTTTTATGTGTTTGCAGGATTAAAATAGAAATTTAAATATGGCGGACTGACTGCCACATTCCCTTTTCCACTGCTTTCAGATTTTGGGTCAAAATTAATTTTTGGTTTTATGCATAATGCAATACTACATAGTTTGCAGATTACATCCATATATAATTTCTGTTTGTTTTGTTCGTTTTTTGCCATTGGTTACCAATGCTGTTACACAACACACTTATATTTTTGCCATTTTCCATAATGTGCACATTTTCAACTTTAGGTGCACTTTTCTTAAAAAGTATGCAAGACATTTGTGAATTCTTTTTGTGCATGTGCGAAACATGTTGCTGTAGATAGGTGGTTAAAGCTTTTAACTTATGTATCCATGACAGTTTTGAAAAAAAAAAGTCCTTTGAAATTTACGTAAAATAATGACACTATATGTGATTGTTCTCAAAAATTAAACCTTTGTCTTAAATGACATATTATTTCACCAGCAACATGTAACATGTTTTCAAGCTGACTTTAAAATCTGAGGGTGCTGAGATTAATAGTTATGACAAAAGTGCACCTAAAGTAGCAAAAATGTTAAAAATTAATGTTTTTTTCTGGTTTATTAAGATAATTATAAAATAATTATAATTGAGGGTAGACAAAATTTAAAATAGTTTATAATTTAAAAACAATTTCTTATTAAGTGGTAAATCTTCATTTGGATAGGCAGTGCAATTTTTCAGAAAACTCAGCTTCTTTCTTTTGAGGTTCAGCGTGAAAATATCATTAAGTCTTCACTAAGTGTCATAAAATAGTTTCTTTCCATCCTTCATTCTCTTTTAAAACAGTATCTTCTGACACAATTTCTCAATTTTGTGTTTATAATGAAAATGTGTCTTCCAAACAATTTAAATACATTTATACAAATGATCATATCCACTAATTAAGTAATTGACCGAGCGGAAACAGAAAGGTCGATTTTTCTACCATCTTTCGACAATTGAAATTGATGCTGTTATGTATTCGTACGCGATCGGTGTCTTAAAGTGAATAATTGTCAATATAGAAACAAATAGTTCCCTTTAAGACAACAAACCATTCCAAGAAGAGTGAACACAATCTAATTCGAGGTATGGCGATGTGTGACCAACAGCTGTCCCTCCATCTTGCTCTTATATGACGTCACATACTTCACAGGTGTTGTACATTCTTTCGTGAAATAGAACTCTGTAAGTTCATACCTTACAAGAACTTGTAATGTGGAATAGGACCGTGGACAGTTGGAAGTGTGCGACAGACCATGTTACTTCGTTATGAATGTGGTGTCGACATTTTGAACAATTGCCATAAGAAGCATTATAATCTCTTACAAAAAGTAGAAGCACCTCTATACAGCAATTTGTTTGTATAGTAGTAATATTGCTTAATTTTTCTCAATTATTTGTTCCCTTGTAGTTTTGAATTGCTGACACATAACGCGGGTATTGAAAGCCAACATTTCATTAAATTGGATTGCTCAATAGAATTGCATTTCTTTTTCTCTGAAATGTATTGAATAAATGTCGATACTGAAGCTGATGTGATCCTACTGTACTTACAGCTGTAATTTCTCTAGCCTGTTTCTAAACTGCACAGCTAATTACCTCCGAAAAATACTTGTTCTCGAGAAACCAGAAAGTAAATATAAAAATTTATCATACATCTTCACCAAATAACGTTTTTAAAAAAGATCTGCCATTACAACAGATAATGCTGTTAGAAACAAAATTAGCTTACCAACTTATTGTGTATAAATAGCTTAAATATGGAATGCCATTATTCTTGATGTTTCGCCATAAATATATTCATTTCTCACATGACAGAGGCTTCTTCATTCCTGCTGATCTCAGAGCAAGAATCAATGAAGTCCTAATTTAAGTACCCGTTGTATAATATCAGTCTGCTGTACAGTAACATTTCAGAAACCACCAGGACTTTATTTCATAATTTCATTACTACAAGTTATCTTATTTTGACATTTATTTCGTCGTAAGTATTTTTAAAAATACAATTTCTATAAATATGACTCCTATAAAAGTTCCCAAAAGGCAAGGACTACAGATTTAATGACCAAAAATTCATGGATTAATAGATTTATAACCAGTGCTAACCAGTCATAAGCAATTCTGACACAATTTTCAATTTCCAGTGATATTCTTGTTCTCAGAAAGGCCAATGCGTAACATAATGTATGAAATAGAAACGATTTTTGTGTAATTATATTCGGGCATTTGATGTTATAGTGATTGAAAGTGTGCTTTCTTTCATTGAGTGGGAAACTGGAAATAAATCTAAATTAAATGATAACCAACCTTATTTGAAAACTTAATTATCCTCATACTGCTGTGATAATTTGACATTCTGCCATCCACCTCCCTCCCCCAAATGAGTTACAGAATTGAAGGTTACCAAATATGCAATACATATAATTATACATAAACTGAGTACTCATTTCAAAAGTATTTTTTTCCAAACTAATATGTTTATAGAATCCTGTTGAAGACCCACGTACACCAAATTAATGTTCACAGCCATTAGGTTGGCTACAAACTTATAATTATTAACAACACAGCGAATTATCCATATAAATACCTCAAAATCGCGTTTATATTTACATAAAATTGCAATGTGATATAAAATCATATTTTTAAATGTAACACTTTCAGATAGGCTGGAAAATAATAAAGAAGAAAACTTTATTTCCAAAATAAGGTCTCCAGAAATAGTATATCAAAAAGCTTGCTTATAAACACACTGAAACAATGGCAAATGCCGCGTATTCACTCTAAACTTAGGCCTGGGGCGTTTCCTTCTCAAACAGGTTTCTTTATCAATTATTTCATCTGTCATCAGTGTACACCGTTTTGAGTCCTCAGTACTAACGTAAGCCTGATATTTAAAAACGGCGATACTGTCATGTTGTTTATTGATATAGTCAATTTTCTAAAATCTACCCTATCAATAATGGGATAAAACATCGGGTGTTCATTTTGTTTTCCCCGTACGCGAACGGGGCCAGACCGCGGACTGCAAATGAAAATGCGCCTACCTTTTTCATAAAAGATGTTATTTCTCCTACCCGAATTGTGGGCTGTAAGGTATGCACTTCAGTAACCTTGTAACTGATGAACTTTGGCGATTTTCTAGGAGAACGTGCTGATGTACGTCTGCTTCCGCTTATTGCGCTAACTTTGCAAGAAATTTTCGTGGCAATTGTTCTAATCCAGCATTTTCTGTTAACACAAAAGCCGCTTCTTATTTTCTTTCCCAAAACTGATCCTGTTGTATTTAAGCTTTATTTTATATGTGTAGATCTGTCCGATGGATGAAACCCCGGTAAACGTTTTGTAATTCGGCACTACATTTAAAAACTGATTCATTTCTTAAAAAGTTACAGCAAACGAAAATGTGATATTCTGTATCAAATATTTGAACCATGGAAACAGAAAATTAAACACAATAACACAATACGTCGTCATTGTTTTGAGCCTAAATATATACCAAACGACTTTATCAGCAACCATACGCGTCCGTTACATGCCAGCTACGCAACCGGACCGCTTGCGGGGAAAACAAAACGAAGACATACACTTTCAACATAGTTAAGTAGTCTTAACATTTACTTTGCCAAAAGAGCTACTAGAAGAAGAAGAAAAAGAAACTATTAGTAGCAACGATGTCCCTATAATATATTAGAATGCAATGCTGAACACATGTTGGGCAAGGACTGGGCCGTGAATCGCGAGCTTCGTGGGACAAATACGAGCGATTATCAGTTTTTCTGTCAGGAGATTATTCCCTGATGGTCGAGTTCCAAGTCATGCTGCAATTCATAAATTAGTTAAAAAAAACTTTGGGTAATGGGGACGTGTGGGAGATAAGAAGCAAAGACGACGATAAAATACAAAGTATATAGGATAACTCCACACACCTTAGAGAAACTGAAGACACCATCCGTCAAGAATTAAATTTAATTTCCGCAAGGGAATTAAGAAGAGTGGTGGATAATTTGATTAGTGGATGCCAGCAATGTTTGGAAAATGAAGGAAAGCAGTTCCAGCATCTCCTTGGGTGACACTGTTGAGTAGATGTCTTATAAAGTGATGGCTTTTCTGTAATAAAATTAGTCATTGTCTCTAGTATTGAAGTTGTAGTTTGATAAAGCGCGGACTCGTGCGTCCGTGAGTTACAGGCTGCAGCAGAAAACCCATAATCTTGTTTCTCATCCTGTACACGAGAACACAGTTTTCCGAATGAAAATGTTAAATAAACATTATGAACTCGTGTAGAAGATGAAATTATTTTATTCGTGTTCAGTTGTGTGTTTTTGTTTAGAATACTTATGTATGTTATTTAAGGCGTGTTTAAGTAAACAAAACGAGCATTTAACTTAAACAATATTTCTAGAACAAAGTAAGTTATCGTCAGCATCTTTCACTCTTAAGGCTAAGATGTATAAACAATATAATGTTAAAGAAAAGAGGCCACTGAACCTCTTTCCTGTAAAAAATAGTTTCTCTTACGTTCCTACTGTTCTCTCAGGTAAATTCGCTCTGGCACATTTTCATTTAAACACAAAATAAAACAAAACAGTAAACAATCTTAGTATGACATAAAGGAAAACAAAACAGTCGCCAATATACACAAAGAAAGCTATACGAGTTGGCATTCAATCGCTACAAAGGCAGAAACGCCTTTATATTTACCACACTTCTGAGAAACGAAAGAAACACAATTTCTGCAGAAATGATTATATTTTCTTTTATCAATTCACCGAAAATAAGAATACGTTCCCAGCTTAATCTCAAACATTCTCTAGCACGATATCATTCCGCCAGGCTATTTCACCGAATAAAGGGGGATGCGAAATATATTTGACAATTAAAATTACAATGAGGGTGTTGTAAAAGTTCTCGGCTTGATTCAGAGATGTCGTGAAGATGGCCAAATTACTATGATAGTTGGTAAGAATCATCCTGTAGATGGCGCGCTGTAAAGTTTCAGACGCCTTAATGTAGTCACTTGTTTGTGACGATCGTGTGAACAATTTAGTGTTAGTAAAATGGATGCAACTAAAGTACGAGATGTGATAAAGTACATCATTTGAGGGTTTAACTCCTAGAGAAATACAAAAGAAGTTAGATTACATATTAAAGGATTTTTCCCGTTAGTTCTCGACGGTCAAAAAGTGAACTGCTAAGTTTAAGCGTGGTCATACGTTCATTCAAGATGATGCGCTCAGGGCGTCCCAAAACTGCCACGACCGATGAGATTGTCTTAAAAATGAACAATGCCGTACATAGTGATTGCCGATAGAAGGTACGCGAGTTGGTGACATTGAAAAGACCTCGATAGGCCGTGTCCATTACATTTTACAAGAAGGTTTGTATATGAGAAAGCTTTCCACTCGATGAGTGCCGCGTTTGTCAACAATGAACCAAAACGCATTCGAAGAGTGTTTCTTCTATGTTTCATAACAGTAGATGAAATATGGATTCAGCACTATATGTCAGAGATGAAGGAGCAGTCCAAACAGTGGGTGGCCAAAGGCGAAAGTGCACCAAAGAAAGCAAAGAGCGGTTCTATCTTCAGGAAAAGTCAAGACTAGAGTTTTCTGCAATTTTCAAGGTGTAGTGCTAGTAGACTACCTCCAGAAGGCCAGAACCATCTCCGGGGAGTATTATGCTTAACTACTGCACCAACTGAAGGATGCTATTCAGATTAAATGTCTACACCTTGCGAGAAATAAAGTTCTCTTTCGTCGTTACAATGCGCCTTCACACACGTCTGAGATTGTCGCTGTCAAACTGCATCACCTTCTCTTCCAAGTGCTTCCACATCCGCAACATTCACCGGATTTGGCTCCCAGCGATTACTTTTTGTTTCTAAACCTGAAGAAATGGCATGTGGATGAATATCCACATCAAATGATGAGGTCAAAGCTGAGATAGACGCTCATTTTTCACGGTTGGACAAATCTTATTTTACTGAGAATATTAAAAAGTTGGAAAGTCGTTGGACTAAAGTATTGATTTACAGGCCGAAAACTTGTAGATCGCCCCTCATATGCTTAGAATATGGAGACTTACAAAATAATGGGTAAACAAAATGTCAGCTGTTCTGGAACAAGTGTTGTTATGTCTTACTTTCCCTTCCTCATTTGTGTTTTGTTAATAGTAATTTAACTTTTACAATTAAAATATAAATTATGCTCTATGTTCTGCTAGATAAATTTAACAAATTCACACTAGAACTAATTTCTCTTATTAGATGTCTGAAATGTTCCGCGCTATGGAAATGACGCCATTCCATATTTCGCATTGGTGTTAGCAAACACGGCATATTAATGTTTTTATATTTTTCTGTCTCGTATATATATATATATTCTTATTATTTTAATGTGGATTAATTAAGGACGTACTCATGGAGAGCCGGTTTTTCAAGGCACTGTGACAATGAAAGTATTCCAAAAGTTGCCGCACAGCTCTGAATTCTATGTAGTGTATTGGATAGGTTTATACATATCTGCTATAGGCATTAAGCAGAGTAGCTTTGAGCCTCCAAATATGGATCGATGTAGAATGATAAGAATGGAATCAATCTCCATTTGGCGAGATTATTGATTTAATGATTTATAAAGATATAGAAATGACTAAAGTAATGCTTACAGAAAGAAAAGGTTTAAGAGCAGAAGTCATGAAAGTCGAAAATGAAAGAATGGTCAACACAAAAGTTTTCTCGCAATGAGCACATTGGATGAAGACAATCCGGGCACTTCTTCCATTGAACGCTCTTCTGGAAGTCCACTTTCGAAGCAGTAATTTAATGGTGTTTGAAATGGTCCTGGGTGCTCATTGGAATATACATATATGAAAAAATAAAACTGTATCATGATATTTTTGAATCTGTTAGTTGAAAACTGAAAATGTACAAATGGCTGAAGGGAAAGAAAATTATCTCTATGCCACACGTTAAAGCTGTATGATAATTCTAGCGCAACAGTTATAAGATTTGCCGTATTCTTGAATGAACGAAATAGAGAGAGAGAGAGAGAGAGAGAGAGAGAGAGAGAGAGAGAGAGAGAGAGAGAGAGAGCTGGTTGCGCCAGTCCAGGAATAAGCTTCTTATGGAACTCTTAAATCTTCTGGAATTGTCTCATTTTAAATAGAATCTAGGGGTCAACCAGATGAAGAATTTGCAAATCTGGTTATAATACTTCTTCGAGGAACACTTGTGCTTACGTATTATGCTTACACATTAGGTAAATGAACTGTCATGCTAGCTGGGTTCCGAGACAGCATAGCGTGCATTATCATGTATGAACGCTGTAAGTGAATCAAAGGACCAAAGATAATCTACTTCCCCTAATGGCAACCTTTCGTATAGAACATAACTCTTATTCGAATCTGGATAGATTTAGCATCTGATCTGGAGTTTAGTTGGGTTAATCAAAGAAACGACTTATGTCACAAACAAAATTTCGCCTTTTGCTTGGATATCAGTAACACATCTTTGGCTAATGTTGTTTGTAATCTTAAACTATTTTACTTTCTCTTGAATTTTTGATAAATTATTTGGACGCTTGAAACAATAAGGCGTTTGGTCCAATTTGTTTCTTAATATTCATCTCGCAAATTTTTATCGTTCGGTTATAGATAATTGCAGTTTTATTTACATTGCGATTGAATAATTGCACATCTCGTTATTAGTTTTTTCCTGCAACATTCCTGTCTGTCTGCACGAAGTTTTAAGCACATTCTCAAAATTTTGTAAGACTAACTTATTATCAGAATTGTGAATTTTACTCGATGGGCAAACCAGGAAGGCACAACTTCGGAGGATCCTTCATCTTGTCTCCTTTGTTCATATTTTATAAACATAAATCAAGTACCCTTCTTCTAAACCCAAGATCGCGGGTTCGAACCCGGCCAGGACCGATGGCTTTTTTCGGGCATAAAAATCCTAAGTATGGCTTCCTTCGGAAGGGAAGTAAAGCCGTGGGCCGTGTCGTACATTTACGGTACGAAAAAGAACCTCAAGCTTGATAGAGAGGCCTCTGAGCAAAACTTGTCGGCCGTTTCACGCCCTGAATTGAATGGGACGCTGATGACCTCAGATGTTAAAGAGCGTCCATAAATAAATCAACCATCATCAATCAAGTACCCTTCAGGGAATTTTATGATCTTCTTACGCGATGGTAATACAGCGCACTTTCCTGGCCATCAACTAATATAGACTTTCTTTCTGAACGTTACTCAGCTTGTAACCCTAGGCTATCACCGAAATCACCATTAATTTCCTCGTCAGCAAGTCCTAAACATTACGTGTCGAATGACAACATCAGTTACAATGGTAATTATACACCCGTTAGAACCCATTTCCAACAACGCAGTTGTTTCTGTTTGTTTTTCTATACCGGGTTATTCACCTTCTGTAACTAGCTCACAAAGTTTGCTTCTGACTAGTGGAAGCAAATTAACAATTTATTTCGTATCAGTACACTTTTTATATTTGAAAATTGCTGTATTTCATCATATTTCTAGTTCAATAACGTCATGATGGCACCTATTTGTTTGATTATCAGCATAACTCTGTGCGTTCCTTTGGATGGATCCGTGCCCTCTGTCAACAAATTGTGGTATTATTGCATTAGTGTATTGAAAAACAAACAAAGGTTATCGCAAATGGTCTATAACAGGGTTATTTGTTTACCAAGGCACCACGTATTTTGCGAATCGGTATGGACTCATTATGATTGTGTTCTTCTGGTTAACATGTCCCATCCTTGTCAGATGAAGTTCATTTTTACAACCATATGAATGAATAGAACAGTGGTAATAATATAAATGAAAAATAAAAATAACACTGTGAACAACGTAATTAAAATAGCAACAACTAGAGAAGCAGAACAAGGATAAAACACTTAGTATTCACATATAATCGCCATACCTCCAACGTCTTGAGTTCTTCTTGGAAGTTCGAAGTATAGCGATTATCTGTGAATACTAAGTGTTTTAACCTTTTTCTGCTTCTCTAATTATTGTTATATATACACCAATTCCATATAGGTAAAGACAGTATCTATTTGTATTTCTTTATTGCATTCTCGTCTTTTTGAATTTAATAAGGCATGTCTAATTTTATTAATTGCAAAACCCTATATTATTCTTTTATGTAATCGATCAAATGTAAGAGTTAATCAATTATCTATTTTGGAGCATTGTATTTAAATGAATTGTCTGAGATGGAGGAAGATACAAGATCTTACAGCATTGCTCACGGCTGGCCGTTTGTGCCTACACTCCTAGAGGGAGCACTTTCGGAAGGAAGAAATGAGGAAGTTACTGCTGGGGTGTCAGGATCCACGCCAACGTAGAAGATTTCCTAACCTGTTTCTAGATAGAACATCCCGACGCCGACGAGATTCCCCGCTCCCATAGCACAACCTCTATATACTGTAGTACTGAGATTCAAGTTTTTAATTGCCAATGGAATAGTAGATTATGCTTGTTTGTCTTCTTGCATACCAGATATAATAAGAGAAAAATACATTTTATAAAATAATTGAGATTTGCAAAGTTAATTAGCAATATTTCATTATTGTTTAATGTTCTTTCCCTAGGATTCCTCATTACATTATTTGTATATTCTTTGTCAATTCTGTCATTTAAGTCACCGACTATTATAAGATAATCGTTAGAATTTTTTGTATTCGTTTATTTTTGGGGGGATTTTCATAAAATTCGGTATATTATCCAATTTAACTGTACCTAAGTTATAGACACACTATTTAACGTAACGTCATATTATTCTTAGATTTAGTTTGACCATTCTTCATTGAAAAATTCAATATGTCTAGTTCTAGTTCGAGCTGAGAGCTGAAGAGAATTTATGTCATGTTATCTCAGATTTATTTAACATTATCAATAAACGGTCTCCAGGCTTGTAAAAAAATATTTAATATACTGTTCGTCTTGAAACGGTCCTTATGGTCCACTTCCACTAAAATATAAATATATTATAATATATATGTGGCAAACCTAATCATATTTTGTGCATTGTAATTAGTAATATAACTATTATGTATATGTGTTTCATAAACTTTCTTCAATATGTGTATTGTATGTTGTCAGAGGTAAACTTTCTCTTGTGAAACTGCTTACGATAGGCCGGGGCACAAAAGCAATAAAACCCGCTAAACAAAAGGAAGAATAAAACCCAAGGGGGAAAAGTGTTGTGCCATTTCTTTTAAAATGCCTTCCTTTGGCGTGGTTTCGTAAAGTCAAGACTTTTAAATACGTTAAGGGGAATCAACTCGCCAGTACTGATAACTTTAAACTAACCAAAGTAAATAAATGTTTTAAATTTTCAAATAGTAGAGGGTAGCATGCGTTAGCGAGTAAATTTGAACCAACCAATAGTAAATGTATATTTTGAATTTTTAAAGCAAGGAGCAAAACTTGCGCATGTTATGCGACTCCCTTTGGCTTGGTGAAGGCAACGTCTATTTAATTTGAATCGAATATATAAGAAAGCGTTTGTTCCGCTCGAGTATCAGCTCGCGCCAATCAGTTGAGATAACCAGGCGCTCAGTTCAGTCAGTGCAGTTCAGATAGTCGGATATTTTTATTAATTTGGTTTATTTATGGACGCTCTTTAACATCTCACATCATCAGCGTCCCATTCAATTCAAGGCATGAAATGGCCGATAAATTTTGCTCAGAAACCTCTTATTTTAGGCGTGAGATTCCTTTATTTGCCGCAAATCTACGACACGTGACCCATGGGTTTACGCCCGAAAAAATCCATCCATCCTCACCGGGATTGAACCCGCGATCTTGGGTTTAGGAGGTAAGTACGGTTACCACTACACCACCAAGACTGATCGGAGATAGATAGTTAGATAATCAGATTCAAGTCGTCTCCTTGAAGTAGCGGCAGTTAAATTTATATTCGATGGAGCTAAGTTCTTCGTACGCAGAACACCAGAGGACGCGAAGAATCTTGGAAAAATAAAATACCATACAAATTGAGATCTACATATCACATCATTATTAATTTGGTTGATATATTCTCCCAGTCCTGTTGTGCAAGAGTCACAGAATAGCAGGACAAAACACAGATATTGTTGTCTTGAAGTGTGGGCAACAACACCAAAGTGATCAACGATACGCCATTAGAAAATATAGCGATCAGCAACTAAAGCGTTTCATAATTGGTGACCAACCTATCTCCACTGACAAAACCGCTTCAAATTTGGTGCCCAACGCTGGGCACTCAGCCAGAGCCGACAGATCTCTTCAATCTTCAAGGTTTTTTTTATTTTTATTTTTACAATAACCTATGGTGTACTATAAGAAACTAGAATGGCGACTTTATGCCAGTTAACGATGATTTTTGATCTGTCAGCAGATTTTTAAGCTTCTTAATCTTTTCCTTCCCATTGTTACTGTTCGGGGGAAACGCAACGTTAATTTTCGCTTGAAGTGTGTTTATATATTTCAACATTGCCTTGCTTTCCAACGGCGATTGCTCAATGAAAACACCACTTGCGATTTACTTCAATATAGCTTATATATAAAATGTTCCCACTCTGAATGAAAATTATAGTTTGTTTGCTTTATAGCAAGTGGTTCTTATTCCAAATAAATTAAACACACAGTCCTAATGATGACACCAACGAAGTCACACGAAAAAGTCACAAAACAATAATAGTAATGAACGTTTTATTGTACGTTTTAGAATACATTCAAATAAATACAAATGTCGCATGGGCCTTATGGCCGTATATGCTAGGTCCTTGTAACAATCAAAATATACATACATACATACATACATACATACATACATACATACATACATACATACATACATACATACTTACATACTTACATACATACATACATACATACATACATACAAATACTTCGATATATTTACGTTTTATATTAATAATTTTATATACAAATACATAAACATGAACGGAACCCTTACTCTTGAGCCCCCCTTCCACTTACTCACACCCCTTCTCCAACTCTCCCCTCTTCATTAACTTCCTTTGTCGGGTCTTCTCTAGAAATATTCCCAAAATGTGTTAGTATCTCGCATGCAAATGTTCAAAATTCTGTTGGCATTCAAAAATTGCGGTGGTAAATGCTCATTTCTTAAAATCTCCGTTGCCCTGCATGTGGCAGAGAAGAAAGAAGTGTTTTCGCATGGTTCAGATTAGGGCTTGGAAAGCAAACAAAACAGTGAATGTGCTCTCGGGGAAAGAATATGCCCATGTGTGGAGAAAGCGATTGTCACAAAACAAAGCATAGTCACACTCGCATGCGCCAGTTCAGTTCAGATTTCGTGCACTGTGCACGAGAATGGACTCGGCTACTTAAGAGGGGAGGAAGCAGAGAACGCTCATCTATCCATCATGTGCTGCTGTCGTGCGGTGATAATCGGAACTCAATGGTTATCACTTTTACCGAAATTTCTCCCCAAGCTATCTGAAATGACCTGCGATCTACATCTTTTTATGTCAGCAGAGAAGAAAGCTGAAAGATTCGTCGACTAAAAGACACCACTGCAGAAGTGTAGACTTCTTTTACATAGTTAACTACAGCCTAACCGCAAAATGGCCTTTTGAAAAGAAATATAAAATCTTAAAGGAAAGTAACGTTTTGTGCAAGCAGGGAAAGTCTTTAGTTAAAAGAGTGGGGCTAAAGGAGATAGATTCCAGATCACTGTAAGGACTGGTACAATTTATGGACAAAAACTAAACATCTACTATAAAGAAATAAAAGAACTGAAATTAAAAATAAGAAAATCAGTATGAGAATCTTTGTGGAATGAAAACGTCACATTTCCTACATTTGCCTTCAGGTTTTTCAATTCAAAATTTCACTATGCATAAAGAAATTAATAATAAAGCATTACACATAAATGATTCAGTTCGAAAACTTATAACATATCTTAAAGATTTTTGACTTTACCATCATAAAATATGTACTTTTTAAAAATTTGGAAGTGAATTTAACATGGAATTTAACAAGATTTACATAATCGTTTACCGTCACTGGATATTGCCACGGTCGTTTTATTTTATTTTATTCTAGATTCTGGAACAGTGTATAAAAGGTCACTGGTTAGTAACTGTAAGTCTTTACAGAAAGAAAAAGACGTGTGTTTATTAATATATGTGTGTGTGTGTGTGTGTGTGTGTGTGTGTGTGTGTGTGTGTGTGCGCGCGCGCGCGCCCTGGACAGATCGACAGGTTGTAATGCATTATAATGCCTGTGCTCCTTTCGTCTTCAACACTCGTAAATTTGATCATGTGACATCCCTGGGCAATCAACTCATGGCTACCTCTAAAAGAACGCAGGCCTCTCCATTACTTTACTTTATTGTTAAAAATCTTCCATACCTTCATCCCTCAATATATCGCCTCTCGCTTCGTTTATCTGTCCCTACCTTGAACCTGGACTATGACTTTACTGTCTATCCTTCGTCACTAAACACATTTCTACAACCTTATTCAGCGTGTCAATTCCCAGAATCTGGAACTCCCTCCCTCCTGAAATCAGAGATTGTCGGACAATAAAGCACTTCAAACGAAGATTAACTGTCATCTTAAATCTAGGAATCACAACAATTAGTCTCTCGCTTCTTCTTCCTGTTTTTCTTCTCCTCCTCCTTCCTCCCCCTTGTATTCGAGAAAATTGTTGAAGGGCAAGTGGAATTCTAACAATACCTTTATCGACTTTCTGACTATATTAAAATATGTAATATTTATAAGCATATATATATTTAATTTCTTTTTTATTCTGCCTTGTATATAGCTAGTATATTGTACTCTGTATTTTTGCTGTTTTTTTCGCCTGGTACAGTGGTCTTAACTCTCGTCGGAGTAAATAAATAAATAAATAGAATATTTTTGAACTTACGATCCTAGAAATTGTTTATAAAATAATATAGGACAGCCTTGTGTGATCGGTGGCACGCAAGCACAGATTGTATCTTCAAACGGCGGAAATCTAAATTAAAGAGAAAGCGCTGTTTGGTGTTTAAAGCTTACAGAGTCTCTGGCGAAAAACAATGAGAGCACTACCACCAAACGACAAAAAAGCATTTCCCTGTAGACTCACCCAGCGTTCACTGAGGCATGGTTCCGTTTCGAAACACAGAATCTGGCTTTAGAGAAAAGTTCGCAAAGTGTCTCACTTCGTTAGCTAGCCAGAAAAGCACAAAGGAATGGGAACGTTTTCAACCGTGCTAACTGCCAACATATTCCTCTACTTCAGCCTATAATCTCTCTGTATGCTGTCCATACTCGTTAACATTAACTAGACAAAGTTGCAATGCTACAAAATGTTCCTTGTTTTTACGAAAATTATACATCAATCCATCCTCTATACTGTAATAGACGCATTATTGTGTTTACATTAATGAGTGATACATTTTAGTATTATGCTATTATATGAACAAATATCCAAACGTTTCTTAAATATACAATAACTACATCATAAGTGAATCTTATTGGCAGCCTTCACCTTCGAGGTGATATCTTTGGGAGTTTTTTATTAGTGTTTAACGCCCATTTTAACTACTGCGGTGGAAACTCATGATACCTTTGATGAAATGATAAAGTGTGAAAGGATTTTTTTAAAGTAAGGAAGAATTCCAGACCAAAGCTTAGGATATTTCCCCGGCATTCGCCATCTATGAGGACTAAGGAAGACCTGGAGAAAACCTGGTGGAAATCAAACCCCAAAACAGAAATATTGACAAAATTCCTTTTCACCCATATTTTATATTTAAAGACACCTTTGGAGTCCGCCTTATTGGCCACCCGTGGGGTTATTTTTGGCAGTGCGGATACAGATCTTTCACCTTTTACCACAAATTAAATGCATCTTGGAAGTCTTTGCGATTGTATTTAGCAGTGTCTGCGATGTCATTTCAACTTTCCCAATTGTTTAGAATCTTCGTCCCCTTTACTTGACTGTGGGGAACAGAAAGTCGAAACACGGAGCTAAGTTGGGTGGATGAGTAACAACCATCGTATTATTTATCTATAAAATCTGCTTTTTGATGAGGTGAGCATGATGGAGAACCCATTGATTTCGACGTTTTTTCTCATGTTCTATTCCAACCACACCTTAGGACATAGCTTGAGAAAATTCGTCTAAGATCTTTAGTGACCTTGGTGTAATGATAGTGCTGCATAATTTAAGTTTGTACCAGTCATGAGCATATGTCTTAACTTAAAGCATCGTCAGCAAAGCATGCTTTTAATCTTTTGCTAAATTTAAACTTGATACAGACACGTTGCTCTTTAACATGGGCCATCACAGTTCATAAAAATTAAAAACAATAATAATGAAGGTTATATTGCTCTACCTCTGTCTGTGAATCGTCGTATTCAGCATGAAGTTTGTAAAAATAATGAGTACATGATATTGGCAGTATCCTCAGATTACCAGTCGCTCAATATGCCGCAGTACGAGTCCACGAGTCCGTGGCGGTCAATCCCTGTAGGAACTATCTTTTACTGCTCTTACCGCCAAGAGTGATTTTTTTAAAAAAATTAGTTAACTAAAGGGTTGATAAAAGCTGGCATTCAGCCAAAAGTCAACTTTTAAGATCTTGGACATAACCTAAATAATGCAGCTGTTTATTTCGCCGTTAATTAGGGGATAGATTGTTACCTAGATCATCATGGAATGAGCTAGTGATTACAAGTAGGTGATTAAAGCCCCATATCAACTGCCAAAGACGATCAATGAGACAAAGGAGTTACGTAACATCTACCTCAGGCAGAACCCCCAATAAAATCTGTTCATCAAACGCCGGCACTCCCGGCTTAAACCTCTTCATAATTCCTTTGCCAATATACGGTCTATATCTGTGAGACTCATTGCTGGAATATGTAATAACAGATAGTAATTTGTGACAACTTTCTGCTTAAACATGTGGACTAGGCCAACTCGGACGAAGCAAAGTAATTCCGTTAAGTGTTTCGGATATTTATGCCTTCCTTAGACACAATCCTGTAATTGTATACCTAACATATTATTAACATTTATGACATTTTATTATTTATGGAGAATGTCGCATAGCTCATATAAGTGTTGCTTACAGCACAGTCACCAATTTCTTCCATTTTTTCTTTGTTGTTCTAATATATTGGAATTTAAAAGAGTAAAGCTTGCATGGCAGATAGAACTCACTATGGGGGAAAACCTATAAAGACTAGATCCTCAACAAATGTCGTTAAATAAGTGATCATCATTAGAAATGGATTTATGCATTGCCAGGAAAATTTCGCCTGACTGATTTATAATATGTTGACACCATGGAATACAAACTGCTACATGTCTTATAGTTTCGACGGATGTTGATTGGTTTTATTTACGGACGCTCTTTAACATCTCATCAGCGTCCCAATCAATTCAGATTGTGAAACGGCCGATACATTTTGCTCAGAGACCTCTTCTTTCAGGCTGAGTTTCTTTTACATGCCGTAAATGTACGACACGGGACCCACGGCTTTACTTCCCTTCCGAAGGAAGCCATACTTACAATTTTTACGCCCGAAAAAATCCACCGATTCTAGCCGGGATTGAACCCACGTACTTGGGTTTAGGAGACAAGTGTGGTTACCACTACAACACCGACGGATCATTCAAATATAAACGAGATTTTTAAAAAACAAAATTATTCTTACCATAAATTACAAAACAAACTGTATTACCTTTCTATACAGTTTCCTTCAACAGACATGTATTTTTTTCGCCGGAAGGATAGTTTCTTTATTTCCCCATGCAAGAAAGATGGGCGCGTCAACAACAACAGTACTTCTGTTTCTCGCTGAACCTGTTACCTTCCAATGCCTCGTTCAATGATAATCTTAAAGGGGTAAATCGGGACTGTAAGGAGGGAGTTCTATGGGAGAGGGGGTCTAATGAGTTTTCCTTAATTGATCCCGACTTATGGCTACTGTATGTGTTTACGCGTTGTTGTACAGAAGCAGGACATCATGAATAGGTTGCCGGCGTCTTTTGTTGCGATAGGCGGCTCTCACGCAGCATTCCCAGTCCTTCGTTCATGAAGAAGTCGATGAGCAACACACCTTTGCAGTGCTAAAACACGATCGCGACAACTTTTTCGGCTGACCGGAGCACCCTTTTCTCTTTTCTCCTCCACTAGATCTCTTGCTTCGGAGGTATAGTAGCGTACTCACTTCTCATCACAGGTCACTACTCACGTTCTTCCTCAAGTCGATCTAGAAGCTTCTTTTATATTATCCTGTCGAACATTTTTCTGATCATTAGTGATGAGAATGGGAACCGCCTCGACGACACTTGCCGAAATCCTAGTTCTTCAGAAAGAATGCTGTGTGCACTTCCATACCTCTGAAGCGATTTAGAGAACACTTAGACGTTGATCACCTTCCAAAAGTTCAAAAACGTCCTGAACGTTGTCCTGAGTGAGGCCGTGGCTTCCATTTTCCAATGCATCACGACCGAAGTGTTTCAGTCAAACACTTAGTTTCGTGAAAGCGTGGCTTCTCCAAACTGTACCCGGAGTCTGAACAAAATATCGGTAGGTTTGATTTCTTCTTTGGTTAGAAAATGTATGATGATACCCTCCGCAACGCTCAGATATAGCGCTAATGGCGACGTAACGACCAATGCAGAAGTATCCCTTGGATCGCTACCCTTCATACATCCCTACCTAACTGCCATTTTGACCTCGTCTCTTTCACCACCCTTTCCTAGCCCAGAGAACTAAAGTCCGTTTAAAAATTGACTGACCTAGTATCAAGATTTTTAATATCCTCCATGGCTAAACATGTAAGAAACCGAGATCAGAGGATGGGATTAACATAATTAGCGGACCTTTTTGTCCAGTGCAGATCTTTTTGTAAGCAAATTCTAGAATTACCAAGAGCATCACCTATTGAGGTAAGCTTACAGATAAGGACAAGATAGCGGAAATAATTATTAAACACATATAGATCAATAGATTAACAGAAAGGAAAATAGTAAAAGAATGTTTTAATATAGAAATGCACATGGAAAAGATATTGGATTGTAATGTTGTGAAAGTGAGGAAATTTTGCAAACATTGGAATGAGTAATGTATTGGAGGCACAAGAATATAATAAAGGGGAACCTTAAAATCAAAGATACAGGAGTTAAGAAATCTTTAAGAAAATATAAAGTTATGAATCAAGAATGAAGAAAAGATAAATGTATAGATTTGTGTAATAAAATTGACAGAGAGGTATTTCTTAGGTTAGAGCAGAAGTAGTTAGATTAAAGGGTATGAATATTGTGGAAATGTTGATATTTACCCTAATTGTATTATTTGTTACATTGTTAACAAAATATAAAAGTTGGAGACAAAAAATATATCAAAGGAGATGGAATAATATTAGGGATGAGATATTATGAACCAATGTTAAACATAGAAGTAGAAAATACCAAAAATGAAAGGAAAATACTTGGGAAGATTAAGTGACAAGTGATTGAAAAAATGGTATGTTATATGATGAATTTGCTAATTATGGTTAGGTATGGGGCTTATTCAGACAATATAGAATTAGATATTTCATCGATAAAGACAACCTGGAGTTAGGGACATGCAGGCAATTAGAAATACTTTTTCTAGTAATTTGTAGCTTTCTAAGTGTATTTTTATTGTTAAATACAATATTGTCAATTAAAATATCTGATATTTTCTTGATTTTGGTTAAGGTGAAATACTTTTAGATGTTATTGGGACGAAGTCTGCTGAATATTGCAGCGGAAAACTTATGATGAAACGAAGAAAAGTGTTCAGCAGTTAGTTAACTAAAATTAAAGATTCAGGTATTCTTAATTCTTAATAATATGAGAAACAGAAAATATTCATAGTTTCTGCTTTGAAGCATGAAAGTAACAAAGGCAACGCTCGAGAACTACCAGGTATTTCATTAGAGTGTGTTACTGTTTAGACGAAAGTAATAACACTAGACACTCGGAATTTCCTGGAATAATAAGAATTTAATAACGCTAATAATATTTATTGAACAGATACTAATCAAAACTTGATTTTAAATATCGAGCTTGAGTAAAATTAACTTTGTGTATTGCACACGAAACATTTAAATTTTATATTAAATAAATTACAATATAAACACGGAATAAAAATTAATTGTTAGAGCCTTTTTAAAACATGCATTTTCTTTTACACCAAGTGCATATGCTGCGGAACTCCTGCATAATAAGAGACATGAAAACTACCCAACTTGGAAATAAACTCTACTTTAAGTTTCTAAAGGATGCCCGAAACAGTTCCATTCTCCTAGGAACTTCTTACCTACAACCCACCACCACGTGTGCTCAGAAGAGGGAGATCAAGTGCTCTCGCCCATCCCTCGAGGATTTCAGACAGGGCATGTGGTAACCAATAAAATGAAGTCTCAATTCTCACGGGACAAAACTAGGAAATGAACCGGTAAATATCGATCGACGGAAAGTTGTTGAGTGCTAAGGATACTTTATAAAATAATAAACAAATTTTAGTAAGTGATGTTCTGTAAAGAACGAAAGTGTAAACAAAATAAAAAATCGAAAATAACCAATCCTGGGAAGTGTTAGCTTCTTAACAGTAATACATAAATAATAAACAGAGAAACTAGGCGCACTTATTTATAATGGAGGAAAAAATAGCTGATAATACTAAGAAGTGCAGTAAAACGACATGAAAGGATATTTTCTTTCTGGTCTAATGAAATACAATGTAATTATCAAGCAAATGCCAGTGAATACCCAGATATGTTAAAAAACGACGAATTATTACTACTAGGTTTATTTAAGGATGCTCTTTAACATATTCAACTCATGACATGAAACAGTCGACAAATGTTGCTCAGAGGCGTCTTCTTTCAGGCTCGAGATTGTTTAAATTGTATATCTACTGCACTTCCTTAAAAATCCATCGTCCTAGCCGGGTTTGATTTATGAGTCAAGTATAATTAGCACTAGACCACCAGGACCGATTAAGAAGAACGACGAAACTATTCTTAAACAGAACTGGAGTGGGAAATAAGGAAGACAAAGCAAAATAGAGAAGATTATTTGATCTCTCTTTCCTGGGAGATATAGCATAGCAAATAGTAAACTACATATATAACTATTATTCTTAAAAACATAAGGAAAACAAACAGTATAACAAAATTAAAATGACACCAGAAATTCCTTATACATTGCATTATTGCAATAGCCAATGTGTTATCTGGCTTCTTAGTTTCATTAATCAAGTCTTGACATTTACATTCAGATCCAAGAAACTAATAATGAAAAGCACTAGAGTAAAAATATTGCATTTCATCGCTTTCCTTACCAAAGAGCTTACCCATCTATCAGTTACGTAAAGTAAAAGGCACAGAAGCTCTTAATTAACGACGTGAATGAAGTTTTCTTCTGTGTAGTACATATAATGAGACGGCTAATTAGGACTGCCATTCTGCAGGTCTCCTTTCTGCAACTTCTTGTGGTTGCCTTGAAGTTGTAGACAAAAGACGTTTCTAAACTCAGAGTACATAGTGCATCCCTGTAATATTGGTAAAATACATTTTAATGTTTTAGGTTTATTCATGTTAGTTACCTAAGCTAATAAAAGTTTTCAGCGAGAAACTGATACAATTAATGTAATGGTGCTAAACTAAAAGAAACAAACGCTTTGTCACCAAAATAGAAAGAAAATAAAAAGATTGAGATCACAATACAGAGTACAATCGTATTTACATTTGTAGAAATGTTTTCAAAATTGATTTACGAGGGTCATTTCATAAATGATTCACATATCATTGTTTTTACTTAAACGTTCTGCTTCTCAATTACCGAGTCACAACGTTTGGGAATCCGTGCTCTTCCATTCGAAGCACCGCTTCAGTTCATCTGTCGAATTGCTCGGACTATGACGGCAGAAAGATAACAAGGTTCACTCATGTTTTTTATTTTTTGTTCCAAATTTGGGAATGTGGTAGACTCATATTCAACTGCAGGGTGGGTAAAGTAACACCTCCCACTCATATTCGCCCAACTTTATTGGTCACAATATTCCCGGTGTGTGGGTGAGCATTCTCATGGAGGATGAGTGGCCAGCCTCCAGCAACTGAGATAGGTTCTTGTGCATATTTTGCGGAAGTTGCAATAAAACATTACTGTGTTACTTGGAAAAAAAACAAACAAAAAAAAAACAACAACAACGATTTCTTGGTTATCAGAAGCAAAAATCATTTTCTTGGCCTTTAATTGCACTCGTAGATTTTTTTTGGGGGGGGGTATGAAAGATGCACCTCTCCACTCTATAACTTCAACTCCTACTCGGTCTCCGATCCACGTTTCACCAACGCTTGACTATTCGACACAAGAAAGCTGGGACCTTCAACATCGAGTCTTTGTTTCAGCAAGATGACAATGTCCTTCTATTTTTACTTCTGTTCAGCAGTCGAGAAGTGAAGGATGCATGGCGCACAAATGTTTTCATCTGTAATCTTCGTCAAAATACAGAATACTGACGTTGGTGGAATCCCAGTGACAGAAATGAAAGTTTCTTCAAATGCCACATGACAATCTTCTTGAAGAGCATCCGCCATGACTATCTGATGATGTCTTCCATTCTCTTCATCGTCATCGTCAATGATGGCACAACCAGCATGAGGACGATTAGCCCAAGGAGAAACCATACTACGGTCCCACCACAAACTTCACTAAAACCGCTGTGGATTTCTGTTGGGGGGTATACCACACAACTTTGCTATCTTAAAGTATGACCTTTGATCTTCAACAATGTCAGTACCTGAAGTCCCCAACGGCAACTGAGTACTTGTGTCTAATATTGCGTCATCCACTCCACAGTACTGCCAACTATGAAAGGACTCTCTTATACTGGTATTAAAAGTGATACAGATCTAAATAGGATGCTCTTATGACCATGCTTTCTTATATATGCTTTCTTGTTTCCAGATCCTAACCAACGTGAAAGTCGCAGACGTAAATTTAACATAAGATGCTAAAGTAATAGGATCATAATTGTTGTTGGCTTTTCATGATTTACTCCCTAAATCAAATTTAGATTTCCCATTTGGTATGGAGACTGAGTGCTGCCAAATATAAAACAAATTATTTATCCGTATTTATGAGTATTTTCCTATATACATTATTTAAATTAAGAATATTATACATGTTAAAATGCTTTTTAATAATTTAGCGCTAAAATATACCTATTTTTCATAAATCTACAGGACCGCCACGGGTAGCCGAGGTCTTTAAGGAGCGTACTCGTGAGCGAGAGGTCTGGGGTTCGAATCCCACCAGGACCGTTCCTCCCTGACTGAGTTTTTTTCCAGGTTTTCCTTAGTCCTCATAAATGGAAAATTCCGGGGAGGTACCCTAAACTTAAGCCTGGAACGTGTCCTTCTTTTAAAAAAATCCATTCCAAATATATCATTTCATCTCATGTATCATCATATTGACTGCCTGTAGTGCCTCTGTGGTAAAAACGGGCGTTATACACCATTAAAAATAATAAACAAATCTACAGGAACACATAAGTTATCAATGCTTAGAAAACATGATGGTAATAACAATGCCAGTTTAAATAAATAATTTAATCTAATAATGAAAAACGATTGGAACTGCATACCATCATTTACGAATGTTGGAAATTATTCTTACTTCTTTATTTCTCGTTTTTTTTTTGGCGTTATTATAAACATTTATTTTCATTTTATTCCTAGGCCACAGTAATGAAGATATAAGACAAATTCAAATTAATATTATTGTAAATTACACAACTGTTTAGCAATTACTAGGATACTCAGATTCGACCAGTTTAGATATTACGTATTAATTTGAATTAATTGACGGCGTATTAATTGAAGAATTGACCATATACATTTTACACTTACATATTAATAAAATAAACTGAGAATAATATTTAAAAATGATATAAATCTAATATAATAACCAGAAAGTAGGGATGTATGGTTGACAAGTGTTAATGCATTTATTATAACAAATCTATATGAACAATACTTTTTCTTTATTTTTTTCATTAACAGTCGTATTGCATTCTATTTATTTTGTTTAATTAGCAATTTATTGTGTTCTTGTCCTGCAGCAGTTGGCATACATTTTATAATTGTAAACTGTGTGTATTGCTATAGAAATTTGGTCCTACTGTTATGAATATTAAATATCACTTTTAACAGAGGATTTTACTCTCTATTTTTATAATTGTTTACATATATAATATAAATGAAAAATAATGTAACACTATTAACAATGTAACTAAAATAACAATAGCTAGAAAAGCAGAAAAGGATAAAACACTTGGAAAATTTATAAATGGGTAATCGCAAATTACATTTTTTCTAAGTGTTTTATCCTTTTCTGTTTTTCTAGTTAATATATATGTATATATAACTATATATATATATAAATAAAACGATCATATTGAGAGGAAAATTATATATAGAGTTAGTTCTTTGTGTTCTGTAAGCTTCCCTACAAGAACACATTTATTTGAGTTATCCATATATCTGTTTTTGTTTTGTTTTGTTTTTTTTTTTTTGCAATATGATTATTCTATTTGAGCATTTTTTGCACAGCGACCCCGGAAATCATACCATAGGAAAAGTGACAATAGACAATTTTTCGTGTTTTAGTAACATTAAATGTTACTAACATTACTGACATGAATGTTACTGACATTCTTTGCAGCAGAAAAACCCTGAAAATATTTTATTGCATGCTATTTTAATCTATATGGTTTTTCCTTACAATATTATTAGTAGTAGTAATTTCAAGAACATTTGATATATTTACCTGGCCAATCAGTCGATTTTCAATTCAAACATCGAATTAATTATTAATGCATGAAGCATTTCATAAAACCATAGTTTTATGAAATGCTTTATGAAATGGGACTGCAATTGCTGTTTTCTCTTATTACACGTTCTTTACAATTGAGAATATATATACATATCATTTTGTTAGTAAAGTGTCTCATTCTAATTATAGTTCATGTGTAAACAGTGTATACAAATTACAATTATAATTAATGACAATAAAACGTTTTTCTAAGGAAGCTTATGCAAGCGTATATAAGCAAATGCAACAAAGATAATATATTTTCTAAAGTAGCGAGTTCCCATCGTAAGGAACTCGCTACTTTAGAAAATATATTATCTTTGTTGCATTTGCTTATATACGCTTGCATAAGCTTCCTTAGAAAAACGTTTTATTTCCGTTTGAGTGAAACTCGTCACTAGGCGCTAAATCCAGAATGAAGCTGAAAAGATTGTAGAAAATTGTCCTTTTTGGGGCTCTCCAGAGGAATATACAAAAATAAATCTAAGAATCCTAAATCCAACAGCGACATTTTTAGCCCCCCTCCCCAAAATGTCAAATGTGAAAATCAAGCCTTATGGATACACACAACAAACACAAAAAAATGTGATGCAGTTGGAATACGGGCGAGCATTTCGAATATGTATAGAGAATAAAAAATTGCCTTCGGTGTCAAAGATTTCCAAAACTATTTTTTGAGGTTTTCCGAAATGACACAATTTTCCAAATTGCCCTACCTCCATAAATATATCTCGATATCCCTTAAAGTTATATCAACAATACAACTAACAACTCAATAGGCAAAAATCACTATAAGGATCCAAAATTAGACATCGAGATATTTGATACAAAATGGCAAAAAATTCAGGCAATTTTGAAAATCCAGACCTTCATAATGTATACATTAAACTGAAACAAAACATGTGGTGAGCCCTGCAGATAGAACTTCCCTACATGCCGAACATGTATTGAAAATACATGCCTGTCTTGCTGTTGCTGAGATATTCATCAAAGTTGGTTTCCCCAAACCGCATGGCAAATTTTTATTTCCTCTACAGTATGATTTTTAAGGTAAGATGGGAATATATGTAGACTTGAGGCAATTTCAATAACCGAACTTACTTTAGCGAATATCTCCGCATTTGTGACCCAAGTTTTTATGTTCTGCGAATATTCTAAATGCTGAGGCTCACCTCTATCTGCACAGCACACCAATTTCTTTGGTTTTACTTTACTGTGTATTTTAGCGGTGCTATAAATTTCAAAATTTCTGGTCTATTGATTTGCATTTTTATGGAGTAAAAATCTCGATATCGAATTTCGGTTATTATGAATATTTCCGTATAGAGTGTAGATGGTTGTATTTCCAGTATAGCATTTAGAGCAGTCGAGGAATATTTTTAGACGTGGAACACTGAGCTTTTCCCGGAGAGATCTTAAAAGGCTAATTTTCGGATTTACTTTGGTTAATATCCGCGCAACCCAAGTCAGATTTTTATATTGTGCAGACGTTTGGGATACTGAGTCCCATTTTTATCTACTGGGTAGCACAACCTTCTTTTGTTTTAAATTACTGTATATTTTTGCAAGACTAGCCATTTTTAGGTTCTCAAAAATCTCTTTTTGTAATTTTAGACTCTTATGATCATTTTGGAATATAGGGTCGCTAATTGTATTCCCATATACTTTTAGGGCAGTCGAGGATTATTTGTAGGCATAGAGCAGTTTCGAAAAGGAGACCTCTCTCAGTAAAGCCCCAGTATGATCAATTTTCGGGCCTACTATGGTGAATATCTCCGCAACCTTAAGGCAGATTTTTATATTCTGCAACTATGGAAAAATTCAGGTGCCCAGTTCTATCTGCAGGGTACACCACATTCTTATATTAGTTTCTTGTGTATTTTAGTAGGGTTTTAAATTTCAAAATTGCTGGTCTATAGACTAGCCGTTTTTGGGGGATCAAAAATATCGATGTTTAATTTTGGATTCTTCTGGTTATTTCTGCTCAAAGGTTTGCTTACTTTTTAGAGAAAATGATGAATGTTTGTAGGAGTGGTGCAAGTTTGAAAATGAGACATTTCTTCCTGAGAGCTAATTTTCGGACTTCCTTTGGCCAACATGTCCGCAACCATAAAACAGCTCTTTATATTTTGGACAAATATGGAATGCTGGCATGCATACAATATGCTACTGTTTTAGTTTACTGTGTACTTTAGCGAGCCTTCACTTTCAATATTGATGATCCCATTCCCATTTTTGGGTAGGTCAAAAATTTCAGTGTCCCTTTCTTAATTTTATGATCATTTCTGCGTACATAGTAGCTAGATGATTCCCAGTATAATTTTTAGGGCATTCGAGTCATATTTGTAAGCGTGGTTGTTTCAAAACGAAATGTTTATCCCGAGAGCCCCAAAAAGACAAAATTTCAGATATTTTTAGTGAAATTCTCAATCCTAGTTCAGATTCCAATGTTCGGTACATTTTCGGAAAGTTCGGGATTAGCTCTGTATGCAGGACATATCGCATGCTTTTATTTTATATTATTTAATATTTTAGAAATGTTGAAATTTCACAAATAGTCTTGCCATTTTTAGATGTGAAAATTTTGATATCGAATTTTGGGTTCTTGTGGCCATTTCTGCGTAAAGGGTCTTAAGCTATATTCCAAGTATAATATTTAGGGTAATCGAGGCATGTTTGTACGCATGGGACAGTTTCGAAACAAATATCTCTTTCCGCAGGACCCCAAATAGCGAAAATTGAACTAACTTTAGTGAATATCCCACCAATTATAAGGCACGTTTTTATGATTTGCACAATTTTGGAATATTGGCCCCGAGCTTTATCTGCAGGACACACCATTTTATTTTTTTAATTTACAATTTATTTTAGCGAGACTTAAAGTTTTAAATTCTTCGTTCTGCAGCCTTGTCACCTTTTCAGACCTGCAAATCTCGATGGCTAATTTTGTAGTCTTATGACGATTTCTACGTAGAGGGTTGCTAGTTGTATTCCCGGTATACTTTTTAGGATTATCGAGCCATGTTTGTAGGCTTGGAACAGTTTCAAAATTGAGACGTTCTTCCCGAGAGCTCCTTCCTAAAAGGCTCATTTTTGGAGTTAGTTTATTGAATATCTGTGCAACCTTAAGCAGATTTTTATGTCCTGAAAATATTCGAAATGCTGGGTTGCAGCTCTATCTGCAGGGCACACTGCCCTCTTTTTTTTAATTTACTGTGCATTTTAGCGAGGCTTGACATTTCAGAAATTTCGGTCTATCGAGTTGCCAATTTTTGCGGGCCAAAAATGTCGAATCTTTTTGTCAGTCCTGCATAGGGTAAATTTTTTGAACAATCAATTATGATAATTATTTATTATGCAGTGCTAGTATTTTTTTATTTAAAACACTCTCATTTAGCCAAATAATTGAAAATATAAGGTTTATACTTTGTGAAAATTCCTTATGAATGGGCAATTTTTTTTTTTTTTTTTTTTTTCATTTGCTTAAAAGAATTTTACTGGAAAATATTTTGAAATGACATTACTCTAACATCTTGGTGAATAAGGGCAATATTTTTAAATAAGGTCATGTGCTCTTTGTGTTATAGTTTTTTAACCAGACATTATCTCATTGTTGACAGGACATGTTGAAGTTGAGGCAGCAAGTTGCAAGCTTACAGTCTGAAGATCATACATATGTGCGACAATCATCACTACAGACAATCTGAAGTTCATGAAGAACAAGATTTACATTCACAGACTAAAGGTGATTTATCATTAAAACATAGCGGTTTAGATACCATTCAGCCTGCCACTTTATTACAAGCTGCAGGCTCGTCGTAGGTCCAGTACTATCACTGTATTATATATGACAATGTGAATGTACAGTCCCCTCTCCTCCCGAAAAATTAATAGCTCAGAGACTTCATTGATACGTGTTTTAAGACTTGTCAGATACTGATTTAAGAAATAAACGCACATTTCAAGCGCATGAATAAACACCCAAAATGTTATCAAAAATAAATTTACGAACGTAATGAGATATCACAGCCTCGAGTGATATTTATTAGGACTATTTCACGAATAAAATAAGAAATGAAATATAATTCCTGTAAACTTGGCTTACTAAATTGTAATAATTGGGTTATGAACACAAGGCATCTTAGCAACAGACGAATGTCGATTGTCAGTAATGCCAATAGAGAAGAGCCAATACGGGGTTGGGATTATTTCATGAATACAATAAGAATAAAAGTAATATATATTTGAAATTTGCGCACAGATTATTAACACATTTATTTAATATTATACTTACTTATGAATATCTACACATTCAGAAACTGTGAGAATGAAATAGATGAAAGTCGACTATTATAATCTCTACCGTTAGATTTACTAATACCAACTGAGAAAATCAAAGTAAATAAAGCATTTTACTATTTTGAGCAACGTGTTTATTAAGATATATGGTTGCTTAGGCAGATATCGTTACATAATTTATGAAATGATTTCAGTCTGTTTGGATGAATACGCAAAAACAATTGCTTGAGTGAATACGCATTAAGTTAAATTTACTTCACTGGAAACACAGAAAAGTGGTCAGTGATACGTGCTCGGGAATTATTTAGTGGAAGTATAGAGTTGGCTATACTGACCACAGGACAAATGCACGGCGCGTAATATTAACAACTTTGATAATTTTTTTTCGATAATTTCACTGCGATATGCTGTGATTGGTCAAAATTCAAAATGTTGTTTCGTTTCATTGGCCGATTTAAAGATGATATCACAAGTAAAATAGTCATTTACAATACATTTATTAATTCACTATAAAATTTTTCCTGTCTTATCTTTTCAGCAATTTAAACAGAAAGTTTCTTGAACATATTTAATTAAAGGTACTACTTTTATTGCTTTTTGACTGTTTCAGGTATATTACATGAAAATTATCACCTATTATCAAAATTTAATGAAAGGAGATCTTTATTTTTGTATGAAATGTTGCAGAACAAACATCTAAATGCGTATAAAAATAGTGTTCTGATTATAGTATCTAAAACATATTATAATGTACTCAAACATTTGAAACAGATAACGCTACAAAATTTAAAAAGAGTTTTGAAATCCTTTCTGCAACAGCATACTTTTACACTCTAAATAAATACCTTATGTTCACATTTAAATGGAATCTTACATCATCTCGTGACCTCAAAGTTATGTTTGTCGACCTAACCAAAGCTATTATGTTTGGTAATGAAACAAAAATAATTTGTGTGTGTGTTTTCTATCGTTTCAAGGAATTAAGCAAGATTTTCGTTCTTTTATTATTAGCGGATATTATATTATATTAAAATGTTGATATTATATATATTAGCAATTTAGGTTACTTACACAAAGTCTTTAAATAACTTTGTGTCAGTAACTGAGTAACTGAGCTACCAACTACACCAGACCTTAGTTATGAATATAATCACAAAGTATTTTCTTATGATAATTCTGTGCAAATAAGTAAATGCAAGTATCATACTACGTCATTGAAAATGTGACCAATTGGCCAGGAAATCATTTACACATTGAAATGTACAGTCTATCCCAACCTTAACTTGTGCTTGGAAGTAACTTTCAAGAATAAATGTATAATGTTGTACATTCATGATACTCTTAAGAAATATTTTTTAAAAATTTAATGAAGTTTTGTTACAATAAAGTTAATGTGAAGTTAACAAACCAAAAGAACAATATCTGATGATTAAAGCATGGGCTAAAAAATTTATCTATGTATCACAAGTTAAACTCGTTCTGTAATAATTAAAGTAAAAGGAAGTCCCATTTATAATTTCACAAATATTTGTTGAATGACAGATGTAAGTTCAAAAGAAAAATTAATATGTGAATACAATGAATATTATAAATGAAATGGAGATTAATCGTTAATCTTTGAATATGGTGCACCTAACTCATTTGTTTTTATGTTTAACGAAGTTGACACTCGGGGGTGCGCAGATCGCATATGGGGCATCACGGGAGCTAAAACAAAACTTTTTTCATTATGCAGCGGAAGTGGGTAGCGGAAATTTACCGAGCACAATCGCACACGATCATTATTAATGCTGCAAACACAAGCACGATGATCACAAACACATGCAAACAGTTATAAAAGCATAAAAAGATGCGTACACTGTGCGTCATGTTTCAATGGGCTTATTCTTTTGTGATATATTTGGTGGCTCCTAAAAGGGCCGTTGTTGCCGCGATTGCGGTGGGAAGGTGCGGGTTGCCTTGTTGAAGATGTTTTGTTTTTAGTTGCCAGCCACTTCAACACTCTCATGGAATCGCGTTCCCCAATCTGCAGGGCCAGCTGGAACAAGTTAATTAGTTGGGCTTTCATTACACTTCTGTCCATAATTTGGGGCAGGATATTTTCCTGTGCTGCGCATTTAAAAATTTAAAGAACAATTTGCAAAATGTCTACATATGTAACAATGCATATATAATTACTCAAAGAAAAATACCTGAGAGAAAAAAACTATAAAAAATAGTTCCTTTGGCGGCTGTTACGGACATTTTACACCTGTTTTCAATTTCCTGTTCCCCGACTCCAGCAGTTTCACTCCCACAAGTCAACATGCATCATGGGAAATAAAACCAATGAGTTGGGTGCACCATATTCAAAGATTACCGATATTTTTGTAATTTGGTAACACTAATATTCAAAAGTGCTTCTTAAAGACTTACGAGTCACTTTGTAAATAGTTTATAATGATAAAATTATGAATACAGTACCTGTAAATGGAGTTATAATACGGTATTTCTGATAATGCTAAAAGATATAAGACAGCAGAAGTAGATTATAAGTCTGAGTATTACAACCTTTTTTCTTTCCCATCTCCCATT
Source organism: Metallyticus violacea (assembly GCA_030762175.1). NCBI lineage: Eukaryota > Metazoa > Arthropoda > Insecta > Mantodea > Metallyticidae > Metallyticus > Metallyticus violacea. The sequence continues at coordinate 37,220,902 of CM060832.1, forward strand.
CCTAGACTTGTATAGATGAATAGATTGAAGAAGCAAATTAAGCTAATGAGATGTTAACATTTATCAATAGGCATTCTGCAGCTGTGTGCAAGAAAATGGAGCGATATGGATGATGTTAAATGAACCTCATGTCAGCTAGCATGGAGAAACCAATAAAACAAATTAGTGCTTCAAAACCTTCTATCAGACACCTCAGGAAACATCATGAAATAAAATACAGGTAATTATATAATTCAAAAGTACTTAAAATTTTCTTCAGAACATAAAATATCAAAAAAGTTCATCACAACTGCATCTGCTTACTGTTCCTTTCTGGTTTCACATTATTTCCAGTTCTTTTCCCCACATTACTTAAAATAATATACACGATACCACTTTAGTCCAATCCTTAACATATTTTAAATGAAAATTCTTGAGAAATTATCATTTATACTCTAAGCCTAAGTTTTTTTTTTATTCCTCTTTGTTTCTGCTTGGCAGTTTGCTCACATCTAGTTCTCCCAAGTTCAAGGACTTACCTGATGCTTAAAACATTAATAATTATTTGTTGTATTATTTTCGTGTTATTTAGTAAATGATATGTTCACAAAATTTGCTTGTGGTTAGACTACACACTTCTTCAAGATAAACCTTTGTTTGCTTAGGCTGTTAAGGAACAAATACAGGTGACAAAATGACCTGAGAGCGGAGCTTGTGCCTGTGCCATACCCACAGCAGTTTTGTAACTATTTTTAAAGATTTTACTCACAATTTATGAAAAGAGGTGCTGAAGATCGTTGTTATCTGTACATGTTTGATACCTCTTTAAGAACTATACATTATTTGGTGTAGTTCACGTTGAGAAATATTCCCGGAGGATATTTTGTTTTAATTCTTCCATGGGTTTGTCTTGTAAACAGTCTTTTTTTCATTTACCACAGAGATAAATGTTACAGGGAGAGGGGATGTCCATGCACACTGATGGCTCAAGGATATGAGCTGGAGCCGAAATATAATGTGAAACTCCAAGACTAACATTAGTCAAATCTTGGAAAATACTGCACTATCTTTCAGGCAGAGATCTTTGCAATCTTGACCTGTGCTCAAAAGGGCATTGAAAAAGGCTACCAAGGCAAGCACATTATGATAATTTCTGACAGTCAAGCTGCTCTTCCATTACTCGATTCTTACCAATTTATTTCAAAACTGGTTCAAGCACTGATGGTTCTGACATGCAATAACTACTTGGAATTGAGATTGTTGCAATGTCATCAAGGTATTTAGGAAATGAAGAAGCAAATAAGCTGTCCATTTGATTTGGTTTATTTACAAATGCTCTTTAACATAGCAGGTCCTCAACATTCCATTCTTCAGGGCTTGAAACGACCAATAAATTTTGCAGACATTGTAAACAATATTACCAAAATGGGAAGCACATATCTTAGAATTTGAGGTGCTAGAGAGGAGGAGATTCCAACTGTTCGGTTCGCAACCATATAACAGTATGGATGACCCTCTTTTGAGAGTAAGGGCTCTTGACCTTATTAAAGAAACAGAGTTTGAACTGCTATTAGTGATTTGGGGTTGCACAAAAACCCTTATAGTGCTACTACTAATACCTACTGCTAGATTAGGGGATAGAGGTGGCTACATATTCTTACTAGTAACTCTGTCATTCTAACCCACTCTTTCAATTTCTTTCAGGAAATATTCAGTGTATAAACTAGCTGAATCTTGTTGGAAAAATGTGAAATGACTCTCTATGTTAGTTCATTCGCTATAAAAGAGGGCAAAATTATATTCATGTATGCCATAATTATTTTAGGTGGTCAGTCAGAAGTAATGTGACCTTGTTCCAATCAAAGGCGGGAAACAAGTATGCACCTGCACAGTAGGAAAACACTACAAGTTGGTTCATAGTTCGTTGGATCACTGTGCATATTGAATTCCCAAAGGTTGTTCATAAATAAACAATGAGTTTATGTACTTTTGTACATATGTGCTGTACTTTTGTTTTCTATAAACTATTCAATTTAATGTCGCCTTTGCATTTGTATTACCTATGTAGCTGTGAATGTACTGTTTCAGGTAAATTCCATCCATTGGTCGTTTACATGTTAATTAGAAATCAGTATTAGAACTCTGACCAATACTTTTCACTGCCTTTGCATTGCACAAAAACTATATTGAATACATTTGGCCAAAGTACTCTTAGGTTTTTAGTAAGCCTCAGAATAACTCAGGGTTACTTACTCTGCTTTCATAGTGTGTACAATATTTTGATATTATGGATGTTTAGGTTATAGTTGCTTTTTATCAGTATTAAATAAACTGTCTGATCAGGGACCACTCTAGGCATTTATCCTCCTTTGTAGTACTGGGTTAATTTATCTTTCTGGCACTGCGCCACCTGCAGTTGCTCGCAGTTGACCGAGCTCTGCAGTTCCGTCTTTATTACGCTTGAAAGTCGGCCCGGGAGCCGGAGGGAGGTCAGTAAGAGTTTGACTCTAGGAACTTTTTGTCATTTTTTTTTGTATTGTGCGACAGTGTTTTAAGTATTCATTAAGCGACGTTATACAGTGAATTAATTTCGGTAATATGGCTCAATCCAGGTATTCTATTCCTCAAAATATTTATTTATGATTCGTAAATAAATATATGTATGGGCATACAAAATCGACTGGTGATGTATGGAGTTTGTTTCAAGAGCAATTCCCTGATATTCAATTTTCCAAACCGAAGTTAAACAGTATTCATATTTATTTCCTAGAATAAAACATCCTCTCCCTAAACACAAACTCAAAAGAATATTTTATAGCCTTCAGTAATTTTGCTTCTCTTGTTAGATAGTGATCTTTTGTCTAAAAATGTGCAGTTTATCCTTTTGTTTATATTTAATTTTCTTAAGTATGCTTTAGTCTTAGTTTCCAAGTTTTTTTTAGTTCTGCTTATATACATTTGTTTGAAATCCTGACAGCTAACTTGGGAAATTCCAGGCTTTTGCTGGCCAGCATTTTTAATAAGTTTTGTTATGTTATATTTATTCTATGGGGCAAAATATAAATTGTATTTTATAAAAATTTTATAGAAATTGTGTGCTCATGAGTAATTGGAAAACTTTTTAAATTCTTTGTGTCAAATTTCACATGTTGCTGGCTTTTTAATAATTTCTATATTTATTAATCTTTTTATTTACTAGTGTGCAATCAAAAGCATTGCTATGTACAGCACTAGTGATATATTGGTTTTGGATAGTAAATTTTTCATTACTAAGTGGTGTGTTGACCAATCTATGGGTGAAATAGTTTATAATTGCAATATTATAATACAGTCTAAAACTTTGTTTTATATGAAAAGTCTGCAAAACTTAGGAATATGAGCATATCCTAGCAAACATATTGCTTTTCAGTAATGTAGAAACAAAGAAAAAATTGTCAGTATCACAAAGATGCTTATAAGTATATTAGTGTAAATTGTTAACTTTCCTAACTGTAATATTTTGTTTTTTTCAGGTTTCCTGTAAACAAGAAACATCCTTTCATGTTCTTAGAAGTTAGAAGAATTCATTGTTTGGTAATTTTATCAGAGTAACATATATTCATGTGTTATATTACTGCACTGAGGTTGATTTTATATGACATAATATATTGGAGCATGATTATTTTGTATCCTGCACAATAATAAAGCAAATAAATGATTTATGAACATTAACTGTATATTAAGTTCACAAGTGAAATTTTCCATAGGAAATTTGGAAAAAGGTAAAAATAGGCTATTTCCCATTATATCAAAAGGCTGTTTTTCACAGGAAATATTAAAAAAGGCAAAGATAGGCTATTTTCCTTCAGGCATTTAAAAGGCTATTTTCCTTAGGTCATTTAAAAAAGGCAACTATAGGCTATTTTCCTTAGGGCATTTATAAAGGCAAAAATAGGCTAATTTCTTCATTTCTTTGCCTATCTTAGCCTTTTCCTTTAGAATATTAGCCTATCTTTGCCTATCCTAGCCTTTTCCTCCGAGATTTAGCATATCTTTGCCTATCTTAGCCTTTTCCTTTAGAATATTAGCCTATCTTTGCCTATCCTAGCCTTTTCCTCGAGATTTAGCCTATCTTTGCCTATCCTAGCCTTTTTCCTCCGAGATTTAGCCTATCTTTGCCTATCCTAGGCTTTTCCTCCGAGATTTAGCATATCTTTGCCTATCCTAGCCCTTTCCTTTAGAATTTAGCCTATCTTTGCTTTTTTCCTTCCAAATTCAGGCTATTTTTGCCTATCTTAGCCTGTTCCTCACAAATTTAGCCTATCTTTGCCCATCTTTGCCTTTTCCTTCGACATTTAGCCTTTTTTAGCCTTTTCTTTCCAAATTTTGTCTATGTATCTTTGCCTTTTCCTCCCAAATTTAGTATATCTTTGCCTTTTCCCCAAAATGTAAGCTATTTCTGCATTTGCCCCCAAAATTTAGCCTATCATAGTTTATTCATCCCAAAATGTAGCCTATTTTTGCCTTGTCCCGGCAAAACGTAGCCTATCTTGGCCTTTTCAGCTAAATTAAGCCTATATTTACTTTTTCCTTCAAAATTTAGCCTACTTTTGATTTATCCCGGCAAAAATTAGCCTATCTCTCCATTTTTCCGCAAAAATTAGCGCATCTTTTTGTTATTTAGCCAAAATTTAGCTTATATTTGCTCTTTCCAGGGAAAATTTCGCACATCATTCCCAACTCCTAAATAATTTAGTGGCAAAATTTGGCAAAAATTAACCTATATAAGCTTATTTCGGCAAATGTTACGCTAATTTTGCTCTTTTCCGGCACAATTTACCCTATCTCTTTCTTTTCCTAAATAATTTAGCCTATCTCTCGCTGATTTTGGAATGAAAAAGCAAAGATGGGCTAAATTGGGAAGAAAAATGCTAAGATAGCCAAAGATATGCTAAAATTTGGGGGGGAAAAGTCTAAGATACACAGATATAGGCAAATGTCAAAAAGGCAAAGATAGGCCATCTTTCATAGGGAATGTTAAAAAAGGCAAAGATAGGCTATTTTCCTTAGGACATTTAAAAAGGCAAAGATAGGCTATTTTCCATAGGGAATTTTGAAAAAGGCAACGAAAGATAAGCAATTTTTTAAGGAATTAAGAAAAAGCAATTATGGGTAAATTTTACAGGTAAAAGTTTAAAAAAAAAAAGGCTACTGTGTTTTGTAGAAATGTTTTATTTCACCTTTTATATTGTGTTTTTATTCCCATTACACCAATTTTATATTATTAATAAGTATAATACATGTATACTGGTGCTTCTATTTTATTTATATATATTTTTATATTTTCCATAATGCTGAAAATTTTAATTTAATGTGAACAAAAATAACAGTTTTTTATTTTCATTTAAATATGTATCAGGAACAATTTTATTTACTAAGGAGGACAATGTCCTAGAGACGCAGTTGTGAATAGGTTCTGTCTGCTTCTAGTTGCTTGATCCAAGATATAATGCATCACTCTGGAAAGCCAAGATTAAGATTGTAGTGCTGTAACCTGGAAACATTTTTAAACAAAAGCGGTACATTTATATTCATAAAAAGTTTGAATCATGCAAATGCAACCCAGAAAAATGAAAAAGAACATGCAACATTTAAACCAAGTCATGCCAACAACTAATTAATAATTTATTTATAATTATAATCCATTTTTTACTAAAACAAGAAATGAATATGGTTTATAATAATGTTTCTCTGTTTGTAAAACACACCTAACACATTTTCAACATTTACAATAGAAATACTTTGTCATCTGCAAGAACATTTCTCAAGGCTGAAAACAGCGGCTATATATAACCTACTTTTGGTAATTTCAAAATTGGGATATTTTTGAAAGAAAAATATCGACGTCATATTTTGGATTCTTATGACCATTTTTGCGTAGAGGGGGGATAGTTGTATTCCTAGTTGCGTTTTTTCTAAATATTCTATGTATTTAAGCGAGGCTCGACTCTACTAGCATATATATTAAATTTGTTAATATATCGAGCTGTGTGGTTATAATTTTGTACTTCACATTTCTCTCCAAACTCCCTCAGTAAAAGCAAGACTAAGCATATCATAATTACCACGCTCCCATAATGCATCAGACACACACTGAATTTCCGTAGCGCAAACACAAAGTACAAGGTTTTTATAGTTTCCTTGATTTATATTTACGAACCTTTGCGTAAAGAAAACCGCAGCTTTCTAGCAAAAGTAATTAAATATTCTCCCATAAACCAGTCCCATTAAGAAAAGGATTAAAGAGGGGTCTGTTGAACTCTAGTGCACAAGTACAATTTATTTGGGATGCATGCCGCATTCGAGAAATTACCGTGTCTTGTTTTCTCTTTCCGATAAATAAATAATTTATATTAAGCGTCTTTAATGAAACACCGCATTGGAAATTCTGCCATAACAATTGCATAGCGAATAACGATTTTCTTTTAATTACATGGTTCTTAGGCAGCGAACTTCTAGAGATGATGATGAACATAGTTAAAAGGGCTCTAAATAACGTTGAAGATTACTATTTCATGTTATTTAATCTATTTAATGCTATAAAATTGCATTTTAATTCATAGCATGGGCAGAGTATTACAAACTCGAAAGACAATATTAAACATATTTAACTAAAAATAATTATAAAACATAGGTCTGGTGGTCTATAGGTAACGCGCTGTTTTCTGGACAGAGGGTTCGTGAGTTCAATCCCGGTCAAGGTCGATAGATTTTTTTTTTTTTTTTTTTTTTGCAAAAACTTAGAGCGCAAGTTTTCCGCGAGTGAGTTAAGGCCATCGTCCCTTATCATAGATTTACGGTACGTTAAATACTCCGTATCTGAAAAAATATATCCCTGAACAAAATTACCGCCCACTTCACATCCGAGTAGCAGCAGCAGCAACAACAACAGCAGCAGTAGCTGAATCACAAATGCGTAACTAGAAGAAATAATGTATATTTATTGCTCATTATTTAAACATTATGTGTACAATACCGTTCGCATGGGACTTTCAGCCATAAAGGCTATTTAACACAGACACCTATAGAAAAAGATTTGCACTTCAAATCAGATACATTTACACATTCCCTACGCATAAAAATTTAAATATGCGTGCGCACAATATATACACCTATAACTAATATAAGAAGAACCAGAGAAGCAGAAATAGATCAAATACTAAAATAATAACACAAATATCTTACGTAATATGTCGAATTGCTTGTGTTCTTCTTCAAAGGCAAAAAACAAATGAAGGTGGTAAAAGTAAATATTGAATTTCTATGCATGACCAAACTAACTTGATAATAAAAGCGGAGAAGGAAAAATAAGAAAGGGAAATATATTAATAATTGAGTAAAGAATTAAAAACAATTATAACAAAGTAGAAAGATGAATATTAACACGCAAGATTAGAGCCCGTGGTGTACGCGTTCTATGCAAAAATATAGCTGTTATCTCTTTATCTTCTGAGGTAGCTTTCAGGGACATGAGTTAGTAACGCATCAATAAGTGTTAAATTAAATTTATAATCCAAAATCCTTACAGTGAGACATGGCATGGCAGAATGACCGACTGTTCATAATGAGCGAAACAAAGTAGAAGTTAAATAAATATAAAACTTTTGTAAAGCTTACAAGATAACATATGTAACATAAATGAAGTAATTTTAAATTCTCTAGATAAATTGGAGCTGTAAGAACGAATGACATGGGATAATTGGTACACGGGTTTTGCATTTAGGGCTTAGGCAAAGATATCTGCTACCGAACGAGGCAATTTGGAAGGCGACAGAATGTGAGGGAATATACCAGAGGGAATACCAAAACAGAGGCTTCTGGAAAGAAACAAACCTAAGGTTGGAAGATATTAAATGACAAGAAATCCGAGTATTTGGTAATATGAGAGAAAATAGTTCATTGAGACTTAATAGGGAAATAAATATAGTATGTATTGAAAAAATATACAGACAATTTCACAAGGGAGTTCGGAAAGGGTTTGAATGGGCTAGAAAACGGTTATATGATAAGATGTAGATGAGACTATCATTGTTTATTACTGAAAACAACAAAGTTATGGATATAATAGGCTTGGTAGCCAAAATCGAAAAATCTAGATGGGGAAATACTAATTAGTAAGATTTTAACTGTAAAAGGAGAAAAGCATATAAAATGATAAGGAACTATTTGGGCAAAGTTAGAGAGAAATGATTAAGAGGAAGATAGAGGGGAAACGTAACGTTAGAAGTACAATAGGTTAGATAAGGATAAACAAGGATAGGATAATATAGCAATAAATATGATGATCAATAATCTGTAGTTGTGTGTATTGCGATCAGAATGTAAGCATGCAACTTTAGAAAGAAAATATCTAATAAGTAAGACTAATGCTATTTTATTTTTAGATCTTATTTTGTATTTAACTGATAAAGTATGTATAATTGAATGTAGTCTATTGGGATATTTTCAATAACTTTTCAATATGAGGCTACTTTTACAGAAGTATTTGTTCACACTCAATATATAATGCATAATTTGAAATTTGAAATTGTAATATATTTGCGTTTATCAATAGAAAAAATTATTCCATCTATTGGGAGCGTGACACAGGAACTTCACTTTGTACCAAGACAAACTTTTCTTTGATGAAGCGCAGAATTCCATTTGTTCTTAGATAAATTTGTAGGATTTGTTTTTGCTAGAATGTTAGGCAAACTTGGATGCATTATTCAGTAGAGCGCTGAAGTATTTCGAAGTGTCGATTTTTCCTGCTCAGTACTCTGATTTGTATTCGAGCTTCGAAATTTATTTTTTGCAAATTCCAAGACTGATGTTCCTGGAGCAACACTTGTTTACTGCTCTTCGATTTAGTCAGGGGTGGGAATGTAACTCCCTGCTGGTATGTGTTGATACTTTCTAATGTTCTTTCTTTTGGAAATCATTGTTAAAACTTCTAACTGTACAAGAAGAGTTATGTTACAGAGCTACAGCAAATGCTATACTATGTTTGTTGCTGTTTTCAGGACAGGTGATGTTAAGTCATTTAAGGTGTCATGCTCCAACAGTTTAAACTTGACGAATAAATTGATTTATGACACTGTAACTGATATTAGAAATCAGCTGATTTAGGGAGTCGATTTGGTTTATTTACGGACGATCTTTAACATCTCAGGTCATGAGAGTCCCAATCTATTTAGGGCGTGAAACGACTGATAAATTTTGCTCAGATGCCACTTCTTTCAGGCTTCAGGTTCTTTTTCGTGCCGTAAATCTACGACACAGGACCCACGGCTTTACTTCCCTTCCGAAGGAAGCCATACTTTGGATTTTTACGCCCCGAAAAAATCCATTGATCCTGGCCGGGTTCGAACCCGCGATCTTGGGTTTAGGAGGCAAGTATGGTTACCATTACACAACCAGAACCGATTTAGGGAGTTAAAATTCCTTTACGATATCAACGAATGCTCCGTTAGTGAGGCCAAGTGACGACCATTTATACTGATCACATAGCGAGCGCCATGGATATTTGTGAATTGTCCAGTACGCAGCCCTACTGGGTTACTTGTTTCCTGCTAGTTGTGAGTGCAGATGTTGACGGTTTCAGTTGGAGGAAAACAGAAAAATTTTAATGTAATTAACGCAATTATTTCTCAGATAAATGGAGGTTGTATTGTGAGCATGCGGAGGCTGATAGGACACCCTAACAGATTACAAATTTGGTACCATGAAGCTAGAAATGAAGTGGAAGCAGGGTAGGAAGAAGATGAACCATCATGCAGAAAACTGACACTATAGGACATATGGATGTAACACTTTTGTTGCATTTATTTGTAATACCATCCTCAAGAGTTCACCTCCCAGTGTACGCTATATGACGGGCATTACGTCCATCAGACTCATCGATTCTGCGGAATTACATGCGGTGGCTTAGGGTGAATTAATTCAATAAAGAGTGTACTGAATTATCACCAAACATGAATTCACAGCAAGTTGTGGCGAATGTCGAAAACGTTGTTTCAAACACAGGACCACTTTCATCGCTTAAGAACTTCCTAGTATTAAGTTGGCACAAAACAATAGCGGTGCACATGCTGAAATAGTTTTTCCTCGATCGCCATCACGATACTCACATTATTACCTACCCCAAATCTGTCTTAATTTGAACATCACTATGTACCCTTAGGCTACAATGGTGCGCAATCAGATACTAAGAAAGAACTGGAGTTCGGGCATTACAATTGGCGAATGTACCAGCAACAAAAAGTATTGCAGCATCTTATTTAATATGCTAGTAGAAGAATGTAATTGAAAGGAATGTTTCACAGACATCTTATTAAGTGTTCAGTAATACAAGAAAATTATTTTAAATGTTCACATTTTACATTTTTATCTTAGACTTTTTTAGTAAATTTTACTTATGTTGACAATAGTTAATAAGCATTTAATTTTCACTGTTTTGCAGTGAGTATTACAATTATAGTTAAGATAGTGCATCTATTACTAAAATTACTAACGATGAAAGTTTTATTTGTAAATAATTCTTATTTATTTGTGTCATTGACCCAATTAAAAGATAGAAAGATGTGAGTTACTTTAATTCTTGATTGAGGGCTTGGAATGTGATATAACCCGGATTTATTTTTGACTTCCAGTAATTTATATGAACATCAGAATTATTGTATGCACGTCTAGTTTCATATGTGTGCGTGTGTGAGTGCTTTTTGATAATGTTGTTTTCTTTTGCTGGAATTAAATTGAGAAATTAATTAATTATTTTACAAGAGCATGTACGACCCATGCGACTGATTTTACTGGAATAATCATTACCATCAATTGTAATTTTATCTGTTACAATTCATTTGCTACCTTATGAATCTATTATATAATTTTTATTATCTCAATGTGAAATATACAATTATTTAACATTAGCACTATCTTTTTATTGTTTTCACAACATACTCTATCTAAGCTAGTTGATTTCTCTGGCTTGAAGAGGTAAATGAAGAGCAACAACTGCAGGTATGGAAGTACATGTCAATCGGCAGGATGTGGTTAGTCACAAAGAAATGCCTACAGTTACATTATTATAGTCAGTAGTACCCGAATTTCGATGACTTTGCATTTTTTCGTTTTATGATACAAGGACCATGCTGTGTTGAAAATAAGAGTGGCTTATATCATCTTGAGTGAAATGAAACCATTTCTATAGATAATGTTTTAATATTTTTGGTCTTTTTGTGAAATAAGTTCTTTTTGCAAGCTCTTAAGTTCATTTAAATGTAAAAATAAAACTTTTGTTTTTATTTTAGCAAGTTTTATTGCATTATTTCTAACATATAAGTAAAAATCAATAAACAGAATGTTCAGATCTCAGCTCTTCACAATAGTGAGTATTTTCCTCCTCTACATATTGTGTCTCGAACACAGATTCATTTCTATTGTTAATGTGTAAAAGACAAGTCTTTCTGTTTACGGAGCTATAAAATGAGAACTGTAAGCCCTACAGCTGCATTCTGCATTCAGTTTTTCATAGGCGGTGTGTTAGTCGAGTGTTAAACATGCTGAAAGTAAAAATAAGTATTTGCGAGATATGTAAATTTTGTTTCGGAGTAGGACGACACTGTGCTTACAGCTGATATTAATATTCTCCACAGTAAAATTTCAGCAGAAAAGAGATTCACCATCGTGCCATATGCAACTAGAGAAAAACAAGCGAAGTCTTTGAGCACAGAACAAAACAAATGCAACAGAAGCTTCTCGGGTAGTGCAGAATATGAGCCTAGTTAATATATACAATTTTTAAGAAATTTCTAGCGGATAATCACCAGTCTTTTCCATCTGAAAACCTACGAAAGGCTGCAATAAGGTAATGAGTGAGAAATGGTGTATGAAGATAAAAATAAAGACATATTTAAGTCTGTTTTAGGTCATTTTTAGTTAATATTAAGGTTAAAAGTAATCTTTTTAAAGGTGTTTTATGTCTTTAAATTCCGGGCCATAGATTTCAAATACCTGTGGATAAGACATGAAAACTTTCTCTCATATCATGGTCTCGGGTTCTCCGAAGGTCATCTTTTGTTAATATTTGTAATTGGAAAGGGATAAACGCCTCGTTTAATTCCTGAAACTAAGATCATCATCTTTTGTCCGCAGAGTAGCTCATGAAAAATCACAATGGCAAGCTATTAAGACAGTCTTTATTTGAAGATTAGAATCAGGTGCTGGCAGAAGTTGAAAGTCGGTCCGCAGATCTTAACTGTCGATTTCCATCTTCAGCTAGTTAATCTACCAGTCCACTAAGCCCCACATATTTTTCTATTCTTTCATCACATGAGAAATATATTCGCAGCACTTGTCCGCTGAATGCTTAAGAAACAAGTTAAAGAACATGAAAAAGTTTATACGTTATGTTATGTTTAGCAAGGTAATTGACTGCGGACCAGTTCAAAGAGACTCAGAGAATAATGGTATGGTGGTAGTCTAAAAACACTAAAATCCTACCTTTGTCGCTAGATCCAATTCCAATCCGATAACGCAGCATTCATTGTTCATAAAAATGACAGTATTCGGTTCTAATTTAACTACATTTGTTTGATATAATATTTTGAATAAATCGCGAATCATCTCATCTCAGTTTTCTAGATTGGAAAAGGCTTCCCCCCTTCTAAAATCTTCTTCGTTTCTAATAGGAAGGACATGCATCTTTTCTATTTCCCGGTTGGGGTTTTCAATCCAAATATGTTTGTTTAATGGATTTTATAGTTTTATTCCCCCATGCTCGCGCTTTGTTGTGCGCTTTGATTAACCCACGTTTCAATATAATTATTCCCTCTCCACTTTTTAACACTTCCACGCTTATGCTTAACAACACACAATGGTTTTTCAGCCATGATATGCTTAATAAAAGAAAAACACAGCGACAATCAAGCGCAGACTGATGCTTTATTGCTACAAACGACTACTGAGCACACATAGAACTGCTGTACAGCTGCACTGAAACGGTTAAAACAAACGCTGCACTCTGGGAAACATGAACCGATAAATGCTGTTTAAAAAGTTTCATTGCAACAGCAACGTACATTTTAACTCAATTACAATGTTTGTGTCTGTCAGATGTAATGTTTAGAATAAGAAAGGGCATTTATTTTGTTAAGAGAAAACATTTATGCGAAAATTTTAAGAATCATTAGACGCAGTTTACATATTAGAGGTCGAAAGACAGTCTTGTATTTGATGCAGTATATCCAGCTTCAACCCCCGTAATGATAACTATGCTCATTAGAAGCCTTCTAACTAGAAGTCTGACTCGGGCCATGAAAGTTTCCGACTACTCACTAGAAGCGTTTACTGCAATTTATTTTGGTCAATTCCTTTTATCTGAATCACCGACATTAATGAACTGGTTTGTCAAGCGTATATAATATGAAATTAAGAAACTGGTTTAACAAGTGTATACAATATGAAATTAATGGACTGATTTAACAAGTGTACATAATAGAAAGACTTCGCAATGTATGTAACATATGTTAAAACTGTAGAGGGAATTGTTTGGGCCATTCTGAAATGTCATGTGCCTTCCGCCAACCTGGAGCCTCTTTCAGGTTGTCTTTTATATATCGAATCAAAAGCTTGCATTGTGTGATTTTTAGAGGAACAGAGTTCGTTGGAGCGAACAAAGCTGCTAGCGTGGGTGAATGTGAAAGCGGAAGCGTCCGATTTTAAAAAATACCTTTTCAAAAATGAAAATCCCACGAATACAATTTCTGATTAGGTCAAGGCTGTATTTTTTAAGACGAAAAGCAGAAGTGTCAGGAAAAGTTAAGTGGCCATTCAGAACCCTCGTTTTATACAGATTTCCCAGAAGCTTCGATTTGTTTAAATCTTATAGCCAGTCAGAGGACAGCGCAGATAAAATTGTTCCAGAAGTTTCGATCGAAGAGATTTTTAGCCAATAAGAAGACTAGAGTTAAGAGAAAGCTACTAGAAGCTTCTTACAGTAAAATTCAAGCAGTAGTATGGCGCCCAAAATGTTGGCTTTCAAAATTCATATTCGGGGCGCTTTACTTACAAGGTTTTTAGATTTTGTCGGGCAGACTTCAGTTACTTGTTTAGCTTTTGTTTTGACAACGTTATAGTTAAAAGTTTTGCGGTAAGACGACACAGTCGCAGTTTTATACATTGTTACAGTTTACATAGTTTTCCAGTTTGCGATAAGTGAAAACCATGCCAACAGATAGAGAGTTTTAAATCATTTATTTAATAATAGAGTTGGTATTAGAAGCGTTCTTACACATTGAGAATCACGGTGCCGAATTAATAATCACGAGTGAACTGTTTATGGCGAACTCTTCACTGTTCACAAGCAACACGTTTTTCAGTGTACAATTATTCAGTAGGAGATCTATCCATTAAACAACTATAAACTTAATAAAATCCCAAGGCATTCTTTGTAGAAGAGGCTCACGGTAAAGAGCAGTACCAATCCCAGAATATGTAATAAACCGATTGTGCATATTAATCTGTTCAAAATTTCATAATTAGCCCAGTCATACGACCCCCCCCCCTGGATCTAAAATCGAGAAAAGCACCAAAACATCCCTGAGAGAAACACCACAACTAATAGGAACAGAAAGTGGTAATTTCAGATTACATCAGCCGAGGCATTTACCAACGGACCAAATCTACGAGCGGGACAAAGCCAGTAAGGAACTCGAAGACAGCCGGCTCAGCAAACAACGGCCCGCATCGCTAATAAATTCTCAAGTCCTTCCAAATATCGAATCAAAAATCCACAGACTATCAAACCCAAAGCAATCAACAAATTAAGAATCCATACCCGTTTAATCATCCAGTGTAATTAATTAAAACTTAATTTCCCATTTATTTCTCCCGGCCCCTATTGCAAACCCCTTTACATATTTATGAAAATACTTATGTGAAAATGATAAAATCCAAAAGCATAGAACATGTAATCATAAGAGAACACCATAATGCCAGCTATTCGGTCCCAATTTCAACAATCGGAAGGATTCACCCAAATTAAATAACGGCCTACTTTAACATCAAAAAGTAAACACCTGAAATAATGTACTTATATTTAGATTCCTTATATTTCAGTACTGATATTCGTTTGTGATATCTTGCTCTAGAATTTAATATTGTATTATTGTTATTATTAATACAGTTAGAGCAGTTCAAGTCCCGATATGTAAGTTCAGACGGTGTTCATCAGACTCCACGTTGCCTTCGTGCTTTTCTTGCGCAGACTAGCGTTTTCAAGCACTTCACCCCAATAAAACTTAGGTACAACATATCAAATAGAAGAATTGGTACTCACCCTCCCTACAGCAGGTACTAGAAATGTTCCTATTTTCCCTGACAAATAATTCACATCTTATTAGGAAATTATTACTGACACGCATCAGGTTCCCACCACTAATGGACCTACCTTCGTTGAATGGTTAAATTCCTCTAGTGCACGAGGTTAGTTGAATATATTTTATTTTTCAGTGTTCCTCAAAGAAAACACCTCAAACCATAAGATCTAGGGAACAACTTAAATGTAGTAACTTAAATATTATTTTTCGTGTTGGGATCCGAAAGTCTATTTCGTCCTGCTATACAACTTTCTGTAACTAATGCATGCCTTGAACATAAATATATTATGACATATGAAGATCTTACAATCGTACAACTCTACCGCACTATGAGTCTCACTCTCGACTGCGCCCGACAGTATTGAAATCCTCTTCGCATCCGACTGGAAGAGAGCATGGCTCCGTGTGTACCGCTTGGAAAATCTCAAGGATTGGAAGGGAGTAGGTCCACTGGGCGGCCGATCTAAGCTGCGGGACTTTTAAACTCCTCTCACTGTATATTTATTCAACACTTCATGCTTTACATAGCTTTACATGTTTAAGAACACTGTTCCTGTTACTTTGTGTAGTATTACTGTAGCATTGCTACTGTAATTTTTCTGTAATAATGATTAAATAAGTACAGCGAAGGGATTCTAAAGGTCTTGGCTTCGATAAATAAATAAATAAATGATTATAATTTCTGTAGCGCTCCCTGCTATTCTACGAGTGATAAATGAATGAACAGATTGACAGAAATATGGGTGCAAAAAAGATTTTAGGGACTTCAGAAACTTTTATATAGCCACAATAAACCAACTAGAAGAAATACTTTTGAGCTGAACTACAGAGCTGTCTCCTTGCTCATTAAAAAGAGCTAAAGCAAGTAGGAGAAACAAATTCTGAAATTTTCTCCACTGGATGAACACATTGGACTGTTATCAAATTGTAAATATTACCAGAAAGAAAGATAACAAGTTAGAGACGCTGTGTAATGGACATCTTTTCTTTCCCACCAAGGTTTACTAGATTTCTCGTATCGTAGATAGTTTAAATTTTCCTCCCAGATTTTGGTCTCTATAGGAATGCAAGCAAGTATTGACTTTTAGAAATGAACTATGTCTTCCACTGTCCAGCAACACACTTTATTTTTAGGTTATTACCTCCACGCTGGCCGAGGTCGTTAAGGCGCGGACTCGTGAGCGGGAGGTCTGGGGTTCGAATCCCACCAGGACCGTCCTGCATGACTGAGGTTTTTACCAGGTTTTCATCAGTTCTCATAACTGGCAAATGCCGGGGAGGTTCCCTAAACTTAGGTCTGGAACGTTTCCTTCCTTAAAAAAACCCTTTTCCAATGTATCATTTCATATCATGTATCATTAGTGTCCACCGCCTGTGGTGCCTCAGTAGTAAAAACGGACGTTAAACGCTATTTAAAAAAATCATGTTACCTAAACTTAGGTACTCTATTCATCAGTTTTTGCAGATGAAATTAGTTTTCTCACACAGTAACTTTTGTTCTGCTAATCAATATTGCAGATCGGGCGCACCAGAGTAATGTTTAACACCTTCACTGTATTTCATTTAAAAAGTGAAAAATAGTGGTGTCATGTACGAGTATTTTCATTACAAATGGCTCCCAATAACACCTTCGCCGACCCTTTTACCACACGAAAAATATTACGCGGCAACTTGCCAGGAGTTTTACCACCCAGAAGAAGTTCTTGTTAGAGAAATGCTCATACGTACAGAGAAGGCAGGGTTTTACTACATCTTTCGCCAAAGTTAAGTTCCTGGTAGAAGATGGCTGATAACATATTAACATTCAAATAATTAGTGCATGACATATTTCCAATATACTTGTCTTCCCAAAAATATTTTAAAAATGAATAAAAACTACTGTTCATGACAAACAGATATTTATAAATACTGAAAACAGACAGAATAAAGGTGTTACCCGTGCCTATAACATATTGCTTCTCTTTAATATTACACTGTCATTAACAAGACGAGCGGCAATAGATTGGAATTTGAATAGAGTGTGTTTTAGTTTCATGGTTTCAAACACTACTCACCATTATCACAATATGACCATTAGCGATTTTTCTTTGAAGTTCGTTTCGGTGAATGTCCCACGTTCAACATGAAGGCATGGGTGACCGAGGTAGCGGACTCGTGAGCGGGAGATGTGGAGTTCGATTCCCTCCAGTACCGTCCTCCCTGACTGAGGGTTTTTCCAGGTTTTCCTCAGTCCTCATAAACGGCAGATGCCGGGGAGGTACCGTGAAGTTAGGTCTAACAATTCCTTCTTTATAAATAAAACAATTTCCGAATTTATTATTTCATTTCATTTATCAACAATGTCCATTGGTATGAAACCTCAGTAATAAAAAATTAGCATTACAACACTGTTAAAAAAAACTTATATGCGTTCCCTTTTAAGTTGTTACAAAAAACTAGGAAAGAAACACACAAACTGTTTTATTGCTTTTCAAAATTTTCGTCTTTAAGATTTATACACTTTTACATGCATTCAAATCAATTCTCGAAACATTTTTTACACTCAGAAGTTGGTATCTCAAAAACATGACTTTTAAATGATTCAACTGCTTAAGTTAATGAAAATCGCTGTCTACGCATTTTTTGACATTCAGGAACAAAAAATTAGGCAATAAATAAGGTGAATACGGAAAATGAGACATTAATTCGATGTGTTTCTCCTTCAAATATTCAATTGTCTGACGTGCTGCGTGAGAGCTGGTATCGTCATGATGAAAAATGATGCGACATTTTCAGTTGTTTTCCCTAATTTCGTCGATTATTTCTGGCAAACAAATTGTTGTATACCATTCAGCATTAACTTCTCATCGATCCTCTAAAGAAATGGTTGCGACATGTCCATTGTAACCGAAGATACAAACGATAATTTTTTTGGAAGTATTTCGGGAACGAACAACTTTTTTGGCATTCGGTTCATCTTGGAACACCCAAAGAGTGGATCGTTGTTTAGTTTCCTGTTCATACGAATATATGTAAGTTTCGTTATCTGTTATAATGTTGTATATGCTTTTGCAATTTCTCGGTGATATTTTTTGAGCATTTTATTATACCAATTAAAGCAAGCTTTTTTTTTTTTTTTTTTTTTTTTTTTAAATTTCGGTCAAATTACGCGAAATCCATTTTTGTCACAGCTTAATTCTCCTGCAAAATTGAATGTACTATAGTCCTCGATATATTTAAGGATGCCTCTATCTCACTGTAAATCACATGCCGATCTTCTTCAATCATGTTGCGCGCAGCATGGATGATTTTTTGAATGACAACCGATTGAAGTTGACCTTCACGAAATTCATCAGTGATAGACGCAAGACCACGAAGAAATTCTGAAAACCAATTGTAAACATTCTTTTCTAATGGTGCTTTATTACCAAAAGTTGATGGAAATGATTCTATGCATTGCTATTGAGTTACGCCATTACTAAAGTCGTAAATAATCATCCAACGAAAACCTTCACATGAAATTTCCATTTTTTCTGGCAAAATTGTTTTGTTTAAACGCTCATTGTAAACAAACTAACAGGTCAATTCCTAAGCTGTAACTATTTTCACAATAACAAATGTCAATTGTTGCGAAACTATTAACGACATATCAATAGCGTCGGCTAGTGGTTCGTTTCTAGCAAAATAATTAGGAGGTCAGGCAAAGATAATTGAGGATAGGTGAGATATCAAAACTCATATAGGCATACTAATAGCATATCCTTTATTTCCTTCAGAGATTAGTAACAGTACGATATACTGTCAGTTACAGAAGTATATGCTTGATATTGATATGAGTGCGTCAGCAAGACAGCACAGAAAATAGATACCAACACTACAGTAAGTTCCATTCCCTTAGATATAACTTGCACCTCCCCAACAGAATGTCGCAACCACGTGATTTACCGGAATCCATGTCACGTTTGGTCTCCCCGAACGAAGGGTGTGTGCTGTTGCATTCCTGTCGTCTGCGGTTATCGATAGCGTTCGGAACATTAGAAGCTGATGAAAATGAAATGAAAGTTACACTGGTGATGGCTTGGGAAGTAAATAACGCAACGGGAAGAGCTGGGTCACATACGGTCAATACAAATCCATATTTAACGCAAGGAAAGTTTATTGCAATATCTCTATTTCACATTTTTTCGGGATTTTGAACTTACTCATAATTTAATACTATTTTCATTTTCCGTGATGGAATAGACACTGCCACAGTGTAACGTTTTTTTATTTTCATTTCATTAATTCATCTTACGTTTCTCACACATAATAAATTTATTCATGTTGTAAGAAAAGTTGAAACATTTGGGATCTATAAAGAGAGAACCGCGGGAATTTAAGAGGGGGGGGGGACAAAAAACACGAATCTACACACAATGTTCATCACAATCTACTGAAATAACTTAAAGCAGCTAATTTTACAAACACTGGTGTTGTTGTCAGCCTTTGAAACAAACGGTTAAGCTATTATTTATATTACTCGTACAAGGCTAGGGCTACGAGGAAGGAATGCGAATTAGCACGGTGACGCAATACGAACAGTAAACACGGTACGGTCAGGTTTAGGTGTACTAGGTGACTCTCGTAGTGTTTTTAATGCTAATAAAGAAAGTAAATGTAATAAAGTTATTCACTAGCAAGCTCGGTGTGTTATTTACAAAGTTATTCATTGTTAGTGACGAAAGAGAAGAAAAAAGGCCTAAAAACATCTTTTACAAACGCCACTAGACGTTATACCGCTTGTGCCGGGTATAATAAGTGATTACATTGTGGCATATGATGAACGTGAATGTAACCTAATACTGTACGCTCTAATACAGTTAAAAAGATACTAGAGGGCTTAATTATTAAAAATATAGTTAATAATATGGGGGTTGACAATATAGTGTGAGTGTACATATTGTTGAGCACTTAGAACGGCGGTGATTTCGTTGTTCCATGTGACGGCTGCATGTTTGAACTTGGGGAAAGACTAGCTCTGCGCATGCTCAAAATGTGAATACGTTAAAATTCAACGTTTTTTTTTTTTCTGCTTTTTTTTTTCGGAGATTCTGGTGCGGAAAGTTGAAGGGAGAGACACAACTTCATCTTGACGATGGTTACTAGAGTGTAGGTATTTATTTATTATATCATTAAAATGATATAATTAAATTTAAAAGTGTTTTCATTTCCAGAGAATATCTTGGTTCACATGATTTTGTTTAGTTTTCGTCTAGTACAGCAATGCATTTGTAAATGTCCGGCCGAGTAGTGATGCAATGGGTGGGAGATGAGAAATAAGTGAGTGGCTCATATTTAGGCCTTGACAATGTATAAAATTAGAAAGGAGGGTCAACTTAAAAAAGTGAAATGAGCGAAATTAGATGACCTCGCAAAACTGAAAAACCACGTGCAAATAAGATTATATTGCAGGGCAAAATTTGAAGTTGAAAAATATTTTGAAGTTAATGTAAAAATAAGAGGTTTTTATTATGCGAATGCTGTGACATAGTGGCTCATGGTCGTTTCTCAAAGCACTGAGAAGTAATGAAAAGGTAAAAAATAAACCAGTGCCATACATGTGGTGGATTCACAGGCGTTACACATTTTCCAAGTGTTAGTAAAATGAACGACGCTCCAGGAGTGTTTTATAGGAAAGTCTTGGGCAGCTGGTTGGGAGATGGGGTTTATTCCGGGTGCCCACCTTATTTATGACTGGACATATAACACATGCGATTACCACAAAGAAACGGACTGTGAAAATTATTCTAAATGGGTGAAATATAAATTTTACCTGGATTGCTA
This sequence comes from Metallyticus violacea, assembly GCA_030762175.1. Taxonomy (NCBI): domain Eukaryota; kingdom Metazoa; phylum Arthropoda; class Insecta; order Mantodea; family Metallyticidae; genus Metallyticus; species Metallyticus violacea. The sequence continues at coordinate 37,242,078 of CM060832.1, forward strand.
CAAAGAAACAAGAGAACCTCCATCAAGAATACAAGGTCAGATATACAAGCATGGCTTCGTGACCACCATATACCATTTGACTAAGAAACTTCCAATCCATGTAAGGTAGCTTAGACTGAATAAAAATTTTCCTATTGAAAAATTATTATTTGAAGATGTTGGTTTCTCGCCTCTTAGATTACCTGGACTTAAAATCCCATCGAACTAATAAGGAACATATTAAAAACTAAAGTAGCTGATAAAAATATTGACCATGTCTCTCTGGCAACACAAAATATTTGCAAAAGATACCATCGGTCCAATAACAGCGGATGACTGGAAAATATCCGTTCAGAATGTGAAGGTTATTCACGACATGTTTTGGACACGAGATGCTCTTCTGGAAGAAGAAATGTAACTTGTAGTAATTAATCCAGGCAACGATTAGTCAGGAGAAGTAAGTCAGCTGATTAGGAGACTGATACAGCAAGCGAGGGAGACATCGCAAGTTGTTTTAGTTTAAGCCTACCTGAGGGATACTTCTAAATGCTATATATCTATAAGTAATCCATTGTAATACGACTTAAAATCATAATTATAAGACAAGCAGTTATCATAAAGTACAAACATTTCTGATAACAACAACGCTTCACATGTAGCGGTGACTGTGCCACGAAAAGGTCAGGTTTGACCGTTATCAGTACCACTAGCGCTCCACGATTCAGGACTCCACTCATCCTTGCCCAGGTATAATTATAGGAGCGCGATTACCAGTTGCACTGTTTCATTGTTGAATAGAGCGAGCAGCAATTCTTGAAAAGGGAAGGAAATGCAAATTCGCTCTGACAGAAATGTTTTTCATTAAATAACTCAGATCATTCACGAAACACCATATGCTTATTTCAAGTTTTACTTACAGCCTAAGAAGTCTCCATGTGCCCCAGATTGAATACCACTGTTCTAGAGGGCGGATATTGACGTCAAGGATTGCGGGAAGACTTAAAGGAAGTATCGAGCCTTTATCGGAATTTACACCAAAGCTCCCTCGCATTGGTTAAGTCTATTGAATCTCCTATAGCGTCCTGCCTTTTGTGCTGCTATTTGACAACAGTTCAGTTTGGATGGCTTCATGTCTTAATATAACTAACCATTTTACAGTAATTATTGTACGTATTACATGTTGTTAGCTAGGATATTAACCAGCCTCGAACCCCCCAAGTAATTATTATTACAATTTAAAATTAAGTTCATGTATTTTTATACATTTATATCTTGTAATATGTTTGCGATGTGTGTTTCACATGTTCTTCTTTTATTTCACTAGAGATTGCCAGCGTGTATGCTTTAGAGGTTTATTGCATAGCGCCCCAAGATTACTTTGTTCGTCGACGCAGGAAAGCCCACTGTCAAATGTTTGTAAAGTCGATCCTGTCCCGTTGGATCTGTGCAGTGAGAGAGGTTCTTAATAATTTCTAAAAGACGGATTGCTACAGCACAGTGTCATGCGAAGAACACTGGAAAGCCCTTAATATTTGTTGGGCAACAAAGGTTAGTGACTTTCCTCCCCCAATGCAACCTAACGATCTACTATAATAAACACGCCTCTCAAAGGTTAACAATTGAAATTATCGAAAGACAGAAAGTGGACAAAAATAGCCAATAGCAAGCCTTAATGAAAAATAGAAGGACTTCTAAGATTAAAACTAATGACCTGAACGACGGATTTTAACAAAAAACCTGACAGAAGTCAAAGCTCAGGAACAAACATAGAGTGATGCGAAGGGCAGGAAAAAGAGAACGTTCAGAGTGTAAAGAATAGAGCAGAGCACAAGACAGTGATCAGAATAGTCAAAGTGTAGAGAATAATCAAAATAGTCGGAGATAGACGCGAAAGAAGCGTGTTGGTAGTTGTAAAGTTTTCCAATATGTGACTAGACTTTGATGTCGGAAACTAGATTTTATTACACGCCACGAGTGACCAGTGACACAGCCCCATTATCTTAAAACTCTCTCAATAGACGGAGAATCTTGAAACCCCTGAGTTTTTAATTACAACAAAATTAATTCCATCAATTAATCTGAACACCGAAGCAATCTATTACCAGCGATCTCTCCACACCCTTTACCCCCAGGCAAGCATATGTCTGAAAATCCAGCAAATGGACATTTCCAGCGGACATCCAATCCATTGACATCACTGTTCTGAAGAAGCGAAGAAGAGAATAGATATATCCATCTTTAATCACCCACATCAAAATATATTGATTAAATCCCCCTTAATCAACCAACTTTAATTAATCAAATGTTAATGCCCCCATTATTGCTCAAAAACATGGAGTTTCAATTACATCCTACGCTTTTCTACTGTTAAAAGTTTACAGTGAAAGTGACTGTGAAGTACAGCACCGAGGAAGCCCCTAATCCTGTAACTTACTTCCACTGTGCGTGCTAGTTTGTAAGCTGTGGTTTAGTTTAACAGTACAGACTTTAGTTCTGACTGGTTTTATATCTGTCACACAAGTATTTGAGAAACAGCAGAAAGCTTATTATGTGTATTCTCATATGAAGGTAGATAGTCAAGTCGAACAATTTGTTATATACAGAACATATACAGTGAATAATAGGCAAGAAGCAGGGTGTTTTTCGGAGTACATATGAAGAGACAGGAAAGAAAAAACTAAAATGACAAGGGCTCCAAGAATCCCGGGCGCTTGAATAGCATCACGTAAATAATATCAGCAAAGAAATACGAATATTAAAATAGGTAAAAATATTCCAATTTTTGTTGACATTTTAAAATATGCATAAGAATAGAACAGAAAGACAACGCATATTAAAGAGTACAACAAAATACAGATACATAATCCTAATGGAAAGGTGATATAGGACATATTGAAACTAATCTTAAAATAGCAAAACAGTCCAAAGTTACCTAACTCAATAAGATAAAGACAAACAGAGTGTAAGGAAAATGTGTTATCATAAGCTACACTGTCCGCTTAAATTTCGCTGAAGACTTTGCATGACACAATTAAACTCTACCCATTTGATGTAAAATGGGTAATGCCATGCTACTATATTAGTGAGCTTAGCAGAAAAGGGTGCCAATAACATGCGTTGTGAAAAATGAACTTAAATAAACTTAATTTACAAACGTTTTGCAATCATTTAAACCTTGCAAAAATAAAGTTGTGCATTATTCAATAGTTCTGCATTTTAGGCGCCGCAGTAGCGTATGCACCCCTTTACCGTTATGTTTTATGTCCGAAACAACAGACATGACCCATGCTACTCACCAAAGTTGTGCACGCCCCCTTCAGGAGATGTGTATCTGGCAACTTACTCTGTCATCTATCACCAGCATCTGCCTCGATTTCTCTCTTCGCCATGTTCCACTCATTTCTGCGTCGCTAAAATATCGGTTCATGCCACTTACACAAATGCACTCTGGAATAATTATAGATAATTTTCTGTTACTGATTTCACATAGAAGACTATGCATATTTAAAACATGGCCTACTAAATTAATTTGTAGGGAAATTTTAGTCTTTTGTAAAGAATATGATAACAATGTGTAAAGTTATAATAAAATAACGCTATAAACAACGATAAAAGCACGAATATTCTTTAGTTATCTTACCAGTTGACCTACAAAGTTATGTATCAAATATAGAGTATTTCTTTTAATATAAAAAGAAACTTAAAAGCTCTGTTTCCCTGCATTCTGTCATAATATGCCTCCAGGTATCGCTTTCTCCGCACAGCAGGCAAATTTCTTCCCCGAGAGTATCAACTGTTTTGTTTCCTTTCCACGCTCCTAATCTGAACCATGCTGAACCATACGAGACCACTTCTTTCTTCTCTGCCACATATATCTAGATATTTCCCTCCCCCACACATGATGTAGTTAAGCCTGAAGGTTAAGGGGTATCTTTTCTGCGCATTGAGTTCCCATTTTTTTTTGTCTATTTACATCAACTATTTTCCAGCTATTTGGCGTAATGTCCTTTCCCCTTAACCAATATACCCTAGTCCAATTTTGTCTAAGCCTTTCTTTGTATTTGATGCTCTACCTGTACCCCCTTCCCTTATTTGCTCCCACAGATAAATTGCTCTAAGAAGTGCTTGATTTCTCCGTATTATTTTAATAGTACTTAGTTTTTTATTTTTAAATTTACCCTTTCGCTAAAGATACCAAACTCTTTAAGAACCTCTCCCTACTTGTAGCCATTGTTTTAGCCATTGTTTCTATCTGATTAAGTTGCTTGGTATTTTTTTCACCCCCCCCCCAAAAAATTTAGTTCCATCTAGTTTAATATTCTCAAAATATTATTTACTTTGTCTTAGAAATAAAACCATAATTACCATTAGCATAATCATTCACTTACGCCGTAAGAGGACAGTGTTCTCTAAAACTAGTTTCTGTTCCTTGTTTAAGGAGGAATTTCTTGTAGCTTTTCACTCAAATTCCGCTTTAATTTATTTCTAGACTTAATACTTTCCACTTCTCAAAAACAGTTGCTGGTATAATTTTTATATTTAGTTTAACTTTTCTTAGTTTCAGCGAAACTCAGATTAAACGTTCAAAACGTTCAATAATTTGAACTATATATTCAACCGTTACCAATGACTGACGCATTTATAGTTTTAGCACACAATAGATAACCCATTTATCTCGATAAGCCTGGTGATGATGGAAATGAGGTGGCACAACCAACTGCGGTAACAGCCTACGTCTGCAAAGCAAGTCCTCTGCTAAACAGCATTTAACTGATTAGCTAATTAACCGCACGTACTCACAGAATCGCTATTTCTATTTTCTATTTTCCGTGGGTATAATGCAAAATTGGAAAAGAGCCAATTGAAACCGCAGATACTTTGATAACTATCAATACATGACTACAGTGAACGTGCTATAGATATTTTGTAGTACATTATTTTCTTGGAAATTCTTTCCCATCGCTTTGCTGACTGTCTACGCAAATACTTTACTCAAATCAGTAACACTAAATTCTGCAAATCGAAATCAATAACTGCAAAAAGAAAATGTGCTTTAAATAACGACACAAGGAGAGTACTTCCTACAGTTTTGCAATTTTATTTCAAAGCTATTACTTTGACTAATTAGCTCATGAATCCGTGGAATACTAGAATCCATTACAGCTCCCTATCGCCAAATTTTTCGTTTCCGTTTAATCACTTTAATTTTATTTGCAATTGTTTTAATGTAAAATCTCAGAACAGTGTACTGAAATATCTTTAAATCATCTTTGGCCAAAACTTCAAAGTGCATGAGAGAATCTGCAGCTCAAGTCGTATTCTATTTAACGAATAAAATTATAAAAATCAAATAATATGCTCATAAAATGCGCTTACAGTTATGAATGCATTTTAATTTCCCTTAACAGTGGAACGGATGAAGGTCGATGTACTGTTTTATTTATTCATTTAAACTCTTTGGTAAGAAACAGAAGAAAACGGAAGTAGCAGCCATTGAAATGTCAGATTTGGACTTCCATACCTGTAAGGGCATTTTATAGATATAGGTATTATTTCTTTTTACCATTTTATTCGCTAAATAGTCAAAATATATGCTATTGAATACAATTATATGATATATTATTTGTGCTCCAATAATGTCTAACTTACATATGCGGTGAACATTGTTAAGTTTAATGTTTCAGAAACTAGTACCCCATTCAGCATAAACTCCAATCTGTCTGTGATGTTTAAAGGTAATTTTATACGGTATTAAAATACTAATATAATAATTTAAATTAAAGATGTTATTGTATTAATGAATTATGGATTCTTAAAAGGATTTGTTTATAAAAGCGAAACTTTCCGTAATCAATGATCCAGAGATGAGATACCTAATGTATAACCAGAGTGGGGAAGAGACAAAATACATGCATATATAAGAAAGATAATCCAAACAAATGTATAGGTATCTCAGCTCTAGTCACAGCAAGATGGTTCAATGAAATTAATGATGTGGTAGTAACTGATTAACTTAAGCTATTTTTATAGGCCTTTAAGAGTTTTTTTAATATTGTTTAACGCCCGTTTTTACTATTGAGACACCATAGGCGGTAAACACTGATGATACATAAGATGATATGATATATTGGAAATGGATTTTTTTAAAGGAAGGACAGTCCTGGCGGTAATCGAACCCCAGATCTTCCGCTCACGAATCCGCGCCTTAACGCCCTCAATACCCGTGGCGGTGCCTTGGGAGATGAGTCATACATATTCAAAGATATATATCTTCAGCTATATAAACATCGTGCAAATTAAGCCTACTTTCGCTATTCACAGCTAACACGCCAATTGGAGCAATACTTTTTTTTTTGCCACAATCAGCACCATCATCTCTTCCGCATTCTTGCAGTTCCAGCGATTAGACCTATTGATATTATTAACTATACTAAATTTTGACACAATGGCGTGATTGTAATAAAAAATGAGCCAGTTAAGTAAAAAGCGTTAACATTTGCTCTGGCCGAAGCAAAATCAAGTTTGCAATTCTATGGGAGTAAAGCTGCTCGCCAAAATATAAACCAGATGGATATGTCGCCTTTATCTCATACAAGGCCTAAATCTGCGCACATGTGTTTGCTTTAGAATTTGCTTTCAGAATTGTGGCTTAGCTCTGAAACGACTGCTCAGGTCTCGAGGCTTGGAAGAATAATGAATCGATAAGGCACGGATATGTATGCTGACTGAAGGGGTGAGCGGGCTGAAAATGATGACCCCCCTCATTTGAAGAGGAAAGCTAAGACATGACGATTGTGTGCCAAGAAAGAAAGCATCTCTGCTTCCATTTTCTGTTCAGCGTTTGATATAACAAAAACGTGTTATGTGTACAGCATGACAGAAGGAGTGGCAGAGAGGACAACAGGGCGATAAAGCAGAAAAGAGAAAGACGCAGGGAACAAAAATATCCAGTTTATGCGGTCCTCCTTTCCTGTGCTGTTGATATCCCACCTCTCCTTTTTTCCCCCTGGGTGGCAGCCAAAATTTGCCCAGTGAAGGCACAGAACAGGGTTCCTTTTCTTTCTTCTCTTTCGTTGTTGGTTCTTGCTGCCAAATGGCCTTGGCCTCTTCCATAACTTTAGGGTAACAATGCCAGTTACTTGTTTAATATTGCCGGTAGAAAAATCCTTAAAAAGTGGCTTTTTTCAGAATCAAATTTATATATCTTCTTTTCGCTTTTAATAATAGCTAAATACTTTTATTTCAGTTACCTAAGTTACAGATTCCCCTTTCTAACAGATATAATCTATGGTTTTCCTTGGCAGTAATTTTTATTAGTATAGTGATCAAATCTTTTATGTTCTAACGGGCCATCGACAAGTTTCTCCACATTTGCGTGATGCATCGCACAGGACAAAATTGGTACTTCTACATTTCTGACATTCCTTCCTTCGAAACCGATTTTTAGCAGATGGCCCCCGTTGTTAAAGTTTAGATTTTGGAGTGTGTGCTTGCATTGGAAATGAAGTTAACACAATATTATAAGCTGGGCGCGCGGTCAGTGATGACACCCGAATTTGCTTCTGTAGTGAAATTTTGGCACACAATGGCGGGGGAGCAATTTCTCGATTATCATTTACAGAATACAATTTGAAGTTCTATTCATGAATAACCTATCAAATTCTTAAATTGGATGTTTGAACTAGTACCAACATCTTTTGAATTTATATACTGTGTCTATCATAAAACTCATCTATCATAGATTCATTCTGAGAGAGTAGCATTAACTCTTTCTAATTTTAAGCATATTATTTATATATTCCATTTAGGAGGAGAATATAAATCATTAACTTTAAATTTAGAAAAATAACACATTTTAAGAACTTCTTACAACTTACACGTGAACACATATATAAGAAATTGAAAATAACAAAAATTAATACTTTTCAAGGATAAAAAGACTTGCTTTTATATAATTAATGGATAAGAAATTAGATTAATCAAAGGTATAAAGAGATGGTAAGTTAAAACGCCAGTTTATCTTTAAATAATATTTTCTTTTTACATTGCTAATGTCGCATCATTTTGAGTGCTCCCTTCACAAAAAAGAGTGAAATATTTTTATGAAAATATATTTTAAAGTTTATTTCATAAATGCCACTAGAACTTGTATTTACTGTTCTTTTTATCTTGCTGATATTTATCGCTTTCCTTTGAGCTGAAAATTATAACCAAACTATTTAAGAGCACATTAGAAATTCATAGGATGGAGGCATTTCTCAACTATAATCTGGAACCATAAAGAACAATTCACAAGTATTCGCTCAAAAATATATTTATTGATGTTTCAAAGAGCTATTGGAAAAGCACAGTATTCTATTTGCATTGCTTTAACCAGTTTTGGGAAGGTCACCCTAGAAACCTCCCTCAATCTCGCCATTTTGTCTTACCCATAAAATTCAGAGAGGGAGATGTTTGCGATGAAATTCCTTGCTCCTCTTAGTTGTTTTATTTCAACAGCGGACAGTTCACATTCTTATCGCTTCTTTTCTCTTTGTACTGCTTTTCTGGGGCCTTCAAAGGGGAAAAATTACATCTTTAGGACATGAAAAATAAAAGTTTCCTTTGGAATGAAATAATGCTCATTTCTATACAAGGTAATTAAACCCAACAAAGGAGAACTAAATGTGAGAGGATATTTCAATAATGTGGGAAACGTATCGTTTTAAGATAAAAAACAAGTCCTAAAAGCGAGTAAGCTCCAGTACCAAGAAAATCCTTTATTTAGAAATTGGAAGGATAAAAATATTCCTAATACAAGTTTAACTCGGCAAATGCAGACATACCTTTAATTCAAATAGCCTTGCATTCCTTGGGAAATATATCGTTATAATATTTATGATAATGTATCGAGACAACGGATATGTTCTGAATTAAACTGCGGTACAAACTCAACGAATGTAGACATTGGTTTGCATTAGAAGCTGACAATAAACTCAATGCAGATAAATTCCCTTTGTGTAAACTTTTCTGCTCGTATTCACAATAATCCGAATATTATTTCAAAAATTAATTTTGACTACACAAATGCCGATATTTTTTATCTTTGGATATCCTATTGGGACTATTCATGTAAGAAAAGGCCCATGATTGATTATACTTATTATACATGTATGCTTATGGGTGGGGATAAATTAACGAAAGTGTTCCAAATCGCGACAAAAATTTACGGATTAGGCAACCCAAATTACGCTGTAAGTGTTGGGTAAAAGCATCACCTGATTTAACAACCGCCAACACCTAGCTACTGAAAATACGCTACAGATATCTCGTACACATATTTTATTAGAAAATCGTTCCCCCCTTTTTTTTTGCTAATTGTCATCGTTTAAATACGGTGCTCCCGTGAACTGACTTTAAATTAAGCAGTTCAGAATCACTAACATATAAAATACAGTACACTTAATACAATTACACAAGCGGAAGATAAAATAATAAATACTAAACAGTGTGCATTGATTGAATATTAGTTTTGTAGTTTATTCGGCAAGGAATATATTAGAGCATATTACACCAAAGAAAAGCACATAATGTTCTGTTTAGTCAATCCCTAAGACACCTACACGGTGCAACCAATGTGCAAGCGTACATGAGCGTACAATATGAGAAAATGTAGAGTCATTCAGAGACGCCATACAGGTTTTCAGTTAATAAAATAGGGGTATTATAGTGAGGTTGTGGTATTTCAATAAACCATATTAATGTAAACGTTTAAATGAATATTCGAGATACTCAGAGATACTCAATGAACGTTAACATTTAATTTCCTCACGTTTATTTTAATATACATTTTAATAACATATGTAGAAGTATATATATATATATCTCAGCTTATTCTTTATTTTATGACTAGTTTGATGAAAAAATATAGACATGTATGTTTTTAGCGTAAAATAATTACACTTAGTTGCATTATCTTAGAAATATTAAAAAAAAGTATTTATACTTATACACATCAATAGCAAAATAATTAACTTATAAGTATTTTAATAAATGTAATTTATACTTCATTGTTTTATGAAAAAGAGTAACGCATGTTTTATTTTTTATACGTTCATTTTTATTTTCCATGTAAATATCAAGAGGGGAATATTTTACCCCCCCCCAAACATAAAAACACTTAATACAAAATCTGAAGAAACCAAAGTATTTGCATTCATTACACTCAAGCTTGGTCAGCATCATCCAGCGCAACACTTTCTCACAGTGGCCTTTTTTCTCACTGGAAAATGTAACTTTATAGAATGCTCGGTTCAAGTACAGCGCAAGGTTGCAGAAATGATTTCTTCTTCTTAATGATAAACTGCATAACTTTTAGTATGTTTTATTGATTTCGTCGCCAAAGTAATATAAGTTTACCAAGTTACAAAGAAAGTGTCCTTCAGTTTCATGTGCCGTTTTTCTATCAGTTATGCTTCTGTTTTTGTAACGTTGTTTCCAAGTTTTTAACAAGAAGACTTTAGAAGTGTTTTCTTGTCGTTGAGGTCATCACCCAAGCAGAAAGGTGAAACCGGTATTAAATGTGTGGGTGAACCTTTATAGAAATTATTTTATGGACTATTTTTAAATGCTAATTAATTAGATGATGCGACGAATTTATATTGATCTTCTTGAGTTGCCTCGGCTCTTGAAGTCTGGAGTTCGCTGTTTCCTATGCCTCCGGTTCCAAAGCAGAGTATGGGATTCTCAGGGAAATATGAACTGTTTGTGATGACTGGGAGTCACTAGGCAAGGAAGGGGTTTCTTTACTAGACTAATACAATTCTGGAATTAAGTTGAAGTTTTAATTTATTGGACTTTTGGAGATTTTAACACATGCTGGGCGTCCGTCGCGTGATAATCAGTCTGGTTTGTATTTACTGTACGAGTATATTTGCCATCAGGCTAAAATTCACTGATTTCACTCGAAGATCTAAATGCGCTATTCACGTAACTTTAATTGCACTCTTCTGTAACAAATTCACGCGCGACTGTTTACTGTAACGCTTTATTATTACATTGATCACTTCGATGTAAGGGCCTTACCATAAGAATAAATGACTGTTGTAACTTTAACACTGATTTAACGTGATTCATATATTATCTTAATAACGACGTATTTCTTTCACTGAACTGCAGTAGTAACTATTTACTACTATCGCTATATTACACATCGGTCGTGGTGGTGTAGTGGTAACCATACTTGCCTTCTACACCCAAGATCGCGGGTTCAAACCCGACCAGAATAGTTGGAATTTTTCAGGCGTAAAAATCCTAAGTATGGCTTCCTTCGGAAGGAAAGTAAAGCCGTGGGTCCCGTGTCGCACATTTACGGCAAGATAAAGAACCTCAAGCCTGAAAGAAGAGGCTTCTGAGCAAAATTTGTCGGCCGTTTCACGCCCTGAATTGAATGAGACGCTGATGACCTGAGATGTTTAAGAGCGTCCGTAAATAAACCAATCAATCACTGTACTACACTGTCATGTCCTCTACTAACCGGCAATGTCTGTCTGTTCCCCAGAAACTTACTTCTTATATTTGATGTAATTTCGCTCCGCTTACGCGAACTTTTATTTCTTCAAATATTCTAGAGCTCAATTCTAACTTTTCTATTGGCTATTGTATGATATGTTTAATATTGCTTATTCCTTCTCATTCGTTCAATTTTGAGGGATGTTCATAGGTTGAAGTCTTTATCCCCCGTAACTTGTTTCAACTTTCTATACTTGAGATCCGCGCATTAAGTCTTTGCAATAAAGCACGCTTCGACCATATATAAGCGGCATCCTATTGAATCAGACAGATACTATTATCCTTTTTGATTTCATATGACTCGCTGTTCCCTTTAAGGTCGATAATACCTACTAGAGTCGGGGGCAGCTATCTGTGCGCGTTTGTACATGACTACTGCGCAGAGCGAAAGAGCTACATGTTTCGCGGAGATGCCAAATCTCCGTAACCTGGAAGCAACTATTTGACTGAGAAAGGAAAGAAATCATACATATAAAGTAAACTAAGATAATTAGTTATGGAAGAAGATAGCATTAGTGTTCGATGGGATTATTATGGAAGTGATAAAGTGGAAGTCTCAATACTTGATGGCCATAGTTCTTGGCGATAAAGTCAATTTGATATGTTTTGCATTCTGGCTTGTTCATTTTTTCCAGCTGCAAAAATTTCGCCCGTGTCTGTGTACAGAACATGGAATGTTCTTGCTGAACAATCAAGCAATTTTGTCCACCTTTCCAGTGTTTGTGCATAGTGCTTTATCTAATTGAAAGGAATGGGTACTGGGCACTGTCCATAACAATTACAGAGTGAAGGACGATATAGAGCAACAATTGTTCCTCAAACCATTTTATGAACATGAAATATATGATTTCAGAATGATACTGTTTAGCAGTCGATTATGTTCTAAAATTAACTTATATTCTGAAACAAAGTCCGTTTTTTGGGGAACAGTCATGGCAAATAAAACTCCTTTACCAATTGTAACTTTTATGTTACCAGAGTTATCTTGTCCAGCACATCTTCTCTATGTTGTTCTGATTCACTCATATTTTGTCTAAATAATAATCATTAAATGCGTTAGCCTCTCTAATTTCATGTATGACTCTAAAAATACAACCTACCAACTACTATTTCATCCCTTTTCAAACCGTCACGGGTGGCAGAGGTCATTAAGGCGCGGACTCGAGCGGGAGGTTTGGGGGTTTGAATCCCGCCAGGATCGTCCTCCCTGACTGAAGTTTTTCCTCACTGAGGTTTTCCTCAGTTCTCATAACCGGCAAATGCCGGAGAGGTACTCTAAAACTGGCCTGGAACGTTTCCTTCCTTAAAAAATCCTTTCCTAATACATCATTTCAGTTCATGTATCATCAATGTCCACTGCCTGTGGTGCCTTTGTAGTAAAACGGGCGTTAAACACTATTAAAAAAAAAACTTTACAAAAGAAACTTTCTCCCGTTTATATTTAAAGTCCATGTACTTAAAAACGAAGCATAGATTGCTTGCTCCCCCCTTAAAACCAATTAAATTCTTCATTTTAACTGCTAGTACATGGCAGTAGGAAACTCCACGTTCTTATAATTGTTAAAAATCGAGTTACGTAGAACACCTTTATCAAAGTCATCTAGATCAGTTATTTATTTTTGCGCATTTTCCTCTGGTGATCTAAAACCATAATTCATGAATGATCTTGCTTCTTTAGCAATTTTCTGCTCAGTCCTCACACCATTACCACAGGCTTCAGTCGTGCGCTCTTGACATATGGCAACACCGCTAGCCCAGCTGCTGACCAAGTGTTGTGTGTCCATTGCCTACTTCTTAAAGAACTGTACACTTTATATACCATTTCACATGTTTGTTTATGTTTACGTTTATCTTGCTCCATGTTTTATTTCTCTCTGTAATTGTACAAAACAGGCATTTAAGCACAAACTGCAAGAAAACGAAGGAACTCACAGACTACCAAACACACAAGACTATCCACTTCAAATGACGCTTATTGGTTGAGCTTGGCACGTGACTTTCTTTGTTTACTGCGCAATTTTCCCAGATCCGCACAGATAGCTGCTCCCGACTCTAGCGGCCTGCTTCACCCCAGATACTTTCCAAAGTTAAATTCCCACGTTTGGTGTTTTCTTTTATGGCTCCAGTTTTCGCATGCGGCATGTATTTTGAATATGACAAGTACTTTTACCGATTTATGCCATTATTCTTGCTTTTTTCATGTCGAGGCAATAAAAAAATTTGCGCCCTGGTGTCGGCAACCCTTTATGGATGGTTGACAATGGGAAGAAGGGGTTCCTCTAAACTTAAACCATAAAATTAAAACATTAATTGAACTGATAATAGAGATTAACGTTTAACAAAACAGTTATATCAATATAATTGTAAATATTTAGAATATAGTGAAATTATTTACAATAGCAAAATTATTATCTTTGGTAATACTTAAACATTACATATGTATATGTACAATTTACTCTTGTCGGTCCTGGTGCTGTAGTGGTTACCATACTTGCCTTCTAAATCCAAGATCGCGGGTTCGAACCCGGCCAGGAGCGATGAATTTTTTCGGGCGTAAAAATCCTAAGTATGGCTTCCTTCGGAAGGGAAGTAAAGCCGTGGGTCCCGTGTCGTACATTTACGGCACGAAAAATAACTTCAAGCCTGAAAGAGAGGCCTCTGAGCAAAATTTGTCAGCCGTTTCACGCCCTGAGTTGAATGGGACGCTGATGACCTGAGATGTTAAAGAGCGTTCATAAATAAATCAATCAAAAAAAAAAAAAAACAAAAAAAAACAATTTACTATTCCCAAATGACAATTTATTACGACTAAGAACAATGAGTGCAGAAAGGAGATTCATTACCAGAATGAATTTTCAAAATATGAATTATTATGTTAAATAGCAGTTCTTGAAGTTTTTTCTTTAAAAACTGATTCTATTCTATAACCCCCTTTTAAGTACATCCTTATTAGATTCTGCATGATTATGAATATATCATCTTAATGGTACTAACAATGGCAAATCAGACCTGGTACCAGTTATATAAACAGGAAGCCAACTGAACTGGAATAGCGGTATATAGAATTTGATATAACAGATTACGCGAAAGCAGAGTGGGTCGATTACATAGTCCTAACCAAGAATGTTTATCAAAAGAACAAAACACTGGCCACACACAAAATTGCATATGTATACACACGCATTATGTACACGTAGTATTATGTTGTTCAAGCACATCTCGACGTTATTAACCCCAGATAACTTTAATTAAAGTGTTGTATCACTAGAATGTGCTTTAGTCAGTGATAATATAACATACCTACATATACCCCCCTACGCATATATATAGGATGTTTAAGTATTCATCCGTACAAATTCCAAGGATGGTAGAGGGACTGTAGAAAATATTTTGGGATAGGAAATATATAGTGTCTGAAGTCGAAATTATATGGAAATTATAAAACACTTGAGGTTCTAAAAAATTATAATAAATGCCCGGGGGGTATTTTAATATTTATACGAGGTGGCATCCAGAATATTTGGGACTGGTGCTGCCATCTAGTCAAAAACTTACTTTGAGACTAATGACCACCTTCACCTCAAAGTAGTTCCCTTCCACATGTATACACCGATACCAGCGATTTTGCCATTTTTCAAATGCTACTTGAAGGCCATGCTTTTTGAGGGAGTTTGGCAAAGCGTTTCTTCTTGAATCCTCTCAATTGTGTCGAACCGACGTCCTTTCAACTTCATTTTCAGTTTGGGGAATAGAGCCAAGATTATTTATCTTTTGGGTTAGTTTTATTAAGATTTTGAATTTGTGCATTAATGATTTTAGTATGGTGGGTGGGGGATAGCCGTCATGTTGTTTTTCGTCAAAGGCTCCTGGTGAACAAGGAATTGTGACAGGGCGCATTACCGTGATGCAAAAGCCAGTTGCCTTGTCGCCAAAGTTCGGGCCGTCGTATTCGCACCTTTTCACGGAGCCGTCCCAAAACGTCACAGTAGTGCGTGGAATTCACTGTTTGATTTGATGGGACGAATTCTTTGTGCACAATTCCCTTGGTATCAAAGAAATCTCTTTTCTCTTCACTTGTCTCTATTTTTTTAATCTTAGTGAGTTCGGGCTCTTCCACTAGGAGGATTGTTGTTTTGTCTCAGGGTCATAAGCGTACATCCAGCTCTCGTCGCCGGTAATGATCCTGGACAAGAAGGATGGGTCATCGGATACGACCTGAGGAAGCTCCGTGTAAACTAAAACACGCTGCGCCTTCTGATCAGCAGTCAGAATTCCTGGCACAAATTTTGCGGGGGCACGATGCATGCCCAATTCATCAGTTAAAATTTGTTGACATGTCCTTCCATAACCAATTCCCACTTTATCAGCAAGGTCTTCTATGGTTCGACACCTCACGAACGAGATGTTGAACTTTGGCCACAATGTTAGGCGTTTTGCAGCTGACGGGCCTATTGGATGTTAGCATCGTCTTCAATAGCTGTCTGTACTGCCGGCCCTAAATCGAGCTTACCACTCAAACATGTGTACGGCTCATTCTTTGTCCCCCAAATACTTGTTGAAACATTGCGAGGGTCTCCGTAACATTTTCCCCGAGATTTGCACAGAATTTGATGTTCTAATTTTGGATCCATCGTAAAATCGCTACACAACACACGCAGAGTATGATGAAAAGTATTATAGAATCTCAACACATCTACCCAGCTGCATGAAACTTTAAGCAATCACTCATCAGATGTACTAGTGTTGCCACCTAGCGGTACAAAACTCTGCTGCAACTACTGTCGAGGTGGCAGCACCAGTCCCGAATATTGTGGATGCCACCTCGTATGTCTATAAGTATTACAATAGTTTTATTATTTTCAGCGAGAAACTAGAAGATTCTATTTAATTACATAAATATCAGTAATATCTATTGTGCTTTCTGACACATACAGTAGAGATAAATCACAAATTTGTATGAGAATCGGAAAATGGATGCCAAGTAGCACTTTTAGGTTTCACTTGTTACATTAGAGCAAGAACGAAGGGCAACACCTGGGTGGTCTAGATTACATAATGGATTTTTCTTGTTTGAAGCTGAGGATGCTTCTAAGCTTACATGTGTGGACCCCGTGGGATCTAGATTAAGCACGTGGCGAATCATGCAGGGATTATATATAAGGAAGCGAAACCGCCTAGTTGGCATTCATTGAGGCAGTCCGAAGCAGTTCATTCAGGCAGTTCAAGCATTCAGTTCACTCATTCACGCGGTCATTTTCTCTCGTCGCATCTCGTTGGTCAAGCAGACCTAAACCATTCAACGCAGTTGTTGAGTTCAGCAGATTCTAGGGGCATTCATCATTCGATCGTCGGCGAATTGTTTGTTATAAGTAGGCGCGTAATTAATAGCATGCACATGGAATGCATACTTTCCGCGAGATACTGAGGGGAAATTCTCATATGATAAATTAGTGATAAGCGAGTGTTTTTTGTAAATTCCTATGCGATAGTCGTACTGCAAATTAATACTTATCGAAGTCTTGCTGTCACGTGTCAATTAGACAGTAGAACGTTTGTTTTCAATCACGGAAGCTCGCGTCCTTCGCAAGTAAATAGCTAGCCGGCGCTCAGAGTTAAATAACAGGAAATCCAAGGAAATCATTTCCTTAATCAGACAATCGTCCCTTTGTAAAGAGATCTGTGTTAATAAATACAGTGTCTATTTTTATTCCGTCATGTATTTATATGTCAAGCTTACTTCCTGTTTCCCTTATCGTTGTGATAAGAAGACCACGAAGAATCTAGAATCTACTTCAAATCTGGGCCCCAACTGCGGGGCCACAACGACTTCAAATTTGGCAACCAACAGGTTGGGTCCTTACTTTTGAGAACCCACGAATAAACACTTTCAAATTTGGCGCTCAACGTGGGCAACAACGCTTTCAACGTAGTGATAAGTTGGCATTAGAGCCAATTACTTGCATATCTCTGATTTGTCTTCCAAAATTTCATTTCTGTTTATTTAGAGAGGAAATCTTGTCAGTAGTTATTCAGAGCTGTATTTAAAAATATGAGTGTTGCTGTTTTAATAAAATTTTGCTTTTGCAAGGGCAGGTACGCCAATGATAAATTGTAGCACATTTTAAAACTAACCAAAAATAATTGACAAATGCACGATGCATGGTCCAGTCTATAAATACAACTTTGAGTTTTTAAACTATTAATTCTTCGTTAGTATTTTAATTAAATGCTGCCATTTCTATTTTAGATGTTTGATTCGAATAGCTAATATGCGATTAGGGACCTAGAAGTGACTGAATGATACACCAGCAACTGACTGGTTTATGGTCATACAGACCATCATTTGGTTCTGCCTGATGTCGAACACCGATACAAAGTCGCAGACAACATGTTTTGAGTAAACTTGAAATAAACAGAAAGGAAACTACATTTCGATTAAGTTTCATTCTATTTCAGAAAAAGGCATTAACAAGAAATATTATGAGCATCAGTATTAATGCGCTGAAACAACAAAAAGCATTATGATCTATAATTTCCCTTCATGTGTCATAAGAATGAAGCTGATCTGTAACTTCTGGTTGGTTTGTTTTATTTATAGACGCTCTTTAACATCTCAGGTCTTCAGCATTCCATTCAATTCAGCGTGAAACGGCCTACAAATTTTGCTCAGAGACCTCTTCTTTCAGGCTTGAGAAACGTAAATCTACGACGTGGGACTCGCGGCTTTACTTCCCTTCCGAAGGAAGTCATACTTAGTATTTTAACTCCAAGTTAAACTGGTGTTGACTCCTTGCTACGATATTGTTAGTTGTTCATTTGATGTTTAAATTTCTTGACCTGAATGTCTATTCGCGTATTGTTTTGGAAGTCATGTTAGTATTAGGTACTGTTGCAAATTGCTGATGTAAATGTAGTTTGGAGTCATTTCTTTGATACTATGTCTGGAGCAGATAATGATCTAAATAAGTGACTACAATGGCTAAAAGTAATAGGAGATGAAGAAGGAAACAGGAAGATAGTGAAAGTGAAGAAGTCAATGATGATCCCAAAACTATGATGTAACATTTCTGAGTCATAACAAGAATATTCTGATAATGAGGATAAAGTAAACAATTCTATCTATGTGGAGGATGAACAGAAGATGCTGCAAGACTGCAATAAACGTGTTTGTCTCACCATGCAACAGATGTGCTGAGACATCAAGCACCTTTTTAGATTTCCTCTGCCACCATGGGGTTTTTCCTTTCACGTGTAAGTATACCAAGCATTTACATGCACTAATATGGATATAAAATCTTCAATATAGGACATACACTTCTTTGTGTGGAATATAATAATTAGAAAACAACAATATCATCGGTATAATAATTCCTAAATGTTATTTTTATTCATTCTGCAAAGAGATACTTCCATTTTCTTAGACAGTGTATTTATATCATAGCGTCATTTGAAGATGTTACACTCACTATCTGTTTGCTCTCATTCTCTCACTTAGAAAATGTTACTTTTGTAATATGTGTTTCATATTTAATTTTATTGTTATAACCAGTCAAGGTACATTCTAAGCATTGTTTTCACTGAATGTTATAAATGTGTTCTCTCTTATTTCATAAAAAATGTAATTTTTGTGCTATTAATTTTAAAACTGTGTCTCAGAAAGTGACATATTCATTATTGACTTAAATGTCCAAGAATGCTGTTTAGTTATTGCTTATTGTCATCCAAGTGAGCACAATAATGGTTCCGAATGCTGCAGAGTTAAAACTTCTTCAGAAAGGTTTACCTAAAAGTAACTTTCATGTCCACTTTGGAGGAATGTCAGTCCCTGGCTAAAGCATGCGTCCCCAGAGGTTACTGTTGAACAGCATTTAGAACGTTACTTACGGTTGCTTTACCACTGATGACGTCTTGTACTTATATGTAAACATAATAGTATATTTAAGCAAGTTATGCAAACTCCTATTTTTCTTAGGCTCATCCATCCAATTGTGTGGGTAGAAAAACGCAGAAAAAGATTGTCGAAAGCACTTGCTAACAGGCACTACAGCCCAAGTTGTTCCTTGAAAGGATCATCCCTTAGGAATCCCATCTTTCTTCTACAGCTGTCCTCTTCTCTTCTCTTTCAGTATGTTCTACGTTTTCTGGCTTCTCCCTAGTGCCTTTCATGTAACCTCTACCTCATACCACAACCAGAGCCAGGTAGTCTCATCAAGTAAGTTCTCTAAGGAGAGGCCAGGAAAGAACTTTCTCCCCATTCCATCATCCTTTATCCCCTCTCTCTCAACCTCCTTCTCCAGAGAACAGCTACTAACTTTGTTAAGACTGCCCCAGGAGACCCCTGCAGTTTATGCTACTGTTGTAGTAACTGCACAGGGAGGAGATGGCGTGTCTATGTCCCAACGTTTAACTCCCATTCCACACCTGAGTTCGTAAGGCAGATCTGCAATCCTCTTCCTAACGCATCTTCAAGGTCAGACACCAAAAGGGCGGAGGAATGAAGCCGTATGTGAGTAAATTTAAAATAATTTATAAATCGTTGCTATGTATTTTGCAAATAAAGATTATATGCTTATCGTGTATTTATGAAACGATTTGAAAATATGGAAAGGAAATACAGCAATGTAAAATACAACGATGGGTAGAGCAGGACCTGTACCGTGGCATTCCAGATACCGGATTTTGGATTTTTGTGTATGGGGTTATGCAAAAAGCCTAATTTACACAAAGGACATCACCACACCTGAAGAGCTGCAGAATTGCATTCTAGATGCCTTCCAACAAATGAATAATGGTCCAGGAATGTCCGAGCGCATGCGCAGTTCTTTGCAGAGAAGACTAAAGAGTTGCATTCAAGGCATAGTCAGCATTTTGAACACGTGCTGTAGAATTCTTTACTTGATATGAATCAATACATTAAAATAGTACAAACCTCCCTGTTGTTCAAACCAGTTTCTTTTGTGTGTGTTCAGTCACGCTGCTGAAGTCAACTTTTTGAATTTTACTGTCTCTTTATTGATAAATTAAATAACATTGTTTGTTAGAATCAGTAATCACATAGTCAGTATCTATATGCTTCAGTAGCGGCTTTTAGCTTGTATTTCTCACCGGTAACTTTTTAACGTGATTTTTAAACACCCTGTATATATACAGTGCACATACTGTACCGAAAACTCTAGTATGCAATACTTCCAATATCAGCTTTATTTCAAGATTAACTTAACCGACAGTTCACTACTAACTTTGTGGAAACCATTATCCCATGCCACTTTTAGCTTGGTGTATTATTATTGCAAAATGTCATTTTATAGTTTCTTTTATTACATATTTAAAAAAAATGAATAAAAGAAAAAATATTTTTCAGGATATTGCAAATCTTATATCACATGTTCTAACAACACAAAATGCAATGTTATATATAAGCATAAAATGTATGTTCCCTAAGCAATCCAAACCCTTACACAATGTACAAAAAAAAAAAAGTTTTAATACTTTTTACAACAAATGAAATAAACTGTCTTACATTAGATATTTGTGAGTGTGTTAATATTTTTGGGCATAAACCAGACTTTCCAAACTTTAAAATATATATCACATGTTGAGATTTTCTATTTCCTAAGAGTTTTTAATTTGAACATTCAAACATGGAGGCAAGTAAACTAACATGACACGATGCATGTATTTGTTTCTTTCAAACTCTTTATACAGTAGGTGATACATTTTATTTTGCAAAGCGCAACCCTGCTTTAGGCTTAGTGTGACTTTCAAACAAATTTACAGAAATTGTCGCATCTAATATTCCAATTAAGTTTTCACCTTGCACTTTGACATTAAATCTGGTGTTATGTGTTTGATGATGATTGCAGCAGCAGAATTAAATGATAGGGGCAACTTGGGATGTCATTGGGGGATAATATGAAAATGACACTGAACGCCATGACAGCCGGACATTAACATAGAAAGGTAAATGGAAAACACTAAATAAGGAGGCCAGGGCTATGAGGAGATAATAGAAGATGCAAAGGAAGTGACGAGAGGTAAAATATTTGAATTATGCACCAGGGATGTTCAAAATGTGTGAGTCATTGCTCACACCTATGGATTTATTTTTAATGCATTTTTTTTGGAAAATTATATTTTCATGTTTCAAGTAACCCCTTAAATACAAGGGTGAACTTTCACTAATTGCTTTCGACTCTTAAAACTACATGTTCTATCTAAATATATTGCTTATTTGTTCATTATGTTGTTTATATGTGTACAATTAGCACGAATTTGGTATCCATAAGTTATGCATTATTTTCTTCCATTGAATTCATAAAAGAGAAAAAACATTTGAATATAATTTGTCACGAAGTTTACATATTAACTTTGCACTGAACAAGAACACATAGCTGCAATGATACTTTTAAGAAGTGGTATTATATGTGAATGTCAGTAACTTACAGAAGTACTTGCGAGGGAGGGTAGGTCCATTAGTTTCCGGCCTAATCAATTTCAAGGTGGGATAAGGACAACAACTATATTATACTTTTCAATACAGTTACCCTTTATTGCAATACACTTCACACATATTTTAATTAACATTTCAATTCCCCCCCCCCCCAAACAGTCAAAAGTCTTGTCTGCAAAATGGACTTAAACAGCATTCATCATTTCTTCGTCACACTTCAATTTCCTTCCTCGAAGGTCCTTCTTGAGTTATGAGAAGGGGAAATAGTCACTGGGAGCTAGATCTGGGCTGTAGGGTGTATGGTCGATCTCCTTGAAGCCACATTTCTTCACAGCTTCCTTTGCAACAAGAGCTATGTGCATAGGCGCGTTGTCATGAAGAAGGCGCACACCACCATTCAGCTTTCCTTGCCTTTTCTCTTTGATGGAAGCACGTAGTCTGTGCAGTGGGCCGGCACAGTACTCCCCGTTTACTGTGGTGTTCCTCTTCTTGAAGCCAACGAAGAGTATTCCTTCACAGTCCCAGAAAATTGTGGCCATGGTTTTCTTGGTTGACTGAGTGGCCTTGGCTTTTAGAGACAGTGTTCCGCCAGGTTTATGCCATTCCATACTTCTCTTTTGGACAAGGGATCATAGTAGAGGACCATAGTTTTATCTCCTGTAACAATGGTTTGCAGAACTTCTCTCTCGTTGCCATGGCAGAGCTCTAAAAATGTCTGACAACGGATGATTCTTTGCTTCTTTTGGACTGAGGAAAGAAGTCTAGGCACTCCTCTTGCATCATTCATGTTTATATGTTCATGAATAATTTGAAGGACTGTTGTTTTAGAAAGGCCCAACCTTGCTGCTATTTCTGTAACTTTGCCCGCCAGTCTTGCATAATTCCTCCTTCCACAAGAGCGATGTTTTCAGGAGTGAGTACCTCCAAGTGCCGACCAGCACGCTCTTCGTCTTCAATGCTTTTTCGACCCATTCGAAAAAGTTTAACCCATTCTTTTGCGGTAGAATATGAGGGTGATGCTTCCCATATATACCGTCCAATCGCTGTTTAATTTCATTTGGAGTTATTCCTTCCTTTGTGAAGAACTTAATAACAGTTCGAAACTCCATTTTGAACATATCACAATCTTCTACACATAGCCTTCTTTATGCAACTATATCTGAAGGATTGAACACAGTGAAACGGAAGTTACAGATGCAATTATTTATAAACAGGAAAGGCATGACAACAGATAAGGCCTTTGTGAAGGCGATAACCCTTATCGGCGAGGCCGGAAACTTATAGACCTATACTCGTATATATGCATTTCTTTTAGAAGGAATTGTATTTAGTGACAAAATTGAATTAATTTATATTTAATAGCACCTGAGAAAATCAGAATCGAAGTTTAGCTTTCTTGAGCAGTCACAATTATCTTGCGACTATCCAGTGTCCTTATTCTTTACAAACAAGAGAACCTTAAATTTTACAAGTCAGACGTTTTATCTTCTTTGACACACTAAAACTCAAAAGCTAGGTCTTATAGTATTCAATTCTTTTAAGCTTAATTGCAGGGATTACTCTTTCTCGAAACGCGAAACAAGACTTTGAAAATTTTAATTTATATAGGTTTATTTAAAATTACAAACATTCCTTTAGTAATTTCATTCGCTTCATACATGATATATTAAATGCCTATCTCGGTTGTTCTCCCAATCTCAGTAACATTTCAGAACTACACTTTAGAGTAATGCGCTAACATTAGCATACGCCAAGCCCTGTGGAAATTAAGAACTCTTGCAGCAGAAGACATGTCTCATGCGAATAACATATGGTACAGAATACTGCTAATTTATTCTCAGTTCTATTACCTTGTATACGGAAAACTTCTAACTTGAAACCTAAGTATTTTTTAAAATTCGGTATTACCGTTTTGCCAAAATAAACCGTTCCTCTAGAAGTGTTTTAGCCGTGGTACTTAATGTGCGCTGGAATCGCACGCCCATCCTCTTCCCCTCTATGTAAACAGCTGCGGAGTTCTTGCGGTTATAGTTGTGTTCCGTGCTCGTGAGCCCTGCAAGGAATGCGTAAACATACACATACACATAATGACGTAATGGAAGCACCGTTTTCCCTCTTTCTCATCCCTCACTCCATAAGTCTCTGGAGCCCAAAATACAACTATACCTCTGTTCTCGCTATTGCATCTATAAGTTCTGTTGAGCAAGAGAACGAAAACAAGTTCACTGCGCAGGCAGTCACGTGTGACGGAAAGGCAGAACCAATGAAGCGGGGGACTGCAAGCCGCAAGGAGGGGATCATTTCTGTCCTAATCCAACTGCTGGTAACATGTCAAGTTGGATCGGAAGAGCGCCCTTTAATATTGAAGGTATGTACACGTGGTGGTAAGAGATGCCTGCTGTTATCGGAATTGGAAAATCCATAATATACAAAATACAGATGGCGGCGAAACAGTCGATTGGGAATGATGAAAGCCTCTCTTTAAACAAATCGGAGACAAGAAGTGTCCGAATCGTGCTTTTACATTTTGCAGACTTCGACGAACTTTGGTTGGAGATATTTCAAAGGAAATGCATTGGAAGTTCTTCAGAAAAAATTTCTGGGGGCCCAGGTTGGAACCATTAATTTGGATTATGTCATTTAACAATACAAAAAAAAAAATCGATCGCCAGAGCGACCCTCCCTCTCTTGTCAGTGTTTCTAACCCAGTGGGCTCCCTTATGGAGCTCCGGGGGGGAGGGGCTACTTCAGAGGTTTAATTGCAACGGTGGTATTTTTATATATTTACATAGTACTCAACAAATTAAGTAACTTTTGTTTAAAATTGTTTTCTATAATTAAATTTGAGAAGTTATATGGCGTTTTTTTTAAATAGTGTTTAATGCTCTTTTTACTACTGGAGCACCACAGGCGGTGGACACTGATGATATATGACATGAAATGATAAACTGGGAAAGGATTTTAATTTTTAAGGAAGTAAGCGTTTCAGGTCTAAGTTTATGATACTTCTCCGGCATTTGCCATTTATGGGGACTGAGAAAATGGGAAAAAACCTCAGTCAGGGAAGAAGTCCTGGGGAAATCAAACCCCAGACCTCTCGCTCACGAGTTCGCGCCTTAACGACATCGGCCACCAGAGGTTGTATATAGGGCGTTAAAAAGGTACTTTGTAGATAAAAGATAAATACTAATAAGCCAAGTCATTAATTTACATCATATTATTTAATTCTCAAGATTGGCTCCATCAACATATAAACATTTAGCACTCTATCAAGAAATTTGTCGTGTGCGTTTGCGAAATATGACAGTGCTTCATCTTGCTGATACCGCGTAGAGAAACACTTTCCAAGAGTATACGTACTTCTTACCTATTTTTAATATTATCCTTTCTTTTCAAATGTCTATTTCACAAATTGTATTAATTGCTGTTTCAAGCACACTGTAACTTTCCAAGATTTTAGAAAAATATGTTTTATTTTTTCTTAATTTGTTGAGGAACATATTTAAATTTTATACCAACGTTCTATCTAAAATTCCCGGAAGCCCCATAAAGGTTCTCACTTAAGTTTTGCCCATGGCCTTCCTGCAATAAGTTTAGAAAAATTCAACGTTTGATTTTATTGGTTCATTTATGAGACAATGGCTTGTAACACTATACTGTATACACACAAAGAAAGAGCGAGATGAAATTGACTTTAAAATTTAATTTAGTTTCTTGACTTTAAGTGCCGTTAAAATGTATTTTGGGAAATAATGTTATTAGCGTGATATACATATATGAACAAGCTGTTATGTGACACATTTCCGCTTAAATGGCACAGGGAGATGTCAGCTGTCTCGTGGAGTGTTACATTTTGTCTCAGCCAGGTCCATGGGGGTGTCAAGAAGAGGCTAATGCGTGGTGACATCGTTGACACATGCTCTCTGCAAAGGCACGACACACCTGCTTGGCTGGGAAATGGTATGCCTTTCCATGATAGCTAGATGACTTTATCAAACTATTTTACATCAATATAGAAGCCGAAAACCATTCTGAAACTTACTCCTACACATATTATAAGCGTGTAACCTTACTTCGCTTTACATTGCGGGAAATGCCTGAGGCATTTGGTGCACAAAATAATTATTAAACTGTGAATAGGAAGGGATGGAGTTATTAGTTTGATAGAATGTAGAGAAACTAAAAAATTGATAAAAGGGAAATGGAAGAAGGTTGATAGAGCTACAATGGTTAAGGAAAATGTTGACAATCAGTTTCAAACGAGTTCTTTAGGGTAAAATTTATGGAGTTAATATTAAATAAATACAGAAAGTTTTGTAATTTTATCAATTAAAAGCTTTGTGACTAAAAATCACGAAGAAACATGAGAGAAGATGGGGGTTTAAGTCAAAGCTAATAGATTTCTGTTGGATATAAAGTATTAGAGGAACATACTGATAGTAAGAAAGACTGAATCATTAAGAAAATATTAGAATATTAGAGATGAAAGGAGGAATATAATGGAAGTAAATTTAGTTCCAAGTTTAAGTATTACATTATAATAATTGTTAATTTCAGAATTTTGTAATTTGTTATGGAAACAGCGATTGTGATAGAATGTTTAAAAACGGTAGCCACGCCCAAGACGGGACTGGGTCTAAATCAGATGGAGGTCACGATGCTTAGTATAACTTATTATTTGTTGCCACCTGATGTAAGCGCAATCGCAGTTAATATTTGATATATTTTAATTTGAATTATTAGGCAGCAGCGCACTCCATATATATTTCAGCTATAAAATGTAGATTTTTATAAGCAGAACACGAAGAATAATATTGATGTAATAAATATAAAAGACAAAGACATTTATCAAAGATGTTTTAGGGCACTTACTTTAAAAACATGTGTTCTAAATCATATAAATATTAATTCAATTGTTTAATTTTTTCCGTTGTAAAAATAATAGTTCCGTTTATATTTAAATTTAATGTAAAAAGTGTACATTTTGTCATTTTTTTAAAATAATGTTTAATTCCCGTTTTAATTACTCACATCACAGATGGTGGGCACTGATGATATACGAAATGAAATGGTAAATAAATTGGGAACGGAAGCACTTCAGGCCTATGTTTAGAGCACCTTTTCGGTCTTTGCCAGTAATTAGCGAAAAAATCATGAAGGAGGGCAGTCTTTGAGAGGTTTGAACTGCAACTGCCAATAATTTACAATTTAAAGGTTAAATGAACTTAGTTTAGCACGATAATTGTTCTTGTGAGTAAATTATTATGAAATATATACAAATATCGCTGAGCATAAATCAGTTATGACTTCCTCCTTGGTCCAGTGGTGTACGTTGCTGACTACTAGTCAAGTTCGATCTCTGGTTGCTGTTTAGATTTTTTAAGTTAGAGTGGCGTAGAAGAGAGCACAACTTGGTGAGGACAATTGGGAGTTGCCTGATAGAGTTAAAAACCGAGTGACAGGCAACCAGTGGAGTGTCAGCATACTCATAACACGTTGCCTTCTGCCAACGAGGACGTAGCGGTCGCCAAAGCTGGCCGAGATATTTGTTGAGTTATTTTTATTTACGGGCGCTCTTCAACATCTCAGGTCATCAGTTCTGGGCGTAAAACGGTCGATAAATTTTGCTCAGAGGTCTCTTCTTTCAGGCTTGAGGTTCTTTTTCGTGCCGCAAATGTACGACACGGGACCCACGGCTTTACTTTCCTTCCAAAGGAAGCCATACTTAGGATTTTTACGCTCGAAAAAATTCATCGATCCTGGCCGGTTTTGAACCCGCGAACTTGGGTTTACGAGGCAAGTATAGTTAGCACTTGGACCGACCCGGCCGAGGTAGCAGCATTGGGCTGTCGCGCCCAGAGGAGAAGGATGTATTACATATTTTAAAAACTAATTTAATGTAGATAAACAATATTTTATATTGTATAATATATTTGGGTAGGCATTCCGATACAGTTTTACCTTCTAGAGTTCGATTATTTTGCAGAAAATAATTAGATTATTCTGGAGCAAATGATATGCAAAATTCTAAAAATTTTAAAAGATAAAAATTGCGTGATTAACAACCCCTGCATTCCTCATAAAGTGGCCTTTGTATAGTGCTTAGCTGGGTGAATAGAGGATACCTAGTTAATTTAAAATAAGTTTGTCCAATATTGCTTAAAAGTTGCTTTGAAATGGTTACATTAAAAGTGCCTATTCTATTAAACATATAAAAGCTCTGAAAACTACACAACAGAAAAAAAAAAACGGCACTTTGTTTTAATTACCTACTTTCATAGTTTAAATAATTTATGATACTATATGAAATACTTGATAACATTAATCGTTTATTATTTTCCAAAAAGGAAACGATTTATAATATTTTAAGATACAAAGTTGTGAATAAAGCTCGTATTACATATATAATCGCGACTGAAAGCAAGGGAATGGGACTGAGTATAGTTTAGTTAAATAGAGGTTATAATATTATTGTTGCGAATTGAAGCAATCTTCACACTCCGGGAATTATTTCCTTCCTGGCTTACACAGCCAACTTGAAAACAACAGTAGAAGTTTTTATCCCAGATAATTTGTTGGGGGCAATGCCTAGTATAAATCCATAATCCTACCTTAGAGGAACAATAAAGAAACGCAATAAAAGGACCAGAAACCAGCAAAGACACAATAGAAATAGCCCATTATCAATTTCCGCAAAGGACATATAACTATTGCACAGTACGTGACATTACAGCTTGCCTAACTGATCAGATATGTTGGAAATTAATTATGTCTGAGATAAACATGTGATGATCCCTTCCTCGCAAACATTTCAAAAGAGGGAAACATTCTAAGAATCCCAGCAAGCTTTTGTACTTTATACAATTTAGAAAAACACGATGGATTTTTAATTGTTTCCAAAAAAAGGAATTTTATTAATTATGATCATGAATAGAGAGGAATAATCCTTATAGAATGTATAATAGGTCTATAAAATTGATAATTTGATTGCTCAAAAACAAGGAAACATACATTTTTAAATTTAAACTCAAAATAATTAGAAAGCTCTGCTTAAAGTATCTCAGTGCTAACCTGTGATGCACATATAGAAGAATGTCATTTATAAGGGGTATAAATACAAATGGAATTAAATGCCCAAGGAGAGGAGGAATTTATGACAAATAATGTCACGAAAGAGTCTGAGATTGTCGATAACTTCTCGTATCGCAGTGAGTGAATTTACCTGGAAAGTTCAACCCTCGAGTGATATTTATTAGGACTATATCGCGAATAAAGCAAGAATTTAAATATAATTCTTCTGAACTTGGCTTACAAAACTGTAATTTGTACTTAACCTTTTCAAGCAATCTTGCGAAGAAGAATGCCAATTGTCGGTAATGCCAATAGAGAAGAGCAAAATATGAGTTTAGGACTATTTCATGAATAGAATAAGAATAAAAGAGGCGCGCGCGTGTGTGTAATTCGCGCACAGAATATTAACAATTGTTGTACTTATGAATATCAGAAACCGTGAGGCGGAAATGGACAAAAGTCGACTAATACAATCGCTCGATTTTCTAATACCAATAGAGGAATAAAATAAATATAACATACAGTATATCTATTTTCCTTTGTATTCTGTGGTTTGGAATTCCTAATGATAAGATCAATTTGCACATTTGACGCATCACCAAAACGCTTTGAAGAACCCTCCATTTTGCGTTATTATTGTCGATTGCTTTTATTGCTATCAATAGCTCCCCATCGCCTCTAGCAAAAGTGGTCAATGATGCGTGTTGAAGAACTATATAATGGAGGTATAAAGTTGACTACACTGACCATAAGACAAATGCACTTCGCGTGATAAAACGGATTTGATAATTTTTTTTTTCCGATAATTTCACTCAGTAATCCAGTTGTGATTGGTCAAAATTTTGTTTCCTTTCATTGGTAGATTTTAAGATGATGTCACATGAGTGAAATAATCATTGTATTTCTATCACTAGGTATGTGAGAAATATATATGGTAAAATACTAGCAATAAACTAGTTTGCTTATATTCGGACAACAAATTTGTTTTACTAAGTCTATGAAATTTCAAAGATCATTAAATAATTCTATAAAATTTATATTAGCATAATAATGAAATATAGACATTGAAAATTCAGCAATATCACAATTGATATATTAGTACCAAGAAAAAGAAAATTTCATTGTTATAGAATTCAGAAACTCAACTTTGAAGTAGAGCATTTTTCATAAAGGTTAAGGGAAAGGTTTCAAGGTAATCTATCGAGTAATTTCTGAGCTATACCTATCTAGAGGTCTCCCGATCACATCTATATTTGGCCCAACTTTATTTTTTCAAATCACAGAAGCTTTACTTCAACACCTTTATAAGTTAATCACATAATTATTTATTTACATGTAACAAATAAAATATATTTTTCTAAATGTGTATGGTAAAATTAAGTTTTCGAAAGAAAAGACTTGTTAAGCCTTAAAATGAAGATAAAAGTAAAACTGAAGACAGAGAAAAACTTTTGAAAATTAAGCTATACCTACAGACTTATTCTAATACCAGTTCTCAGTTTCAAATGTTCATAATTTTGGCAAGTTTTAGATTGTGCAAATATAAAAACGCCACTTTGTTTGTAAAGAATTTAAATTTTATTATAACAAGAATAAATAAATATAGTATAAAAGAATAAGCAACAAAAGGTACAGGATAGCCAAAGCATGTTGCAGAATAAACTGCAATACCAGGAATGTTTTAAACGAATCCGATATTGATTGTTTCAGTTCCTCACGTGTGTTTATTTGAAGTAACCCACATTCATATATGGAAACTGTGTGAACAATTGTATTAATTACACTATCACTATATGTGTTGCTTAACAGCCTTTTTATAATATTGTATATATGAGATGCAGCGGTTTCTTGCATAAAAATAATTTGTTCGATATTGTAATGCTGATTTTACAAAACGTTTTGCAGTACTCCAAATAACGCTGTCTGTTTATCGTTAGTGTTTTCGTTTGCCTATTTTCCATTTATTCATAGAAATAAAGTCCTACAACAAAATGTCACATAGTATATACCAGACTGTAACCCTGTAATCTCTGATGAACAATTGTGTATGGATTCGTTTCCGCCCCCTAATCAGCAATTGTGAGTGTTAAAACTTTCTATTTAATTCAAAATGCTTCATCTGTCCACAAGATTTTGCCTAGCAATTAAATAAACGTAATTCCGAATTTCTGCTCACATTTACAATGTACTTCAAAATTTACAACCATTAAGAATGCAGAATTTGGCGAATTTTCTAGAGCTGCATTCACTTCGTTTTCTACAAATTTGTGCACAGTGGATTCCAAGACTGCTGATTGACGAACCAAAGGACATCGAGTACAGCTCTTAGTGGGAATCTCTATCGTCACCAACAAATAAATAGCAAAAGTGGTTGGTTCTGCTGAGAAAGTTAGGTTACTTCCTCATTTTTTGATGTTCAAGGAATGGTTTATCAGCATGTCGTAATTGCATACACAACTGCAACTGGACAATACTATAGAAATATTCTGAAAATTCTGCAAGTCCACATTTCCGTGCAATAAGCTGCACCATAATAATGCACACCGCATTGTAGTTGCTTAACATGTCACAAAAATGTATGTGAAGCGTGTCTTTCGCCTTTCTACAGTCCAGATTTAGCTCGTGTGACTTTCTTCTTCCCATATTGAAGAAACATCTTCCTGAGAGGCATTTCCCACCTCAGAAGCAGTGGTGAAGCTTGCGGAGGCGATACTATTGCAATTGGGTTCCAGCATGACTTTGAAGATTGGCTGGGACGTGTATATTGCATCCAACGGGGACTACTTTGGGAAAGATCATCAAAATTGTGAGAATTGTCAAAGGTATGTTGTCAAAAAGTATGATTATTCTTTATTGAACAGTCCTGTACAATATATGAACAATAAACAAGCTTGGGACCAGTTTTGAAACATCAACTCACAAAATGTATAAAACAGTACATCTGGTTGCAGCACATTTATACCTTCTAAAGATTTGCTTTGTACTTTATGGTGTTATATGTGGCGAGTTAAACTCAGCTCGTATGTTATAAGGAGCAATAAATTAATACATTTAATACCTGTTGTTTATTACTCTGCACATAACAGCGGGAGGGGA
This sequence comes from Metallyticus violacea, assembly GCA_030762175.1. NCBI lineage: Eukaryota > Metazoa > Arthropoda > Insecta > Mantodea > Metallyticidae > Metallyticus > Metallyticus violacea. Next base: position 37,274,224 of record CM060832.1, read on the forward strand.
ACCGCCCAGTTACGACCTTTTTCCTCCCTTAAAAATATACGTAATGGCAAGGGGCTGAAAAATATTGAGCAAATAATAACCCATAACGCACAACTGAACGAACTATCACAGATGCGCTAAAAAGTCCGACATATTGAATGATACTGATAGCTTGTAAGTGAGAGGGGGTGATGAGCAATTTTCATTTATTCTTTCCTGCACTTGTAAGACCCAGTTTTCCTCCCTTATCCCGGGCGCTACATCTCACGACGCGCCGCAGCAGGCCTACACAATATGCCCGTTTTAATTAAAAATAATAATTATAAGCACGGCGGACTATTACGCCTTGAGGAACGATGCATCATGCCGCAGAGAAAAAATATTAACCTCGTTTTACACAAAATTATAACTCATTGAAAAAAATATTAATAAAAAACGCTTAATTTTCTCAAGTTAAAGTGTACGAAAGCGTCTTCTTGAGGATATTTGTATATAAAAATCCTCATAAAAAGTAAAAAGGGCCGAAGAAGTCCCTGTTTATTATTTTTTTCCATAAAAATGGGGAAATGATTGAGGGCAGAGTACAAGAGCAGGTAAACATTAAATTATAGATTATTTAGAAAGAGAGAGGGCAAGACTTAGGGGGTAGGTGCTGAAAATTGGGCTAATCTGATTGCCGGGATACAGAGTGCTCTATATTAATAAAGTTATTACTTATAATTTCATCATTACATAATATGCAAGTATAAGCTTACACCTCAGTACACTTGATTGCGTTCATTTTCAATTTGCAGTTAAAATGAAAACATCGTTTACAACTGAGTCATGCTCAGAAATTAAATCAGTCTGTTGTATGTATAATATAAGCAAAATGCATTGCATTCGAAGCCCTTCAGTTCTGGGCAGCGGCGGCTGGGAGGTGCATAATTTTACTGCTGCTACTGCTACTGTTGAATACAGATGGCAAACTTCTATAGTTTCAATAGCTGTATTTAACACTTGCAAAAGCGTGGCTGAACATACGCAAGAGAGAGAGAGAGAGAGAGAGAGAGAGAGCGAATTTAACGAAACCTTTATTTAAAACGTACATTCTTCTGGCTTTCATGCGAAAAGCTAATCGACGATCCTATGGTTTAAGTTTGAAATCTACAGAATGAAGTCTGTCGCTACAGAAAACATTGTATATTTCCCATGTGTTACTTAATTAATACACGAGTTGCAGGGAGTTTCTGAGCTACTGAAGCTGCTAGCTCGTATACGGAAATGACAGTCAAAACATTAAAAACGATGTATAAGCAACGGTTAGGTCCTCGTTGTTATATGCAAGTGAGGTTGGAAAGGGCTAAATAATCCAAATAAATAAATTACAATGTGATTTCTGGAAACAAATTCTAGGGGTGGGGAGTGGCACATCAAACTATGGTGTACTATGAGAGGTGGGATGCTGGGAAGATGCAGTCTACAGCAAACTAAATGTAATTAGATACTGGTTAAGAATAATGTAGGGACAACAAATAACCCTGAGCGCAATATGCTACCGGCTCCAATTAAATATTATGCATGATTCAAAATGGTGAGCGGCGGTTTTACAGCAGGAGTTGTCAAAAATCGGTTTAAAGGATATTTAGCTAAAGGCCAAAACAGGTATGGCGTAGTGTAAAAAAGTCAAAAGACGCCTGTCTGACACAAACCGGCAGAAAAAAGAAGCGCGATAGATGCAGTTGTCGTCTCTGGACCTGCACAGTGAAATTAAAACTAGACGGGATATATGGACATGGAGCTAGGCATAAAACAGAGATCGGGAATAGCATGGCTTAGAATGGCAGACTGCAAGGCACGTAAGGTTGTTGACGAGGAGGGCCGAAGGGTTTGCCATTATTCTCGGAACCGGGAGACTGGGTGAACATTTTGGCTAAGTGTACACAGACATAAGATGCTAGGATAAAATTTCTCCTGGATTCATTTTTGACTTCCAGTAGGGGAAAGCGGCATGTTGGGACGCAAGTGTAAATAGACAAAACTGGCTAAACCTGGGCATTTTCAAGAAATACATGTTTTAGGGACAAGGAATTTCTGTATACATTGTACAAATATAATACATTTTATATGAATATCAGAATTATTAAGGGTATGTCTATTTCATGTGTGTGTGTGTGTGTGTGTGAGTGAATGCGTTCTTGTTAATGTTATTGTTTTCTTTTATTGGAATTCATTTAAGAAATGAAGTATATTTACAAGAGAATGAACGGTTTACTGCTACTACTACCACTACTACCACTAAAACTACCACCACCACTAGTACCAATACCACTACCATTATCACTACTATTACCACTAATTTTAAAAAAATATATCACAGTTTTATTTGCAGACGTGGTAAACATGTTTTTGCAAGATTCATTAGCAGACATTTCATGCTATTAATAAGAAATACATGTTTGGTATATTGTTAACTAATATAGTGGAGCTTTTCCTGCCGTTCTATTCAATATTAATTCAATATTAATTTTTATAGAAATTAATATACTCAAGCGGCCAATAGCAATAAATATATCGAATTAAAAACTCCGTAGGGCAACCTAGGTATATTTTTATTGTGACTTTTTCCCTTAAAACAAGTTCGTGTGTTATGTCTTTTTCATAACTGTGGCATGAGCTATAATTATTGATGAGGATTGTTTTCTATTATGCAAAAGTACGACTTTCAAAATAACTTTTGGTATGTCTATGAATAATTTCCCTTCCTCTGTCCAGTACTGATATTCAAGTACCTCCATTACTGCACTCTTTCCTTCGGAGAAAAAGTCTATGGTATTACAATAGCTACACGGTAAATGTGTAGTCTTGCATCAGTGTGGTGTAGATTACATCATTTGAGCCTGGAACTTCCAAGTTCAGATTGTTGTTCAGATATGTTTAAAATTGAATTGAATTCATTAAAAACTTCATGAGTTAATACAATATGTGATCCTGATGAACAACGTCTCTTCTTTTTTATATTTATTCTTCAGTATCATTTGTGTCAAAGTCGGGGTTATCTCTTTAGGTAATAAAGTTTGGACGCTTTGTGTACAGTTTGTACCCTTTTTATAGCTATTCCTCATTGCGGCTCGTCCTATACGACAATAATATCCCTGTATCGTGCATAAATTTACCTATCTTGACCTACCGGTTTTCTACATGGTAGGAACAGGAAATCACAAGAAATGCGTGCTTCGAGATTTAGATCCTTAAGTTATTGTCGAAAATTACAATTTCATTACCTGTTATTAACCTGCAATTAAACCTTTCAATAGAGAAGACAAGGCCCCAACAATATCATAATAAAATACCCCAGAAAGAATAACATGAAGGAAGTAGGCTATAACTGCTTGTGCTGTTCATTATATCAACATAGGAGCCGACATCAATTACTCTTACTTAAAAATCGTATAGCAAACGAGTTTTAATGAAAAATTTTATGCAGCCTGTGTTGTTATTTATTATTATTATTATTATTATTATTATTATTATTATTATTATTATTATTATTATTATTACTGTTAATTCAAAAATACAATCATCAAAAATACGCAATTAATAAAAATATAAATTCTGCTTCCCCGTACAAACAAAGGCCTAATATTCTTGCGATTTGTAATCCTGGACGAGAAATGCAAATTATTTAAAGCCCCCAGCAATGCGGGAGGATGGATATTTAGGTTAAAAAACGGACAAAATATTGAAGCCAAAAGAATAGCACCCGCAGGCTAAAGAAATAAAGCGTATGCCTTTCTCGGAGTCCAAGTGCCTTCTCCCTTCTTGCAAAGGGATAACGAGCCGGTCTCTCTCGATGACCGGAGTGAGGAGTAAATGCGCAGGCGCTAGAACGGGCATATCTAACTTATTCTATAGCTTGCAAAAACGGCACATTTGAAACAGGATACTCTTCATTATGCAATACAGAGCTCATTGCAGATGACAAATTTAGATGTTAACTGTACATTTTGTTTTTGTTGGGTTTTCTCTATGTTAGTTAAACAGAAAGAGCGAATGCTTGAATGGAATTCGATTCCTTAGAAATCACAGAAATTGCATATGATATATACCTTTTCCACCTAGTAAGAAGTCATGACACACATGGTACACAGCATATAATTTGCGCCCATTTTGTGTTATCAAAATCAACAGTTTACTACCAAAAATGTCATAACAATTTTTTCAATTAGTGTGAAATTTCACCTCTGAAACCTGAAAATTAGTTCAACACATATATGAAAGAAATTGCTTGGGTTATTTAAAAAGTTAATTTATCGCATAACATGCTGTATAGAACACAGCTTTTGAAAATGAAAAAAATACATAATTAAAAAATAAAAGGAACTATGCCTGGTGGATAAATTCTAATGTCATATTTAAGTTTAAAAAAGCGAAATTTGATTCACTGCTTAGTTCAGTTGTATAAATTATATTTACCAGTTATTTATCCCCGATGCCTCACTCCTCTTGTGTGTACCATCTCTAGGGCAGATTTCTAAAAGACACACTTGGATACAATTAGTTCTGCCTGACAACTCCCGCCTAATACTTTCCTCTCCGCGTAGGGGCAACCTAATGTTGTGCTAGTCGCTAATCAATGCGCCTTCAGCTGTAAACCTGCTCGTCCTTTAACATAAAATGCTTGTCCCTATCTCCGTTACCAACCTCAGCAACAGTTAAAAGGAAAAGGAAAACCGATAGTACATGCATTATTGAAACCACTTGTTTTCTATGCGTGGCCTCCACGTTCTATTGTATTTAAATACAAAATGGGAGACTTTGTAGGTAATTAAGGTTAAAGCCATTATAAATTTGTGCCCCAAAGATATACCGCGTAAAAGGGCTAATGCGGTCATGTAACATTTGTTATTAAAGCTTAAGGATTTATTTGTTTCCAAGCTGTTTTTACACTAATGGAGCTTCTTGTACACCAAGAATGATTCGTTTGCAGACCTCCCACTCCATTCCTGTAATCATGGAGATGGAAAGGCATAAACGTTGCTAAATTGCTTGCTTTATTTCTTAAAAATGTAAACAAGCATGGCGGACTTTCAAAAGTCAACAATAATCTCAAATATTAGTAAGTAATTAAAACATTCAAAAATGGTACACAAAATGCCAAGGCACTACTGATGTATTTTAACGTTCAATATACCTATACATATTAATAGAAGGCTACTTTATTAGGTAAGAAATTAAGAAAATGCCGAAAAACAGCACTGGAATCAATGGATAGACTTATATCACTAAGCAAAGCAATTAGAAATAATAATAATAATAATAATAATAATAATAATAATAATAATAATAATAATAATAATAATAATAATAATAATAATAATAATAATAATAAAGAAATTTAAAACAAAAAGGTTTGATTAGTTGCAAGTTCGAATTCAGGATTATTTTTATTACTCTTATAAATATTGGGAAAATTTTGTAATTCAAACTCTTGAATACATTTATAAAATATTAATTGCATTAGTTTAATTTTAAACATGATCTTGAAGCTGCATATTTAAAGAAAGTATCCTAAATATGTTTGTTTCTTGCAAATTCAGGGATATTAAATTGTTATATAATACAATTTCTGTACTTATTTCAAGCAAAATGTAAATTTAATGGACATTTAGGATACTTAGAATGGAGTGTTTAATAGAATTCAAATAAACACAAAATAAAAGTTTAAAATAATTATTTTATGTAAACAGTTAATAACATTTTTAAGTGAGCAAAATTATAAACTTTTGTTATCAATAATGAATGAGAACAAATAGCTTTTTCCCTTTTGCATTAAGGAAAATACAAAGATAGGACCTTTTGCAACCTAAGCGGCACAGCATTGTCAGTACCTTTTTAATGTGTACTTATGAATTATAATCAAATGTAGAACATTTTACATTTCCAAATATCATTCTTAGTAACATAATTTGGATCGTCTTTGACATTACAATTTTAATAAAAATGAGAACAATATTAGGAATAACCTTTTTAATAATTAATCACCCTTTACTGGAAGATGTTGAGACTGAGCCCAATGCTTTTAGCTGCTACTTTAATTTGGAAAAAAAGATTTTTTTGATTATTATGAAATATACATATATGATACCCCGTTATTTTCATTAGTTTTGACTAATATCAGAAACAACGATTTTAGGAAAATATGAATGGCAAGCAAAGAACTTTGTACTGTGATACTTTTTTAAAAACTTCTTTAGACTTGAAGAACTTCTCTAAGAGTTTGTATAACAGATGTCTGCTATTCTTTCGGCCCTGTAATTTATGGGGGAATTTAATGATCTAACAGACGAGAGGCGAGACCACTAACTGAATGATTTTGTTAGACCAGTTGAAAATCTTTTTCACAAGTTTGAAATTAAACGAACCGAATGTGCTCAATTGCCTGAGACCTAATTCCGGTACATAAAAACTCGTATAATACAATCTTTTAATGGTAATTTTCTTTGGGAACTTTAAATACAATACGATCCAAGAGCTATAAAACATGAGTTGTGTGCGGATGGAGTGTTTCAGTATTATTGGTTATCCAACATTCCAAAGTGATGGCTATATGAAATCAGCAATACTCTTTCTGGAACTATGTCTTCGAAACTATAAAACGAGTTTTCAAGAATATATGTAATTAGTGTAACTTTTACTTTTGGAAACAAGAGATCCATTTGGAAAAATTAGTCTGCAGTTCTATTGCCCATTTATTTGTTGTCTCGAATATTATCAAATACATTTGTCTGAGCTTTGCTGCAATGCGCAACTATAACATTTGCTCTTTGTTTACTCTCGATGAGCTAAGAAACATTTTTAGCAGAAACTTCTGGTAATCTGTCATTCAAAATAAAGTCACACTCGTCCATATTTTGTGTTCTAGTGGCTGCACCGTGAAGTGAAAATCACTCAATACCTGTTTAAATATATCAAAGGATGTAATCACGTTTCCACGTTAAGTCCAGATGCTGATTTTCTTGGACTGAGTCTTTCTGTTTGATAGAATCCTACTCAACTATGTCTTTGGTGTTCCCTGGTAGCCCCTCTATTCCAAAGGTTAATGTTTAGAAATAGACTGCAATTAGCATTTCTTATGGAATAATTATGTTTCTATTTTAAACAGTTTATTCTTTCTGGTAGAGTTTTTTTTTTAAACTATGTTGAATATTAAGAGAAATCCTAAAGAAAGAAATGTTTTAGGATAAATAGCGATGCTTTCCCCATATGCTGATTCCACATTTGAAGAATGGAAATATCAAACATTCTGAATGTCATTTTCTATATTTTACAGGATAAGCAAAAAAAAAAAAAAAAAAAAAAAAACTACACCCTCTGTTAGCATTTAACTTATTACCCCCAAAATCATTATGAAGACATTTTTTACCACAAAAGTATTTTATATAACAAATCGTTGCCTAAAATACAATGATAAGGGAGAAAAATTAATAACAATAAGAAAGTTCTGTGTGCCATACGAAGAACGAGTCGGTTAAAAGTGCTATGCAACATTTTATTTCAGGTTTTACAGGGAAATAATAAAAATGATTAGCAGGAATCTACATTACAATATTATTAAGTACTAAAAATGTTATTAAGGGCGAAAGTACAAAATTGTATTATGAAACATGTACCAAAATACCAGTCTTCATATTTTCTCCTCACAACTGACAGGAAGAGTTTAGTTTTTCATTCTTACACACATATTTAAATTGATGTCTCATAAAACTCTCTGTAATCTTCAGCAAGGAATTGTAATATGGACTAGAGGTCATTCTTTTTTTTCAACCGATAAACGAGGTTGATCTTTCAGACGAAGCATAGGTTGCTGTATATCAACCATTGATTTTCCTTTCTTTAAAACTTCGAAAACCCTCCACTTTCTAATGGTGAGTAGTTTCTTAATAGCTATTTAAGATGGATGAGATCAAGATATTTTAAGCATTATGCATTTAAAATGTTTCACTTGTTTAATGTTAGCAGTGAATCAACAACATTCTCAAAATCAAAGAAATCGCTTGACTCCATTGGAACTACATGAAAAGGATTTATAGCTTTACCTAAATCTGCAATCCTACGTAAATCTTGGGGAATGTAGACCCTACTTACCCTTTTTCTTTTCTCTATAAAAGCAAATCTCTATTGCAACTGAAAAAGCTATGATCACTCACTAACTATTTCTGTACTATAAATTATTTTCATTAAAAACTAATATTATCATGGTTTGGCACTTAGAACACCAGATGGCAATATAGCTTTGCATTTGGAACTGCGCTATTTATTAACGAGTATTTGAACTAATTCATCCGTGTATAGGCACTTAGAACACGACTAAGAATATGCTTGGTACACAGAACGTACTTTTGAAATAAAACGATTAAATTTAAAAACTTAGAACGTTCGACACTTCCGCTCTTCATTTAAGCTAGAACACCTAGAAATTGAGTAGATAGGTCTGCGGATTCTAGAATATAAAACTCGCGATATTTACGAACTATATAGACTGATTCCTACCGAATACTACTTGTCCTTTTATAGTATCCAAAAATCTTAAATAGCAAACATAATTTTAAAATTAAAGTTATTATTAAATTTCCCCCAGTGTGACCCATTCGCCCTATCTGAAAGTCACTCAAATTGTTTCTACATAAGTGCAACGCAGAAAGGCTGATGAGCTATCCAAGAAATATCAACACTGTAGATCGTGATAAATTAATGTCTACTTAAATTAACAGTTGACTTTATTTTTGGCACATAAAAATGTCATATACACTAATAAGAACATTTTAATTATATGGTTCATTGTAGAAATGTCGAGTACTCCTTCTTGCTTTGAAAAATCACATTCACTCAGTGCCATTACGTTAACAATGTTGTATTCACGAATACTACTCAATTTTGCCACCACTCAACTCCCCTATTATTAATGTTATGCTCATTTAGCTAATATTCAATTCCGTTGTAATCCTCTGATATTATTGCTGTTGACGCCGTTATACCGTCACTTTTATTGTGACCTCTGTTGTTATATAATTCCTAACCGGCAAAATAAATCACACAGTATTGCTAAAATTATAATTAAATAAAGAGTTAATACAAAATGCTCCGGAGTTTTATACCGCTCATTTGTTCTTAATGCTTCTTTTACACCTACATGAAAAATTCTTGAAATTTTTATTTATGCTCCGTTTAATAAATAAGGTTCAATTTGTTGACCACCAGATGGAGTGTCATAATTAGTGTCTACGGCAGTGTCCCTTCCGAAGAAAACCATAGTTAGGATTTTTAGGGCATACCTTACCCGAGTTTGAACCGTGACTTTGAGTCTACAAAGCAAGTACTAAATCCGTGACACGTGTTCATGTGAATATCGTTGCATGTACAATGAAGAGTGGTCACATAGGAATAACATTCACCGCTGGGATAAGCAGCTGAAGGAAACTGGAGGCATGTTGGATCATAAACGTTCAGCTATACGGAATAGTTACCTAAGGAACCCCAAGAAGTCGGTACGTACCTATGCTCGAAACTGGCATGAAGAAGACTACAGTTCATGAAGTTTTAAAGAAACGTCTCCAATTTACGGGTTACAAACTGCAGTAGTTACACGCTATCCACCCAACTGTTTAGTTTGCTGTACAGATGCTTGACGAGATGAACAGTTCTTATAGAAGATTGTGTTTAGTGACGAGGCCAAAATTGTTCGTGAGTTCTGGATTCAACAATTCCTCAGAGGTGCATAGAAAGGGGTGAAGGGAAGGCATGCTCTCCAAGATCGCCGAACCTAATGCCTCTAAACTTTCATTTGTGGGGCTATGTCAGGCAATGTGTGTATAGTGTCCGTATCAACGATATTGACCATTTAAAATAGAGAATCAGAGATGCTATTAAAAAAGAGAACGAGAGACGTTATTTACTCTGTTGCGCCTGATATCCTTAGTTGGTGTGGAATGAATTAGAGTATCATTTAGATGTGAGTAGGACAACAAACGGAAGTCACATCGAACTGTATTGAACAGACACGCAAACTTGGGGAGATTCTCTTTCATATAGTGAAGTTTTCACATTTCTATCTTGTTTCGTTGCTTTTGTGTGACTGTTCAAAACTGCACCATGACTTTACTGACACACTGTATGTCATCTAAGGCTGGAACAAGAATAAATAAAAGGTGTGCCTTTCCCTCACTCCATTAAATATTTATATTAAGGACGTTACAGTAAAATGGCAAGTTTTTTTTAACACACCATCTTAAAATAGGTAATAAAACATATACACTTGATTTATTTCAGATGATAAAGCAGTTATAGCATTTGCAGAAGACAATAATTATATAAAACTCATATCGCTAATATAGCTGTTGAGTATAATTTAGAAATATCGTCAGATAAGACTCACACTTTTAATAACTTATGGACTTAAGTGCTTAGGTGTGCATCTGGTGAGAATAGAAAAATATATTGAAACAATCATGCGTTACAATAAAAAAAGTACACGTAAGAAAAGATTATTGAAATTTTAGGAAGTTTTGACTGAATGTGGATTATTGATGAAGTGATGGTAAGACTTGCTAAAACATTTGGAAGTAGCAGAAATGAAAATTCTAAGGTTGGTGACGGGATACGCTCTTAACGGTCTAATGGATTGAAACAAAACAATAAAGAAAAAATTCACATTCTTTAAATCATTGACAAAAATGAAAACCATATGCGAAATTGGTATGAAAAAGTTTGTTGAATGGATAATTATGATATAATATCTTATTGAGCATTAAAGAAATTAGTAGTGTATTGAATTATATGTTGAGTGCTTTACTCAATAGCAAAACTGTTAGCAGAACAAGGAATCTCATCAATAGTTCAGAATTGCTTAAATATTAAAGTAGTCCAAACATTCAATATTACTGACAGTGAATAAACATTACATATTATTAATAGTAACTTTGAATTAATATCTAATTTTCAAAGATACATTGTATTTATGGTATTAACACTTTCCTTGCATTATCAAATATATTTTATGCAATTATCGGATGTATCGGTCGTTTATGATCCTTAATCCTAATAATATTACACGAAACCTCTGAAAAGGAACTTAAAGGTAAAAGAATTACAGCGTCTTTGACCATCTTGGTCAAAATGGTGAAATGTCAACTCTATATAACACCAGTGCACTCTTTATTATATAATTATATATTCTTATCTGCCCTTGTATATAAAACAAAAGGATTTAAGCATAACTATCCTACCTCTCTCTCCTTATTGATTGAAGCTACCAGGATCATACTTGGGCATTGCTTACAAGAGTATCCACTTAACGCTTGAGACGCGCATTTGGCAGGTCGCAGGTTCAAATCCTTTGAGACCGGCCATCCCAACTGCTGGCCATTAAAGCGAGTGCTTGGACAGATATTTACTTTCCATGAATTTTCCGTTCTCCCGTTTCATCGCGTTCTTTCTGCTGCAGGGTGTCGAAAGTTGGCGTATGGACAAATGACCGGCCCTTGAGCATGGCAGAAGTACCGAAAATTTCTCCTCTGTCCCTACCAATCCATTCCAGAGATAGTAATAATGAAAAGACTTCAAATACACACTGTACCAGAATTTTGTTTCCGCATTTCAGAACTAATGTGCCAAGGCTTTATCTCCAATGATACACTGCTGATTTGCGGAAATTGTGGGTTTTGGTGGTCTAGTGGTAGCCATACTTGCCTCGTGGACCCAAGCCGCGGTTTCAAACGCGGCATAAAAATCCTAAGTATGGTTTCCTTGGGAAGGAAAGTAAAGCGTGGTTCGTGTCGTACATTTACGGCACGATAAAGGCCTCAAGCCTGAAAGAATATGCATCTGAGGAAATTTTTTCGACCGTTTGGCGCCCTGAATAGAATGGGACGCTGATGACCTGAAATGTTAAAGAGCTTCCGTAAATAAACCAAATTAAGAAAGATTAATGGAAAATGTATATATTTTACTATAGATGAGAATATAGGTCTCGTTTTTAAAAGCGCGAAACCGAAATATACTATTTGGTAACTATTATGATTCAATATTGTGTAATTAAAAATCATAGAGAATATACACTATGTTATTTGATAAATTAAATTGTTAATGTTACAGATGAAATATGTCTGTTAAGTTATTGACGACCGTAAGTAGTGCGGTTCAGAACAATGCTGAGGAAACATCTGATGTGCAAATATAGTATAACATCCAAAAACTTTATGCATAAATAATAATATAAATTGTGTGATTTCATTATAATTTGTTCTTCGATTAGAACTAAATGCTATTAAGTTTGAATAAAAGTATACTGTCTGGATCAGTATCAGGTGATGGACACTGATGATACATGAGATGAAATGATAATCTGGGAAAGGATTTTATTTAAAGAAAGGAAGCTTTGGAGGCCTAAGTTTAGGGTTGTCCCAGGCATTTGCCAATTATGAGCACTGAGGAAAACCTGGAAAAAATACCTGTCAGGGAGGACGGTCCTGGTGGGAATGAAACCCCAGATCTCGCGCTAACGAGTCCGCACCTTAACGACCTCGGGTACCCGCGTACTCACCAACAATCTTTAAACTGCCCATATAAGTGATCATAAGAGAACTTTTCAACCTGCGACTATTTATTGTGAAGTTTATTTTTTTATATTGGTAGAGTGATTTTAATCTTTTTTGGCTTCTCAATTAATAGCGGTTCACCAAAATAATTATGCTTTTATTTATGATCAACTCATGAGAAATAAATGAATGACTAGTGTTTAACGCCCGTTTTTGCTACAGAGGCACCACAGACGATGGACATTGATGATACATGAGACGAAATGATATATTGGGAAAGGATTTATTTTTATAGGACGGAAAAGTTCCAGGGCTAAGTTTAGGGTACCTCTCCAGCATTTGCCATTTATGGGGACCGGGGAAAACCTGGAAAAATCCTCAGTCAGGGAGGACGGTAGTGGTGGGAATCGAACCCAGACCTCTCGCTCACGAGTACGCGCCTTAACGCCCTCGGCCACCCGTGGCGGTAATTCCTGAGGAGCCTTAGCTATATAGTAATATTAAGTTTAATTTGCTATATGTAGAGTGTCGATTATTTGTATTTATTTTAAAAGATGAAATGATCAAATTTATTATTACTACCATACTTTTATTTATACTTATTTTATATTATTTTAAAACGCTACCTGATTGTTTTTGTTATGCCTACTGTTTACTTTGTTATATTGTACTAAGGTCTCGTTACTCTTTGGTTCGTGCCTTCATTCTGCTTTCTGCATTCAATAGGAGCTTGTATACACTAGTGAAACAGATTACCTTCAGTGGACGCGTGGTTCCCAGTTAGACTGGAGTTAAAGTTACACTGATGCAAGCAATTGAGCTTGCTCAATCGTATTTAGTACGGCAAATGTTTCAGTTGCATTTCTTAGGAAGTGCGTGCACCAAATCGAGTCCAAGACGTTTCCATTGACAAGGAACCGAGACCCAAAAAGCGGCATTTTATCAGAGGAGAAGCTTGATGAAATATGTCCATTAGAACGTTCTTGAAAGTGTTTAACAAGATTATCCCAGCAAGTTTGTGTATCTGTCCGCTGTGCGTGTAAAACCACTCAGCAGCTCATTGTTCAACCTTAGAACATTATTTTTGTATTGCTGAAAACAAATATCCGAGACGCAGTTTACTATAATAACAAGAGGGAACCTGTTTATACTTAAAAGTACGCAACAACGACACTATGCTTCATTCATTCGCGATTTAAAGGTGCGCCTGGCCTTGGATTATGTTTTTCTTAAATAAATAACACATTGATCAAATCCTTACACGCCGGATGCTGGAATGCGATCATCCTACGCAGTTCTGTAGATTGCAAGACTGTGATCGTCATTAGATTGCCTGATAACAAACAGAGGAATGGAGAATTTGAAGACAAAAACCTAAGTCAGATCCGCCCAGGAAATTAACCGTGTAGCAGTGCAATGCAATAATGTAAAAATACGTAGCTGATTCTTTCTACTCTGCAAGCACTCTGAAACAGAAGCTGCAGAGCCAGCTATGTGCAGAACGAGTGTTTGATTACGAATGTAATAATGACTTCCACTGCAAACCCTACCACCACTGCGCGCGCCACTCACCCCTTTCGCTTGCTGCTCTCCACTGTTCATTTACTTTTACAGTGACGAACCCTCAAGCAACTAACCATGTGATTATGAAATCCGTCGTACCAAAAATGCACATTTCGTATGGAATGGTATAATGAATTTTTGGCTGTAAGATCGGATACAACGTTAAGTGTTTACTTTGTAATTAAATACTACTTGTTAGGCACCGAACAAATATTCAGTTATTCTACCGTTATGCACGAAAATTATTACATTTATATTTTGTGTAATTATTATTTTTATAATAATATTACTATTATTACTATTTGAATGTTAGACGAAGAATAACGAAACAATTTTAATAGCTGAAAGGGAAACAAAGTAAAGTCAGGGGAATAAACTGCACACTCATAAAAGTGTGAGCATGGTTACGAGATATTAAAGCCTGTTTAGGAAGTGATGCAAGTAGTGGAATTAAGAATAATCTGCACAATTATCATTTTATTTGCATGAAAACATGATATGAATGCAATAAATATTTAATTATCTGATATCCTTCGGGGGTACCTCTAAAGGGCAAGATATTTTTACGCTATTTCAATTATGTAACATCACCATAAAGTCGACCAATGAAATGAAATTACTTTTTGAATTTTGATCAATCACAATCCGATATGACAGTGAATTTTAAAAAAAGTTTTCCCAAATTCCTTTACCGCGCGAAGTGCATTTGTGTTCTAGTTAGTGTAGGCAACTCTATACCCCTGAGCACGAAAATTGTACATTTAACTAAATGTGTATTCACTTAAACAATTGTTTTTGTGTTATAGAACGTAGGCTTTCACGGCCAATGTCAATGTGAGCCGAATCTTCCGGCCTGTAACTGGTCACTACCCCGTCTCAAAGTAGGTCGCGTGGAGAACAGCACTGATGATGTTCACCGCAGTCTTTGACGAAACGTCTGGTAAGATGAAGGAGAAGAATCCCAATTGGACTACGGCCTTACAGCCAGGAAGACTCAGTTCATACAATTGTTTATGGTATTCAGCCAAACGGTTTCAAATCAGGTGGTAAATTATGTTACAATATCGGCCTAAGTAGCCATAAATTGTAATCAATACGGTAAAATGTTATTTCTGTTTTTTTTCTCCCATTTGCTATTAGTAACTTGAACGGTAGCGATTTTAAAAGTCGATTTACGTATATTTCAGTCACACAGTTTTTGAATATTCACAATCGACATACCGCCTCGGGTGGCCGAGGCCGTTAAGGCGTGGTCTGGGTTCGAATCCCACCAGGACCGTCCTCCCTGTCTGAGGTTTTTTCTAGGTGTTCCCCATTCCTCATAAATGGCAAATGCCGGGGAGGTACCCTAAACTTAGGTCTGGAACCTTTCCTTCCTTTAAAAAAAAAGCCTTTCCCAATGTATCATTTCATCTCGTGTATCATCAGTGTCCACCGCCTGTGATGACTCAGTTGTAAAAACGGGCGTTAAACACTATTTA
Organism: Metallyticus violacea; assembly: GCA_030762175.1. Classification (NCBI taxonomy): domain Eukaryota; kingdom Metazoa; phylum Arthropoda; class Insecta; order Mantodea; family Metallyticidae; genus Metallyticus; species Metallyticus violacea. The sequence continues at coordinate 37,289,822 of CM060832.1, forward strand.
AAAAAATCGACATTCTGCTGTTGCTAGATGACTTGAAAAGATTAACGATTCACAATACAATATACAATTATTACAATTTTGTAAGTCAAATTTAGGGTAGTTATGTTTAAATTCTTATTTTATTCGCGAAGTAGTCCTAATAAATATCATTCCAGGGTTTGAACTTTCCAGATAAAGTCTATTACAATCGCTACCGTTCGATTTGTTAATACTAACTGAGGAAAACAAAACAGAAAACAACGTGTTTATTAACATTTATGGTTGCTTAGGCAGGTATTATTACATAATTTACAAAATGATTTCAGACTGTATGGCTGAATAGGCAAAAACAATTGCTTGAGTGAATACATATTAAGTTAGTTAAATTTACAATTATAGAAATCACAGAAAAGTGATCAGTGATGCAGTGGAAGTATACAGTCAGCTATAATGACCACAAGACAAATGCTCGTCGCGTGATAAAATTGGTTTGATATATTTTTTCTCGATAATTTTACTGCGATATCCGGCTGTGACTGGTCAAAATTCAAAATTTTGTTTCGTTTCATTGATCTATTTTAAGATGACGTCACATAAGTGAAAAAGTGTTTATTATTAAATCCCCTGGTTGTCGATCTAAAAATTCACTGATCAGTTTGCAGATAGAAATAACAGCATAGCAACAGACACACATTTGAAACATAAATGTTCAAGAGCGATTAGGTGTTGATATTTTTTTATTGCAAGACAGCAAAAAGTAGAAATTTGACGTTATTTACAAAAATAAAGATTGTGTTTGCATCTACATATATATGTGAATAGCTCTTCTCCAAATTTAATAACGTAAAATGGAAATGAAGACCACAACTGGCTCAATCACGCACATGATCATGTTCCAACATCGTCAAAAAACAATTCAACATATTCCGCTAATATCTGAAAGCACAACTGAAAAATCTCCCCTCTTCTCCATGCAAGTATGCGATGTATCGCTTGCAAGTTGCATATTTAATGTAATGCGCATTTGTCTAACCCTGCTGTAAGTGCTCCCAGCCTTTGAACACCTTCCACAAGAGAACTATAGGATACATCCGTTTGATAAGATGAAAAATGTTATCGTGTGATGAAAATGGATGTTTGTTTCTCTGGTATCGCAACAATACACCACTGAACCGAACACGCCATCGTCATAGCTATGAACTGCTATTTTGCTTTTAAATAATCGGGATCTGCTTTATTTCCCCTTGCTCATGGAAGGGGGAGGGTTATTTATATCTTCTTGATTTTATATTAATCCTAATTTTCTAAACCATTTATTTCTTTTCTTGTTTAAAAAAAACATTAAATTTTTATTTTCTATCAAAATTGTATATTAACTTTAAGCTTTAACACACATAGGGCCAAGAAAATACCTGTGGAGTATTTTCCAATAAAAGTCCCGAACTCTTTTCATGTTTCTCTCCCTCTCTCTCCTCTGTCTGCGTACTTTACTCCACTTACAAACAAAACACACTACTACCAACCAAGAGAAGCGAAGCGGTAGACCAACACGTTTTCTTTCAGGTGCAACTTCTTTTGTTCACATAACCATTTCCCACTCTTTTTCTACCACTACAGGTAATGCGGTTTCCTTGTAACTCAATACCGTATATTTGCAAAATTACCAACCTTTAGAAAGCTCTTTCTTTACTATAAAAATTCCAAGCATTCTTTTATTGGCATTTTTGTCATCGGCAGTGAAACCCAGCTCATAGCATAAAGACATTTTTCAATTGATTTTAATTTCAGATTTAACAGTATTGCTCTATTCAGCTTAGCAGAAAAGCTCCCTTTTTGGCAATATTTATTTTATAAGCAAAACCAAATTTTAAAAGACTTGGTTTGGTTCGATCACTTCCGATGTAGAAATAATAATAAAACATTAATATTTGGAAAAATAATTCTAATAGAACATGGAGTCTATTGAAACGCGTAGGATCTATCACACGCGCGCACACTCTCTATGCTTTTCACTACAATTTCAGTGCAAAATATGCTGCATTCTAGTAGATAATTATGTTAAAGTCCAGTGTTGAGCGCTAATCACCTTAGCTGTTTTGCGCCCTTTAAGCAATAATTAATAATGTCCAGTGTATTTGGAGAACGTCATTTAGAGCAACACTTTCAAAGAAATTAGGAATATTTTCATTTTTCATCCATTAGTAAGATTCGTCTAATCCCACACGAAGGCAAATGAAATCTGTTATTCTTTAGAAATGCATTAAATGACACAGGGAACATTTTTCACTTTAAACAGAACCTGATTTATGTCAAGGAAAGGAATCCAAATTTATAAAATCAAATAGTAAGATCACCCAAGTAATTATAATACCTAAAAAGGCAATGTTTGGGTACATATATATCCTTCATCTTAAGTCCCTAGGACACACTTTATTTTTAACCTATCTCCATCTTGCTGATAGGAGTTCATAGCTGTACCCTGGAATTGGGCAAGAATAAAATATGAAATGTCTGAGGTTCCTACCAAAAGTACGAACATCACTGAAGCTGACCAAACGGTAAGGGAATATTCTAATGAATAAACCCTCATAATATCGTGGTGACAAGCGCTGAGCTAAATAATACGTTTAACTTAATATTACTCTACCTATATAAGACACTACCAAAAACAACTGAAAGCATCGAAATGTTTACCACTCAGGCTTGATAAACTGGCACACTGGTGTTCGACTCCCGTTAAAAATATGTTCAATGATTGTTCAGTTTTTCTAAAGCAATTTCTTAATTTTAAAAAAAGCACAGGGAAAAACTTTTAGATAATTAAACGTATACTAAAAGAAGGCCGACTTTTAATTCCAAATGGGGAGAGATTATTTTTGAAAAGTTTACACACATGTTTCTAGAATATTGACTGAAGACTGAATAGTACTGAAGCACATTTCAGTACTGAGAGACCACAACGGTAAACTTTGCTTCTCTTTTGTAGAGATAGTTGGGATGCATCTCGGTCACTAACGGCGTATTTTGTACCTACACCCCCAGGGATTTAGGAGGAAGGGAGTGCTGAGGGATGAGTGCTAGGATTAGCCCCGAGTACCACCTCAGTACCGCAAAAGTAATCAGTCCAGGTGTCCGGAGGCCCCTCAAGAGGCCCCCAGACAGATGCTAGGACAAGAACTTTTCACCTGAGCTTCCGATCTGTAACTAGCAATATAAAACAAAAAGTGCAAAATGGAAAACTGGAAATTTTCATTACACAATTTGCCTTAATAGCTTCAGCTCATCTCTACAATAAAGTTTGCCCTTCTCTAAGTTTGTTGATGAGTAGATACACAAACGACCTCTAGTAGCTCTCACCTCGACCTTCAAAGACACAGTAACAGATTCTGCTTCTCCATTACATATGCTTTATACGTGTAGTTTAAGGAACGATGAGTGGAAATTATTAGAAGCTGATGATGCAAAATTATTTTTTATCTTTAAAAGGGTGAATTTTATTCTAGAATGTTTTCTGTAATTATAATAATTAGAACAACATACAAAAGCATATTTCTCGAAGTAGGCGTGTATGTTCATTTAACAAATGTTGTATATTAATAAAAACTTTAAATAAACAGGGGTGAAATAAAAATAGAATACAAAAGTAAATAAAAATTAATTGAATATTTATCACTAGAGCCTGGAGTAGTCAGGCAAAACGGCACTTAAAATACTGAAAATAGACAGTAATATCACTCCCTCATTATTAATGAATACAGACATTTAACTTACTTCATAGTTTTTTATCACACAATTAAAGTACTTAAGCTTGTTTTCCTTGGTTACAGGCAACAATACTTCTTTCAAGGCATCAATTGTCATAATCGGCCGCTTTTTCATCATGGAAAAAGAACTTTCTACTTACACTGAAGTGATAGGAGCATATTTAAAACAAGCTATTTCGGAAGAACTCATACCAATTACAACAGAATATTCACCTTTCAGGACATCATGGAAATGTTGATCAAAACTAAGCAAAGTAGTTTTCAATAGTCCTGACGAATGATCAAAATAATTGCAATTATTTCTGATCGAGTTCATTTACTGTTTATGCGCTTATAGGATAATCAAGTTAGTATCTGTCTTACTTCCGCACTGAACACATTTTAGGAACGGTTTATTGCACAGCTGCACCGCTCTCATCTTTCTCGCTTGCAGTTATTTGTTATATCCATGTAGCTGAGAAGTTACCTCCACCACAAATTGCCTAGAATTGTCTCTCGCGCAGATCGATGAAAGGTCATTGGCCAGGACTATTCGAAACTCATCCTTTTCATTTCCTGGTACTCGTATGTTAAAGATTCCTTTCGTCAATGAATATTCTGCTATTAATCCTTTAACAATTAAATTGTTAAACAATTTAACAGTTAATTAATTTACATGTATAAACATCTAGAATTAGTGAATCTAGAGCCTTTGGCACTTGCTGCACTGTGGCCACCAATTTTCCAAGTACAGAATCCACATTCTTCGATTGTAAACCTCTTATCACGTATACATTTCCTACTTTAACTGTAATTACATTATGAGAGTTGTTTTTACTATCCAGGCCCTATAATGTTAAGGTTATAATAAAATAACAACAAAAACAAAAACAACAACAATAACAATAATAATAATAATAATAATAATAATAATAATAATCTTGACTTACAGGTGGGGAAGATTTTCTTAATTATTCTATCTTATTTCTTATATTTTTCTCAATAATTTTCCTCTAATTTGTCCAAGGAATTTTCTTAATTTCGTATCATCTAAATCTTCTCTTATATTCAACTTAATAACTAATGAAATTTCTTTCCATTTATTATCCAAATTTTACACTCTATTTCTTCTTTCCATTTTTTATCACATTGCATTATACATGTAGTTCATTTTCTATTTGTTCACGAAATGAACACGCCGCTAAATTACATTGTTTCTTTAATACTCAGAACAGGTGTTCTATTCATGCATATCCATGAATCCATGTAATTTTCTCTACCCCATTCTGTTTTTAGATCTATTTGCTAACTAAAAAAATCGTTGGTGTTCAAAGCTACCAAACATTTATTGCATGTCAATTACTTCCATTTTATGTCTTATCTCCTATCAAAATTCTGTAGTATTATACTCTATTGAGATCCACACATTACCCATTCCAAAACTTTTAAAAAATAAATTATAATTTCCTTCCCCAAATTTCATTCCAAATTGATTTTCCTTGGGTAATTTAGTATTATTTCACAAGGTCACCATTATATTCTAAACCAAAATTGCAATACTCTTTCGAACATTTTATCTTTATTGCCCAATCTCATCAATTTTGATACTATCCCATTAGGAGATGAATTAGGTAAGCGTAGGGTTTGCTATATCCATTATCTAAGAATCTATTTACTATATCCATTAACCTATCTTTCTTCCATTTACTACCGCTCTGTAATTTGTTTTCGATCTGTTTTCATTTCTGGTATTTTCCCTATGCATAATCGTAAAATTAGCTTACCTTTAGCTAGCACCCTTCTTTTCTGATCTAGTCCCCCCCCCCCATTGCTGTTAAGTATTTCTCCCAGATAGTGTATCATTTAATATTTCAATTTCTTTGCGTTCTATCCATTTCTTGTTTCTTCTTTCTTTCTTACAAAACAATAATTTTTATTTATCTTTAAATCCCATTCTTTAGATCTTAAAAATATCTATTACTTTAACTAAACTAACAATTGAAATGGGCCCTATTACAAGATCATCTGCAAACAATAATGATGGTATACCCTTAATGTTTACCAAGTTCCAGCTATTTTTTAACTCGTCCACTATATTATCTATAAATAAATAAAATAAAATTGGGCTTAATTTACATTCTTGTACATTTGTTTTCAAATATTAGTAAACTACCTCTAAGTTACATAAAACAATCAAAATTATATCACATAATTCAGAATTGTGGTGGTTTATTGTAATTCCCTATTTGAAAAATGTGAAAATTTTGAGCTTTATGCTTTCCAACTTTTAAGTATTTACAACATTAGAATTTTATCATAACTCACAGTATTATATTTTACTACCATACAAATTTGTGTGAGTTTTGTAATACATTAGTAGTTGAACTAAACGTGTTTTATGCTTGTAGACTGCACTGCATTTTTGTTGTTGAGTAAGCTAATAATTTTGCTAGTGAGTAATAATATTGAAGCAATTATGTTTGTACAATTTTTTTTAAAAAGAACTCTTTCTATACATTACAAAACTGAGGTCAAAGTTAATGTAACTTTTTAAAAACTAAAATAACTTACTAAATACTGTGAAAGTATGAAAATAGCTAGTACTCTTCCCTTAACAATTTTAAATCAGAAAGAACATGAATGTGATTTAACAGCCATGTTTTTGTACATAAAGTCACCGTACATTTTGTTTTTATAACCAATGAAATGAACCAGCACTGAGTGTTAAAAGTAGATAAGAAAATACGCTATTTCCCACGGGTGACGTTATAGTGAGATATACAGCACATCTTATTTTCTTGAGGGATATACAATCTTACAAATTGAAAATAATTATATTAGAGGGAAAGAATGCATAATGCAGTATCACATTAAGTATATAATGAGCAACAAGTATGGAATAAATTTATTTTAAGAACTTCAAGAATTAATATTACATGTAATAAGAGCAGATTGGCAAAATAGTTTACGGTAAAGTGAAAGAATATAATACACTGTACGCTAAAGAAATTGTTCCCGAAGATCAAATTAAAGCGTTTCCTTTAAAGTCGAGAAGCTTTGTTAACAGAGTAATGAAAAAATGGCAAAAGATACTGATAAAGTAGAAATACAAAGAGGATTGTAAAAGAGGATAAGCAAGAGCATTTTTTTTAAAAACGAAGAGATTACAACGTGATGAACGTTAACACTAAAATGAGAAGGAAAGGATATAGATGTGGGAGACGGTGGAGAGTTACTTTGAGGATGCATACAAAACATGCAGGCATGACTGTACTTTCTTATTCTTTCACGAATACTTTGTTTTCCTTCCATTTGCCACATTCATGCATCCCGTTCGAGAAGTAATTATGGGTCGTTTCAGTGTCGGGCGTCAACGGAATTCTATGACGTTTGCTAGACCAGTGTATCCATTAATAAATAATTAAATGGTCCATGAGGATATGGCGGCAGACTGGGACACATTAATATGGCAATGGTCTGTTGCAACTTGGGGGAGGATGCAATTAACCTTACTCTCTCTCTCTTTCCATCATCCGGTCTAGCGATCCCCATGGTAAGGTAATGATGCTTGAGACCCGCCCCATTAACACCGTTCCTTTATCGTGTGTGATTAAAGTGTATCACATTCTATTGCAATACTATTCATGAGTGAGGGTTCTTAAGCTGTATCTCTCTTCGTTTTCACTTTCTTTCTAACGCTAACTTTTGCAGCAAGTGTCGTTAAATTCATGCTCGTGGTCCATGTTAGTACATGCTTAACAGAATATCATTTACAACATTCGCTACTAGGTACAACTGACATTAGCCATAAATCTATTACATACATCAAAATTATGAATTAACGTTCTACTATAAATCATTAATTTCCTGTTTGAAGAAGATACTAAACACGAGTGTAGCATGGCTTGAGAGAATTTATTTAGCTACGGCTGAATCGAAAATTATGCATGAAGTTGAAATTTGGGGCACGGAATAGGGCTGGGAGTATATAGATCATATTTATAGAGCATTTTGTAAAATGGTGTTAGGATTACCGAGGGCAGCTCCAAATGGGGTAGCATTAGCTGAATTGGAAAGAATTGGCAAGAAAGTATTAACTACCGTATAACACATATATTGAAATATTGGTATAAAAGGAGGCAGGAGATATAGTTGAACACTTTAAGGACACAAGAGAAACTAAAAGAAGATAGAAGTTGCTTATTTCAAACAAAGAGAACAGTCCAAGAGATGGGAACAGTGATGTGGATGGACAGCAGACAATCAACAGACAAAAATAGTGGAATAAAATGAAACTCAAGGATAGATGATACTGAAAAGCAAGAAATATGGAGTAGTTTACTAGACAAGTACATTGAAACATTATATAAAATTTAAGAAAGAATAGGGGGGATACGTAGATGTTTATAACACAAGGGGAAGGGAGCGATTTGCTTGGGGTAAAGCAGGTATAATAGGGTTCAGTAGATTAAAAGTGAAAAAGGAACAGTTTCCACTATTTAGAAAAACAGAAAAATATTTACATTGTATAGTTGAATGTTCAGAAACTAAAGCGCGGAGAGAAGAAGTATGGACTATAAAGTGGGATAATTTACAAATAGAGATACTAACATTAAAATTTTTGGAATTGGTAATAAGGAGCTTTTGAGAAAAGTTGATAATTATATAGAGAAGGTAAGAGAGAAGTGGTGGAAGAAAAGTATTAAAGTAAAGGAACAATGTATCGATGGAGATAATGTAGGAATTGAAGAACTAGTGGCAAGAATAATAAAAACTGTGTAGAATTTATTACATACACATTAAATTCATAATATTCTAATTAAAAATATGTACTAATTTTAAAAGTTAATATAAAGAAAATATGTACAAATAAAGTATTCATTCATAAACTTATTAATAACAGAAAGAAAAGGAAAATGACAGCAATAGGAATAATTTAATTTTGTAAAATGAATATTCGGTTACATAAATGTGGAAAGTAAGGTTTAGAAATCGCAACATTTCTGCAAGTAATGATGGTACTTTGTACTGATTGTTTCCCACACTATACTGAACCTCATTGATGCACAGATTGCTTGTCTTCAATCAAATACCGTCACGACCCTTGTAAAACACCTCTATATAATTTTCATTTTATAAGGCCGGACATGGAGCGTAGCTCACAATACTAATTAGTAACATCATGCCCACCCCTATTTAACATTTCATAAAAACAGCAAAATAAGGTGTACCATGGTGTTCACTGAAAGCAGAAATACTATCAAATTTAATTGAGGCATTTTATTAACATCTCTAATTCATGATGTTGACAAAGACGGCCATACCAGTAACACATCCCGGGAGCAGTTGATGCAACGCCCAGTCTCCTCAAGTCCCAACACTCGACTGTACTAGAAACCACCAAGTATTACCCTTCTGCGCATGTGCTTATACTTTTCCTCACGAACGATTCCAACCATCACTTCTAAATATTTAACTAGTAAAATGCATGTACTAGTTTTCCCTCATTTTTTTTTTTTTTTTTTTTGAGAAGCGTTTAACGCCCGTTTTTACTACTGAGGCACCACAGGCAATGGCCACTAATGATACATGAAATGAAATGATACATTGGGAAAGGATTTTTTTTAAGGAAGGAAACGTTCCAGGCCTAAGTTTAGGGTACCTCCCCGGCATTTGGCATTTATGAGGACTGAGGAAAACCTGGAAAAAAAAAATCAGTCAGGGAGGACGGTACTGACGGGATTCGAACCCCAGACCTCCCGCTCACTAGTCCGCGCCTTAACGACCTCGGCCACCCGTGGCGGTTTTCCCACATTATCCCCCACCCTATGTGCCACATACAATGAGACCAGTCTCGTGAGCGGGAGGTTTGGGGGTTCGAATCCTGCCAAGACCGTCCTCCCTGACTGAGGTTTTTTCCAGGTTTTCCTCAGTCCTCATAAATGGCGAATGCCGGGAAGGTACCCTAAACTTAGGCCTGGAACGTTTCCTTCCTTAAAAAAAATATCCTTTCCTAATATATTATTTCATCTCATGTATTAATAGTGTTCACCGCCTGTGGTGCCTCTGTAGCAAAAACGGGCGTTAAAAACTATTCAAAAAAAATTACAAAGAGGATCGGTAAGCAAAGCGCATTTTTATGATATATTTAATGAGTAGGAAAGATAACAAAATGATGTATAAAAAGCTACGGGTTTTACCTATTTTTATCATATGAGCCAAATCTCCTGAGACATTTCTTCCATAATGGTACCGATTTGAATGTGCTTCGTTCATAAAACTCAGTTCCCTGGGAGTATAGCCAACTGCGCACTTCATCTGAATGAACCTACGAAGAATTTCTTCATTTTTCCGAAGAGGTGAAAATCAGAATTTTGCAAGGTTTAAACTGTTATGCTTGCGTACCTCCCAGTCATACTTCTCAGTTTATGCATGAGCAGGAGGCTTACATGCAGACTAGCATTGTCAGAAAGAAGTCTGACATTCTCAGCGTCACTATTAAGAAGTTTCTCTTTAAGAGCATGAGTCAAATTTGCCATTATAGCGCAGGTTTATATTTTACATTGGTTACAGTTGGAAGAAACTCCTCCAAAACTTTTCCGCCGATTGGGTAACCTTGGCTTTCTTCGGTGGCGGGGAGTCTCAATGTTTCCTCCACACCACACTGCCTGATTTGTTTCGGGCGTAAATTGGTACGTTAATCATAAAATCTTCCAGAAAGTCAATACCTTTTCAGCATAATGCGTCAAGTAGTCTAAACAGGCGCATTGACTTCACTAAGTCTTAATCTATAATGAACATGTTGTACGTTGTGTAGCATAAAAGTTGAATTATTGTGCCAAGGCTCACAATTGCATCCGCCAGTCGTTTCGAGTTTTCACCTCAAAGCCTTTGACAACAGGTAGATTGAATCAGTCGGCCCGAGAGCATTTCATCGACAAGCGTGCTCAGTCCTCTTACAGGAACCTGCAGCATCCAGAGGTGTAACGCGATACACCATACACTTCCAATATTTCTCAGTGTTTTTCCTTTTGCACACAAGAAACGCTGTTTATCACGTGTAGTCTATGCTACCCATCTTTGCTCACTAGTTACGGCACCTGATTCCTATGTGCAGCATAAAATTGAAACCTACCATCTGCCTGCTTTGATCATGCAGACCCAGTAAAAGAAATATTGCCGGACGCAACTTGCCAGTGTTGTAACTTGCGTTTGGATTTTACAGTGGTCCAGTTGAAATTAATTAATTAAATGCGGTGTTGTTTATTTGAAAACCTCTGTCTGCCTTTACATTTTCTAGATGCTGCTGAGATGCCCTAAAGAAGAGCAGTCTCCAGATACTATAAACAAAAAACGGGCTTTTAAGTAAGCAAGGCATGGAATCCATTACTGATCAACAAACAACGTTTGCGTCACAACTCTGTCAACACTCCTAACGATTCTGTACCTCTTCCTCTCCAGACTCTTTCGGTCCACTGATGATGCAAATCGTAGCCTCGCTAACCAACGAACATGACAAAATAGTCCGGTAATGATAAATTTCAATAACAACAAGCTGAAGAATTGTGTATGCTGCCATGAAATAACGGAACGGCAATTCTTACGGCAAATTTCACAAATATTCTGTTTCCCGTAGCAAATCCTAATGGTAGGGGTGGACATATCGAGCCAAATCCGATTTATACTATGGCCGCAAAGCACAGGGGCGAAGAATTGCAGTATCTTATCGGTCAATGATTTTATGTTATGAATAAAGCTCTGGTTTTGGAACCGAAAAGCTTCAAGCACTCCGTGACAGTGCAAAAAGTGCATGGTGCACTGCTTGCCGGCAACCCACCTCACTTAAACAGTTCTCCTGAAGATAAAACAAGGAGAGTAGAGGGAAGGCACTTTCACCTTGCTGTCAACCCTAAGATTTTATTGACGAACGTTTAACGTGTATCCAAAGTGAACAAAGGCAGGACTTAGTTATGACAACTGTGAAACCCTGTCTACCAGAAATGATGTGATGAAGATTGCAAACCATTCGTTTGATTCGGAGTTGGTAACCCCTGCCATACGTTTAACGCAGCTGCTGTAACACATCTCATTGTAATAAGTATGAGCATTGCATTAATTTTTTTTACTATTTTAAAAATGTAAAAAGCTGCTGCTGTCGCTTTAAAATTCTGAACATCTTTTAAATAAGGAATTTCAATGCATACTTTCTTTCTTCTAGCTTTTTATTTCAGGCATTCCTTTCTACCCTAGCTGCATTACAAATTTCTCCTTCCTTCTCCAGTTTAAGGCATTCCTCTATCTTTAAGCCTTCTTCTGAGTTGCTAGTGGTGAAGGAAATTCTTAAAACTTCTGCTCCTTCCTTTGTAACCATACATCTAGAAATGCAAGGGGTGAGAGGAAACGGTTTGAAATATTTCATGTTTGACTAGGTGGTGGAACTTTATACTCCCCCATTGAAGAAGCTATAATATCTTTCTACCCTATCTAAGGTGCCAGAATCAACAATCTTGGTTGATTCTGTTTTCTGAACATGTTTTTAATACGAGCCTAATATCGGTTTAATATACTCATAACCATGCAATATGAAAATATAATATTAATAATGGGTAAATGAAATATCTGGTAATTATTAATTACATAAAATAATCAATATAACAAATTTTACAAATATTCCATGCTCTTTACTTTTGTCCATAAATCTCAAAAAATGAAATGGAATTAAAGAAAAAAAAATTGATTGGTATGTTCCAAGTTTTGATATCTTCCTACATTTGTCTATAGCAGTATTCCTCTGCTTGATTAAATTTGAATGTAAAAATCAGCAAGATGTTACTAGTTTCTCAATTAAATATAACTTTAAAATTTACTTATAAATATAATATGCAATTAATCCAGACATATAGAGAAAGAAAGAAATGTATGCTGAAAATAAAGCAGTAAATGGTTCTTCTTATGCATATAGAATACGAAGAAATATTTCATAAAATAGCGTTAATAAATATAGGAGTAGCTTTAGCAAATGTATTAACATTAAATTTAATAATAATAGCAGTAGCTTATACTTAACACACCAATAAACATAAAGAATTAAACGTTTCCAAGAATAATCTATTTGTATTCAAGTTAAACCGTCTAAGAAGTAATGTAATGGCAAGCAATTGTGTTAATAAACGAAGGCTAGTCAAAAAAGACTGAGAATGTTTCTTACATGAGTTGGATGCACTTTGCCCAACGCGTTTGCCAGTCAACAGGTGCTGGAAGACATCTATTAACATCTTCTTCAAAACCTCCTCAGCCTTTTTCACGACGACCTCGGAAGTACCAAAATGCTCCCCTTAGTTCCTTTATCAGACACGGAAAGAGATAAAAGTCACAGGGTCTAAGTCTGGAGAGTATGGAGGATGGGGACACAATCGAAGTTCCCTACACACTTCCACTCGCATCATCTGCTGTTCAGGAGTCAGTAATCTTGGGACCCACCTCGCATAAACACCTCTCATGTTCAAGTGATCATACAGAATCGAATATGTACTGCCATGGGAAATGTGTAACATGTCTGCAAGTCAGTCAGTTGTTGTTTGTCTATCTTCACGAACAATGAAGCCAGCTGTGTTAATCATGGTTTCGTTTACTGCTGTTGCTGGAGCACCTGGACCGCCTTGCTTTGTTGTTGAAACTTAAATCCCTTGAAACATTCGGAGTGCTGTGGATTGTGGCACATCATCACCATATGCTTGGTGTAACACTCTGTAAGCTTCCATGCCGGATTTCTGCCAGCGAAAGCAAAACTTCAAAGCAGCATGTTGCTCTTCGCGAATCAACTCCATTTTGTTTGTAGGCAACTGGCGAACTGACGTTGTTTGCTCGTCCTGTGTGCAGAAGCATGCGGGAGCGAACTTAGGGATGATTCGTTTTCGTCATGCAACATCTTTCAAAAATGTTTCTTTGCTGTGCGCGATAAAAAAAAAAGGTAACTCTCGGTCTTTTTTGACTAGCCCTGGTACATGGTACAATTGCCAAATTAGATAACAAATAATGCAAAATTTAAACAGTTTCAAAAAATAAGAAATGTAATAGAAACATTACGCCAGAAGTTCAGTATATATCACATAATTCCAAATTCATACATAACGTTAAACTGAAACATAATTAAATATTGCAGAGGAACTAGCATACAAAATGTTCACATAAGGAACGTTAAATTTACATTGCCATTAACAAATAATTAACAAAATCTGACAAGTCCGACATAACCCCGTTAGACCACTATTCATGTAAAAAAAATCCTTTATAATTCGTTAATCCTATGCAATAAGAATGTATCAGTGTCACTGTAACAATATAATAGAAAATAAGAGTCAAGTGAGCCGCCCTCGAGAATATTAAGGGAATTCTGAATGTAGCGTGCGAAGAATGAGGTCATTTAGAGAAAAGGAAAGGAAACTCTTTGCCTTATCTCAAACGCCTCGCTTAACCCTGCGACGTATACCAACGCTCTTCCTTTAGTGCTAAGCAGTTTTCATTTTTCTTTTCTATACAGGAAGCTTACTTGTATGACGAAATCCCCAAGATTTGGTACCATACGTGCCGGAGAAGAAAGCAAGGGTTTCTAACACAATCCTTTTGGAATTCATTAAATCGTGTACTGACACATTAAACATTTTGGCCCCCGGAAATTTGAATTAAACATGAGTTAAGTTACAAGGTCAAATAGTAAATATTAACGTCATAATTACAATATTCAAACAGAGAAATAATACATTTCTCTTCATAGTTTTTAACACATTTAAACCCAAGTGGAATAAAATTAGTTAATAATTTACCGTATTTTAAATGTATAAATCTGACACAGAATTCTAAGGTATAAAAATAATAAAATTTCTCCAAAACGAAAATCAACAAAATACGACCCGGAAAGAATACTCGGATCACGAGGATGACATCACATATTTCAACCGATGAACAACAACTGCATTTCTGACCAATTATAAACGCTAGACACTAATTGTGAGAAAGGACCAGAAAGGTGCACCACAACCGAAATCAGACTGATCTGCTTTGCAGTGTAAAACAAGTGGCAACGCTCAGGTCCGGGAAAAACAAACATAATCGCAAGGTTTCTCTGTGTGATTCACAAACACTTCATTAGAAAAGACAAGGGACTGTTGTAAGCTTTAGTACATAACTACGGCTGGAATTTCGTCTCATTATTTCTAAATGATATGCTAATTTTTACATCTGCATATCTATCATTGATGTAGTAATAAAAACACAGGTAGGTGATGTTTATCAACATAATTGACAATACTCGAATGCACAGAAAAGCCAAATTGCGCAGGCTTTTCCAGAGCTTTCCCTCACCCTAACATGGAGAATGCCAGACAAATTTAGATTACAACGGAATAAACTCTGTTCCCAATCGTTCCGTTCATCTCAAAATTCTATACCAATCGTTCGAGCAGAAAAACTTAAATATTGGCAAAGAGCAGGAGAAGCTCTGAGAGACTTGCTGATTGGCAAAACTTCTTCGTTTACATATTCTGCATTACAGTATGTGTTCTAAAAGGCAGTAAGAGGCGAATACATGTGGTTATTTTTCCAAGCGAGAGCCCGTCATTTGTAATTTTAAAAGTAATTATGAAAATATACTTTAAGAGTGGAATGAAAATAATTGCAAAATGTTATGCAATAAAGTTATAAATTGATTTTAGAAGCTGAAATTGAAATTACATTACCATCTATATAATGAAAAGTCCGTCACACAGGAGCTGCGTAAACTAAGCGAATTTCTCAAGTACAGTAACTTTAAAAAATAATACAAAATCTAAATTATGCCCTTGTTAATTAATAAAATGAAATAAGTTATAGCATTACTGTGTGATATTAGGGGAACAAAACTAGAATTCTTGCAATGTGTATCACAAAAGAGAAATCACCGCTCAAGAATTATTATTATTATTATTATTATTATTATTATTATTATTATTATTAATTTGAGATTAAACTATAAAATTAATGGCTAATGATATATATGATCACTGATAGACAAAGCTATGTTGTGTGGATATTTTTAAACATTTTTAAGTGTAACCATGTTTATGAACTGAGCCCTTGATAACATTCTTACATTTACTAAAACAGAGAGAAATTACAGAAAGTTTCGAGATACATATTGTATTTAAGAAGATGATGCTCATCTATTAAGCAATCGCTTTTCATTGGCTTTGAATTTAATTTAAATATTGTAGTAAAACCATGTAACGGAAACGTTTTCTGAAGGTTATTACAGAGCATCTTGCATACAAATATAACTCTCACACACATTAAATTAATATTTCACACTTGCTATCTTCATGACAATGCTTTTGTTTCATGTAAAACATATACATCGTTATAAATACAGTTTATATGCTGAATTAATTTATCATTTTATTTTAAGAAAAATAAGGAAAATTAAACGCAAGAGCGATCTGTAAATTTCAGTTCTCAAGCGTACCCCTACTCCTTATGGTTCAATTTACCTAATTTTCGGAAAGTATTTTTTATTTTATTTAAATGGTTTATTTCCGAATGTTGTTGTGAAGAAACAAATATTGGTGCCGATTGGGCGATTTTTAGATTTTAGGTTCCAGGTAAATTCTCACTCCTAATGATCCGATTTCCCCGATTTTCGGAATTTATTTTACTTATTTTGTTTAAATAGCATATACTGATTTCCTTTATTTTTTTTTAAATGTGGCCGATAGAACAATTTTTAAATTTCCCTTTAATCCACCATTCGGTTTTCACATACCCCCCCACTCCTAATGACCCGATTGCCCTGATTTTCAGAAACTATTTATATTAATTTATTTTAATGAAATATAACGAATTTCGTTCAGAAAAAACAAAAAATTGCAACCGCTACAGCGATTCTTATTATATATTATTTATTTATTTTTTTTTTATGTTAACCCCCACACCACATAATCCAATTTTACTGGTAAACGAACTGGACAAATCGTTTGTTAATAATGGTTATGCGAAGTTTTCGAAAAAAAAATAAAAATTGCGACCGCTAGAGCATTGACAGACATATAGACAAGCAGACAGACTCACACACTCATACACACCACAGATATGTATATATATATATATATATATATATAGTTATTATATGTAACTTTTTTCACTATCACTGCCGGCGCCTTCTAGGTAGGATCAATGGAAATTTGAGGAAATATTTCAAAAATCGTTTCATAGGTACAAGAGAACACTCTTATAGTAGCAAAGAGCTTCAGTTACAGGTGAAACGTCATTATGCGATCTAAAGCGACTAGCTATCTGGTTGACGTTTGTATGGAAATCCCAGTCCCTTTTATTTACAAAGCCAAACTGGGCTAAAAACCATAACAGAACACTTAACCGTTTCTCTTCCAAAGTGCTGGATGTTTTTCAAACATTCTTATATTATTCAATAGTGATGATTCTACACTTTATTAACTAAATGCAGATCTAGTCAATTCCAAGCATTTTTTAAAAATAGGAATGTGAAATAAAATATTACAGAAACCGTGTTTTCCAATAAATGGATGATAATATATTCATTATAAACAGGGCCTGGATGTTCACGATTATCATCTAAAAATCTTAGGTAATGTTAATATACATATACATCCTGATCGTGTATTTGTGAATGTGAGACAAAAATACTTAATCCCATTTTTTTGCCATTTTATATACCTTTTTACAGTTTTAGTGCATTTATTTGTATTTGTACTGATACATTTACCTTTTTTTTAGAGTTAAATTAATTCTCTTCCATTCTGCAGCACTGTTGCCTTCCTCGTTTAGGCAAACTTAGGATGCAATTTTTAATCATATGCCTTAACCTTGAAATAATTATAGTAGTAGGAAAAGGTGTTGAGCCTTACGTGTTAAGTCACAGCTTTTACAGCGATTACCAGGAAATGTTATTTAAACAGCTGCCAAAGTAATCTTGGAATTAAGGAATAAGACGTGACATAATAGCCATTCTGAGCCTCTCATCTGACAATCATTGTTCAGATTGCTGCCATTATATGATTAGAGAAGACTATGCTTTACTGCAATATTGCTTTACATTAAGTAGCAAAGCTAAGAAAAGAGTTACTTTAGTGGCCTACAAATCAGCTGGCTCAGAAGGGTCCGATTTAGTTGCGCTCTAAAATGCCGAAAGCAAATTCATATTCACAGTTTCATATAAAACAAAGTGTTTCTAAATTTGGCGTATACCTGTTTGCGACTGATGGTTTGATATCACTGTGCAAGTCTTATTGAATTAAAGTGACAGTGGAGAAATTATCCACAATACAAGCACATCAAACGTGACAAATACATAACACGTTCTCGAGTATGATCCGCAAAGAAAACAAACACAGTTATTGTTGATACAAGCTGCATCAAGTAGCAGTAAATCTTCAGCATTTTGAGTTTCAGTGAATGTTACTCTAAGTGGGACTTCCTACAACGCTACTCAATTACCAATGAGACGACTGCAAGAAGAAACTATATTTCTCAGTGCTATAAAGATAGCATAAGAAGAACTGGACAAATGATCAAAGCTAACAAGATTTTTATCTCTATTGATGAAGCTAGGGGCATTGAAGGCCATTAGTTGACGTCATTGTAGGGACTACGGAAATCAACATGGAACAAGTATTCTGCTGAACACCGAAGTTTTGGAAGTAGTTAACCATTCAACAATTTGTTCCATCACTGTAACCCGAGAGAATTCGATATCGTGCTGTTCGTCACCGATGCAACACAGTGCATGGTAAAACCACTAAAGCTATTAGAGGCTTTTATTCAAAGACTATCTTCACTGCGCACGCTTCACACAGGGTCCCAGAAGAAGTGCTCGCTCGCTCACATTTTTAAAGTCGGCCAGGAGGTGTCGCAGCAAACATAGAACATTTCTGTCAAATTTTCTTCAAGAAGAGAAGGATTCAGACCCATGACACCGAATTCCATCATCATGGCAGAGCTCTAACGCTGACGATCTGAGATGTTAATGAGTGTCCATAAATAAAACAACAACAGAGCTCCTTGATCAATGCTACTGTACTACTGCAACAACTTCCAGCTCCGACATCCGTGGTTGACGCTTTGAAGAGAAAAGTGCTGAATCCATGCAGAGAGATCGCAGCAAACTGTCGCAGAAGCTGGCATATTAAAAGCAAAATTCGGCGTCTTATTCTCTGCAATTGCGAATCTTCAAGAAGTGCCATGGAAACTGAAATTGCCATTAAGTTTGTCAACAAAATTCCAGTTGTGCTTGGCGATATATGTGGTGAAATTAGTGAGACGGTGAAAAATAAAAGAGAAGGTGCTAGATTACAATCGGGGTACCGCACCATGGTAGTGCTAACTGGTAAAAACTTGAACATGTTAGATTTCGAAAAACTGTGTCTTAGCATACTTCAAATATGCTCCTACTGCAAGGGCCAATGTTGAAAGGAGTGTTTCGAAATGTAAGAGTTTTCTTACCGTAAATCAGCTTTTGGAGAATCTGAACATGTACACGTAATTTACGCAATACAGAATAAGGTGGCTAAATTAAAAAAAAAAGTATATTGGTGTAAGTGAATATAAAACACATGCTTTTAAAAAGGTTAGTAACCTACATTTAATAAAACAATGAAATACCCTACATTACTTTTCCTAGATTTAAAAAATAGCTTATTTTGGTTCATTTTCTTACTTTTAAGGTCATTTTATAATCATACAAATACTTTTTAGGATATCATCATTTCCGCCCAGATTATAAGTTATTTGGAAATCCATAATTTGGTAATTCGTTATATGCGTACCTCATTTATTACTTTCTTTCACAGGTACTTCGATAGAATGTGTTTTGAGCATCTATTCCAACAAGACATCGACTTGTGAATAGAGTTTTCTTAGGTGTACAGCAATAGTAACAAACACACACACACTTAATTCTATCGGGAGGAAATGGTAAGCGTGAGAGTTCATACAATAAAAACTATGAAGTATGACAGCGCGTAATAAAGAAATTGCCCCATGAGAAACAGGGGATTACTCGTAGCTGAAACGGGCGTATCTCCAAATTGTTTGTAGGGCTTTAGAACTCAATACATTCAAGAGAGCAACTTAATCATAATAAATTACCCTTTTTGCTAAACAAAGGAGAAGAGATGGAACAAGAAAAGTCTGATAATATCTAGACACGGAGACCATGGTTAAGAAATAACGGATTAGCAAATGAGCAAGCAGCAACACCCAGAAAAACAGAAATAATCATGATAATTGAGTACGAAAAAAGCGTTTGTTTTATGAGATATTTCGTTTTATCTCTGAATTATTGTTCCTGCATACACTTCACGTGAAGAAAATAAACTGTAAGACATTTTCTTATAGAGGTAGAGACATCAAAGTTTCAAATTTATAGCGAAAATGTGTGTAAAATATAAATCCAAATACCTCTAAGAAAGTGTGCGGGTTTTCACTTCAAGATAAGATGCATCATATGGTACCTTCGGATTTTTAACACGACAGTTTTCAATAAATATATTATTTAAGGCTTGTTTACAAAAATGGATAGCCATTCTTTATATCAGCGTGCTATACTCGTATGCAAGTATTGGCAACCTACAGACTAAACTGTATATCAACAAAATAAAAGCAAAAATTGTCAAACTATAGATCTGTTTATATCGAGACCCGTCTCTGCCATGTGCACTAGGCGAACTCACATTAACGTCGCAATGGAACTTGTGCCGTGCTACATTAACTGATGCATTCTTTAAGGGCCTCTGTTTCCAGAATTTTTAGCAGCTTAGATGAGCAAGTTTGTGACGTTTGACCTATTTTAAAAAAAACAAGCAATCATCAGCAGCAAAATATTGTGTTTTGTATATCTGTCAGAAAACGATTATTTAACGATTATTGAGTAGTGTAAATTATTAAGGACCTTTATCGCCTGTCCTAAGACAAGATGATAAAGATCAAGGGAGAGAAGAAAAAGCCGTTAAAAATTCTGAGTTTTGCTGGCTCATCTGATAGAACTAGGGCATGGATGGTGCTGGCTTGCATCTCGTCGTTGGGTCTTTAGAAATTAGAGGGAGATAACCTCGAGCACAAAAAGCGGGTTCCTCAGGTTGGGGGTTTTGGCGATGTTCCAGCTCCCCATTCAATCTAAAATATTATATGCTAAAATCAAAATGATATAAACAGAGAACAGAAAAAAGATTCGAAAATGCATTGAATTGAAATAATAACGGTATATAAAACAGCACATTCTCTCTGGAACTAAAAATAAACATAATATGTAGATATGATTGTTTTGACAGAAACAAACAAGCGAAGATGTAACTGACATTTTTGGGCGGAGTTGACGAAACTAAAGAAGGAAAATCTGAAAGACATCAATGAAGGGAGATTGATGTGAGAATAAAAATCCAAATTTGAACTTAAAAGAATTCATAAATGTACATGGAAGTAGGATATAAATTATTACAATCCATATTCTATCATACAGTAACAAGACAAACAGTTTCTATTCAACTGTTAAATGCAAAAATATTTCCAGGAGGTCATTATGCAGTGGTTTTGGGGAAAAAATTGACGTAGTTAAATCGATAGCAGTAAGCATAATTAACAACAATTAAAACTATTTGCACAACGATGGAAACTTGGAAAATTACATCTTTAAAAATATAACTCTTTTAAGGTTGAAATTATAGAAATGTTAAATAATACCGAATGGATAATGGAATATATGCTATGTCTGGAGATAATTCAGCAATTATATGAGTCATTATAATAAAAACTGCTCAAAAGTAATTCAAAGTTATAGGAGCAAAATAACTCATTTGTTTATTTATTTGCCGTGACAAGAGTTAAGGCCACTCTACCAAGCGAAAAAAATCAGCAAAAATACAGAGTACAATATACATAGTTATACAAAACACAGAAAAAAGCCAAATTAAAGACAGTGTTACAGTTCCATTTGTTCTTCAATAATTTTTTTTCGAGTACAAGGAGGGAAAGGAAGAGGAGAAAAAGAAAAAGAGGAGGAAGAAGAAGAAGCAAGATACTAACTGTTATGTTTTTAAAGTTGTGAGATCTATGTTTAAATAACTTTATTGTCCGATAATCTCTGATTTCAGAAGGAAGGGAGTTCCAGATTCTGGGAACTGACACGCAGAATGAGCTGAGTAGAAATGTGTTCGGTGACGAGGGATAGATACGGGTTCAAGTTAAGTAAAGATATATGGAATGAGAGGCGATATATTGAAAGGTGGAGGTACGGAGGATTTTGAACAGGAAAGTCAAGACTTTTGAATGGAAAGTCTTACTTTTAGAGGCAGCCAAGACAGTTGATTGCGTAGGAGTATCACATGACCAAATTCAAAGTGTTGAAGACGAAATGGACACAGGCATTATAAATACGTTGCAATCTGTCGATCTGCTCATTATTCAGATTTGAGTACAAGACATCACAATAATCAAAGTGAGGCAGAACGAGCACTTGAATGATATTCTTTTTGAGTAAAAAGTTAATAATTGATTAGCCAAATATTTAGGAAACACAGTGAGGCAAACGGAAAATGTATCATAAATGGCTGACAATTCAATAAACATCAAAATATATATGACGTTTTTATTTTTAATAAAGATAAAGAGTGAAATATGACAAATGAGAAACATTATGCTTTTAATAAACTGTTAATCAGAATTTATGAAGTCTTTACGGTCGTTAAGGTAGTGATCAAAGGACTACAAAAAGGCAAATGTTAAATTATGGCGATAAATAATTAGATTATTATGAAGAGATATTAAATGCGCAATTCCCCATACAGATAGCATCCTTTTTGATAACAGGTTGGAGCTGCAAAAACGCCTGATGAAAGAATGGAATCAGAATTAAAAATCTCTCGCACAGAAGGGTCTTCAAGGAACCAAAAATACGTGCAAAAACTAATATGTAATGCTGCAAAAACAAATAATTAAATAATAAATTGACAATGCTGAAAGAAGCAGATAAAGTTTACTATTCAGGGCAATTTTATATTTTAATAATTTTTTGACTTGCCGTGAGAATTACAACTGCTAAAGCTCACATTTAAAAAAAAATATGAGTGAATGTTGTCATACACGAGCTCAATCTGATTGGCATAACCAAGATCCGCTTTCTCAGATATAAATATCGCGGAAAAGCAAAAGGAGAGAAAAAAAAAGACTGGCTTGTAATAAGTTGTCAGTTTATTATTTTTTTTAACCGCCACGGTTGGCCGAGGTCGTTAAGGCGCGGACTCGTGAGCGGGAGATCTGGGGTTCAAATCCCACCAGGACTGCCCTCCCTGGCTGTGGTTTTTTCCAGGTTTTCCTCAGTCATCATGACTGGCAAATGCCGGGGAGGTACCCTAAACTTAGGCCTGGAATGTTACCTTCCTTAAAAAATCCTTTCCCAATATATCATTTCATTGCATGTATCACCAGTGTTCACCGCCTGTGGTGCCACAGTAGTAAAAACGGGCGTTAAACACCATTCAAAGAAAAAAGTTAATTTTTAAAATGGTTGGAATTAACGATAATGGCTCTAATGATGAAAGTGATGAAGACGAGAACATATACACGTCCTACATAGTGAACGTAAGCACTGTGGTGATGTATTAGAACTTTACTTAATGCAACCGTGGCTACGTGATAAAACGTAACAATTATTCCATTAGAATTACATAGTAGTTTCTTACATATGATTTCCTACATGCATTGTATTTATTTAATTTATTTAATTATTGAACTAAGGTCATTAGGTCTTCTCTTCTGCTCTACCAAGTTTCAGTAACAATAACATAATTATAACGCAAACAAGGACATACTTGTATATAGATAAATGTATGTAAAACTGGAAATAGAGTAAATACATGTATTCTAGCAAATATGAATAATGAAAATGAATAAGAAGAAAAAGAAAAAATATAGAACAATAATGATAGTATCCCACAATGATAGGTTATATTTAATCATGAGAAGGGTGAAAATATATGTACCATGAAATATAAAAATAAGAACATAAATGTTGCTATGGGGGATAATAATAATAATAATAATAATAATAATAATAATAATAATAATAATAATAATAATAATATGATAAATTCTACAACAAACTTGTGCATTGCAACTTCAGAAATGTAAATCTAGAGTAATATATTATATTTTAATCATTAAATAATTTATTATGAAATAATCATAAGGGAATATAGGCTCAAAATGTACAGCAATAGTAAAATAACCACAGATTTTAAACTATTTCATTCATTGACTTGAAATTTGGCAGAGATATTAAAAATTATAGTTTGCAATTACCACACCATTCTGAGTTTAGAGGAATTTAAATAATGAACTAATATACCCTAATTTGACACTTCAGAACATAAGGAACATTTTCTAAATTCAATGTTTTATATATGTATATATATACACAAGGATGTGATACTTTGTACATATTTTCTTTACATTATATCTAACAGATCCTGCAGAGAAAAGTTTGTTACAAAAACTACTTGTTTCTTAAAAAGAATTTATTTTATGAATTTGATAGCAGTGAAACAAATCACTCCTGTACCCAAGCCAAAATCTTTAGATGAACAGTTAAGAAAAACATTTCTGCAGGCAATTGTTCATCAGATAATAAAAAAGAAGTATGCCAAGTTTCATTTCTTTACCTCCAATACTTTTTAAGAAAATGTTCCTTACAACCAGAAAATTGAAAACTCAGACAAATGAACTGCAAAGTTTGTGAAGTATGCCTATATTTATTTTGTGCTAGGTACCTTTAAAAATCTCCAGATCATCCTGTTGGTCTCTAGTTTCTTTCCTTTTCAGAAGTGTTTGCAGTGCACAATCAGCATTGTCCATTCGTTTCCTGCCAATATATTGTCTTGTCAATGTTCCAGGTTCAAATCCAAGTTCTTTTGGAGCTTTAATTCTTCAAATGCTGCCATCTTTATAAACTAACTCCTTGTTATTTCTGTTTCTTTTTGAGTATTCTGTGCAATATTTGCTCAACTGTTGAGCATCTAACACTTTGCCTGTATTTAAGCTCACAATAGTTGACACTCCATGGAAAGAAGAAAACTCATACTTCTGCCATCAGCCACAAATCAGTGGAATTTGTGTCATTTACAGAAATGGATTCATTTACTACACTGACCCTGGGCTCATCACAAACAGTTTTGACACAATTTAGAAGCTGCCTATTTATGTCAGTATATCGCAATGATGATGAAGCATGTTCATTATTCCACATACTAAATTTGTGCCCTCTCTTTCCACACCAGTACATCTCATGCCATAGGTCAACTTAGCACTTGCTTCATAAATAAGGTTTTTGATACCTGAAGTTTTAAACTCTGATGTAAATGCACAATTGTCACACGTTATATACAATGTACACACAATACCGTTCAAGTTTCACGATTTTCAAGTTACATGTTGCACAACAACAAGCATGACTTATTGTACATGAAAGAATGGATAAATAAATTAATCTAATATTTATCTTCCCAATAGTCTAGTAAGCCAAGTCCCTCCCCAGTTTTTCTTCTGGAACTATTCAGGTCCTCTTCTATGATAGAAGTAAAAGTTCATTCCTAACCTCTACACGCACAGGTCTCTTTTTACTGCGTTATAATATTCTTCACTTTTTTAATACTCTGTTGCTAAAACGAGACCTAATAAAAAAACTTAGCCATATACAAAGAAAGAATATTCACTATAGACACAGAAAACAGATTTCAATTACACTGTGTGTTTCTCCTCATAAACAAAGTAAACAGCGGTTTAACCGTGGAAAACAATGTTGGTACACCTGCGCACAGCCTTTTAACTAAACGATGCTAGTTCCTAGCATTTGAACGTCAAAAACAGAAGAAATGCAGCCAGGGTAAACTATTTTGTAACAGGGGCGTGGCAAATGTTGTGCAGCCTTAGGCTGTTTAAATTTAAAACCCACTTAAAATAATAATCTAACTATAAAATTCGATGGGGATGTTCCCAAAATCATAAACATTACTATGGACTAATTTTTGGAAAATATTATTTTTGGTCATTTTCACTCATGCCTCCCCTAAAGTTTGGCAGTCTCTGAAGTCCTGTGGCATTGGGTAAAGTGATATCTGGTGCAATAGTAATAATAATAATACGTGACGTGTTTCAGCGCGTGTGTTAAGGTTATGAGAGGAAGATATATTTTTAAAACGAGAAGATAGATAAGATGCAGAAAGTATATATGGATAAATTATAAAAGTAGTGTGAGACAATTAATATTTCTTCGATCTTTCTGGTAGAACCAAGACAACATAACGAGGGACAGTGTTATATGGCCAACAAATGCACATCGAAGATGTAACGTACATACATATTAAGAGCATACTGTGCTTTTTGCATTAGGAAAGTTTAAGTCTGTTAGTTTCTAGTAAACAAATCTCGTTAACACCATCATCAGATTCATTGTAGGTCCATAGGCCTGTTACTTCACATAGGGTCATTGGTAAAGTCATAGTTTCATCGATTTTGGGTCTCCCCAGGCATTTAAATCTTATCGGTCTATATTTCAGTTTCTGAAGGAAAATGTTATGAGGCATTCTTAAGAAATAATAATGCCTTTAATTTTTCCTGTTTAATTTTTTTCATTCGTGCTAAATACTTGAAGCTCAGTTTTTATTTTTTTCCTATCTTAGTGCATCTATTAGATTATATCCAACTTTCTAATTCTTTATTTTCTCTCTCTCTTTTAAAGAATTTCATCTCTCCTATTTATACTCTCTTCCCAGCCGTTCTTTTTACTACCCCTTTTCTCATATCATCATCAATATAGTCAATGCCTTATTCATTTGTGTAAAATTTTATTTTAAGTTCTCTTTAAGCTGTGCCGCAAATTATTTAAAACTTGTATATTTTATCACAAAGCCATTATCTAGGTTATGGGAAATATTTCATCGCATACAAGTTTATGAATCATACATTTTTATCGTACTGGTATTTCCCTTATGTTTTTGATTTCGTAATAGAGAATTTTATGTTGTTCTATATTATAGCAATTTCTATTCTATAGGAATATTATGGAGGAAGTGAGCAATACTTTGTAGATTATCTTCTCTCTCAGCGAATATGACCATCATCGGCAAACATCAGTATATTTAAAATCATTGTTACATGTTGTGACTAAAAAGTGTCGGCAATAAAGAACAGCCTTTCATGCCTTGATTGCCACTTATTGTCTATACGCATTTCTATGTTAGAATACATAGAAACAGGAAACAGTAATAATGTTAACCGCTTCTTATATTATTTGAATATACAATCAGAATTGTTACATACGACTTTTTAGTGTAGTTCCATTATTCCATTTAATTAAATTTCTTCATGGTGGCTTTTTCTTCTTCTTCTTTTGTGTGTACTAGAATAGAACTTTCATTAGTATTTATTTTCAATCGCCGTACCCTTTTCCAAGATATACTTTCATGGCACACATGCGATACTGGTTGATCATGCAGGTGTTTCAGAGTTGAACGAAATTAGAGGCTATGCACGTTTCTTTCTTTTAATTTCAGCTAACTTTTCTATTACGTATAAACTACACCACTTGATGCAGAAGTATTAATGTATGTTACGTTCTCCTCTGCTTGTGTACCTATAATAAATGTAATTTCTTTTATTTACCGAACAGTGATTTATAATTTTAGCGTCAGTTCACGTGAGTAAAGTTTTACCCAGTGACAGATAGTAAAACAATTTTCAAAGCAAATATTTGTACGAGGTATCTGCAACACGTTCTTAATACTCCAGATATCGATAGTGGCTACATCAGCTCTGCTTTTACCCAACTCTTAGGTTGCCAATTCTGGTAAAGTATACTCGCCGCATGATTCTTCTCAATCTGCGAATACTTAGTATTGCATTTTACAGTCGAAGGGAAATGCAGGTGCTCTCAAGTGACCCGCCGCGTTCATCAGACCGTCCTAAAAGGGAGTTTACCTTTATATACTGTGTACACACTGCTCTAGAACTACCCCTGTTTTATGTATTTATTTTGTAGTAAGAATATCTACAAAGAGCAAAATATCATTCAATGCCTTATATTTGTCATTTTATATTAATGTACAGTTATTCCACTTACTTATTAACTTCAATAAAACAGATACACGGTAATTTGTGATTTAATTGAATGAGCTGCATTTCTCTCTTCCGTGTCAGAAAACAAAGATCTTCATTGCTGAAGCCCAGCGCGCGCACAGTGCAACACAAGTCAGAATACCCCGAGAGGCCCATAGCAACCAATTCGGGCGAAATCGATACGACGCATTGGACAGTCTGTAAAATGCCAATATTGTATAACATTGCAATCCGCAAGATGAGACTCACTCGGTATATGTGAAGTAAGATTATGGTTTTCTTTTGTACAATATTCGAATGCTTTCTTTTCGAGGATTTGATATATCATGAACAACATAAATGTTTTATTAGCTAAAATAAACTTAGGACAACACATAGCAACGGGAAAATAAATGCAATATTTAATAATTCGTGTACATATTTCAGACATGTGTCTCATTATTGGTTCTTAGGTTTTTTCGTTGCTTCCCTTGGTCGCTTAAATGAATGCGGGAATCAACCTTTACTTTCCTCGAATTTTATGTATTTCATGTCATATCATTTCATTCAATTGAGAACCAACAGAATGTTGCATGATCGAAAGTGCTAGAGCGAGGTGGACTGGCGCGGTGTGATGGTGGCTTGCCCTTTGGAAATATTGCTACTCCAGCGTCTAGTATGCAAGGGTATTGAACTTTAATTTCTACTTTCGGAGCGTATTTTACAGTTGTTCCACAGACAGGTGTAGCTCTTTATGTTCACTAGCTTTGGTGAAGTGTTAACAACTACTGAAGGAATTCTAGCATTTAATTGAAGTTTAAAATATTATTTGGCAGTGAAATAAAATTCACTCACATATTGCTGTTACTGTTTCGAGGTTTGCTTCCATTTACACTTTCATTCTTCCACTAACAGAATTTCCTCTAGGACAGATATGTAGCTTGCGCCCACAATCTTTATAGTTATAACCGAGTTTAGGGGTTTGCGATTTTATTGCTACTGAGTATACGTTTTTTATTATAAACTTTTTATTGCAATGGATGAAAAGTCTCTGCCGTTCCATTGATGGGCCTCCTATTTGAGGAGTAATAACCTACGTATGGAGAGATTATGAAAACCCAATGCAGTTGGCACACTAGTATTTCAGCTATATGAGCTAAGGAAGAAACTTCTATTGTCGCAAAGATTGGTTTGTTCGTTTAAAAAATTTGCAAGTAGACGTTTAAGTCATAGAGTACAAATTAGGAGGTTACTGTATGATACGATATTCCGAACGGTTTTTGATGCCCATCCATTTCAAATTGAATATTAAGGGACATTTATAGTCCTGAATTTTAAAATTGTTTGAAAAAGAAGTTGTTTAACTCGCACAATGTCTCCAAGGCAATTTCTTATAAAACAGAGACTTTGGTAATGACATTTTAAGCTGCCAACTAGATGGATTATCGTCCTGGCCAAAAATAAAGATAAATGGGCATGTTGAGTTAAATAGACTCATTTCTGTAAAATCAAGTTATTTCTAATTTTCAAGAAATTTTAGTTTTTTAAATAATGTTTGAACATTTTTTATTATATTATTCCGTTATAGTGTTGGGAATGTTATGCATCTTAATGCATCTTATTAAATGTTTATATTAAACCGCATATTTATGATGTCTATGAATTGCCTTACATTTTGTCAAATTATTCACTCCTGCATTTCCTTGCACGCATGTCTTATTAGTTGCATCTTGTACCGAATTTAGGGTTGGTTTCTTTCCTTAATTTTTCTCTGTAATATTTTCTTTGCCGAACAACCTACTTAACAAATATTTAATGGCTGCGCAGTTATTAATGCATGAGCATTTACTCATGTGCTTATGTATAAATAAATAATAATAAATAAACTTTCTATTGACTGTCAGTAATTCTGAACTGCTGAATTTAGCATCAGTTCAAATGGATAAACAGTTAAGCAAAGACAGTAAACGAAACAAAGAACATAACTTTAAAAGAGAGCATATCTACGGGATACCATGAAAAAACCCAAAGTCAGGATGACCAACCCCAAGGGCTTTAAACCAGTGACTTCCCCAATGCTAGTCCAAAGCATTACCGACAGAGTCATTCCATCGGTTAGTGCGATACTTTAGTCTTTTTGAGGGGGGGAAGGTGGGGGAGATGTTGTTTATCCACATCAAATAAAAACTACAATTAGCAGAATAAATGCGAGAGGACACGCCGGTGTATGTTCACTAGTAACCTTCAAATAAAGCAATTGATGAAACAAATATGTTTAAACATTTTACTGTTAAACTGATAGAATTACTAGTGAAACACCCAATTAAAATAGTGTATATTAGCCGATCATTCAAATTAATAATATTAAGATTTTTTCGTTGTATTAGTGCATTTCATAATTAGTTATGCCATGCGCTAAGTAAATAATTGTTTTATTAAACTACATAAACCTTTGTCAGCTATCTGCGAACAGTAACACTCAAGCCTTATGTTTACATTGTTATGTGTGAATAATCCTTTAAACCGCACATTAACATGCAAGGGTCTATTATAGGTCCTACCTACTACTCAGCATTTTGACAGAGATAACACAAAACCTGCGTATTTTAGAGAGTTCTTTGCCAAACCATAAAATCTACTACAATTTAAATAGTTGTTCATGAAAATCCGTTGTTTTAAGCGTAAGCAGTGAATTGTAAATCCACTGCCGTTTCACTTAAAACGCATTAGCAGCGAGCGCACTCTAGTGACATGGCAGGCAGGCGTGTTCATCAAGTTTGAAAATTGTGAACGGAACCAGATGGTCGTACAAAATAAGGACCCTAATGTGCTTCTAAGCACGAAACTCCAACCTAATGCAAACGTTCCCAGATGCGCACAGGCAGCATGTGTAACGAAAAGCGTATGGTTTCCCTTAATTCCCCCAAGTGCTAATTTCACAAATGAATCGGAGGCACATATGCTAGTGTTTTACAATTAAACATATTGCGGTGTATGACAAAATAAGGAAACTATTGTGATGGAAAGTACAGAACCTCGATAACCACAATTACTATTTCTGAACGATATTATGACACCTGTAATAGCTGTGGACAATATGGTTCATTTACTGCACTTTGGCTAATAGCGTGAAAGCGCCAACCAACAGATTTCCATGTTAGCCTTTTATGACGTACTTTATTATCCTGTCATTTGCAGAGTTAGTTCAAAAGTTTTGCGGATTCAGCATGAATGAGTGAGGTACAGTAAAACCTCATTACACCGCACTTAGCATAATCCAGACAGAAGGAAAAAGAGAGCAAAGTGACTGGAAGTCAACAGTATTTACACATTGTTGTGGATATATTAGGGTTTAAATGTTTTTACAACCTCACATTCCTGTACTGTAATTCTATGAACTTTTGCCTCTTTATGAATTTATTTCCATCAAACACAAAGAATACAGTAGGCATATTTTCATTACTTCACAATTTAAGGAATACTATTACTAGTTCTTATTATATTTGGCAGCAATTATATTACAAAATAACTAATATACCCTGCGTCTTACATCATCAATAGTTACCTATCTATTCTGTTTCCAGTCCCATATATACTCCAAGTTATTGATGTATTGCAGACCGAATCATAATAAATTTCATTACTTTCATTTCTTATTCTAATAATCAATCCCTCTCTCTACTCCTATAGTACTTCTAATCTTCTTGCGCCATTAGCCCTAACTTCTCTCATTGTTTTTATATTTTTATCTCATTTGATTCCCATATCTTTCTTATTAAACTTTCTGCCTAAAATTTATTCCACAGCTCTTTCCAAACCCCTTCGTTTGCTCATGGTACTCATTATCAGGTTTCATTCTCTTAGATTCGTTACTCCTAATCTCTCCCAAAAATATCACAAATTTCTAGGTACTTTTCTCTCCTCCCAAACTCTGTTTATTTCTCAATACACTCTCAATCCACTCTTCTCCCTAAATTTCTTATTTCTCAATATCTTCAATTCTTTCTCTTACTTCTTCTTTATAAAACTCCCTATATTTACATTGCTTTTTACCCAACAATTCAACAATACAGAAATTTTCAACAATGTTCTGGATTTCAAGCACTCATGAACTTTTTCATTTAAACCTCTCCTGTGCACCAAGACATTCCTTGACAATCTCTCTGTCCTCCAACAT
Organism: Metallyticus violacea; assembly: GCA_030762175.1. NCBI lineage: Eukaryota > Metazoa > Arthropoda > Insecta > Mantodea > Metallyticidae > Metallyticus > Metallyticus violacea. The sequence goes on from CM060832.1 coordinate 37,321,868, forward strand.
GTTTATTCTAGAAAGGTATTTCATAATTATTTAAATTATTATCCCTTTACTAGTTGGTCTATCGGATTCTACTATGGCTATGTTATTAGGTGACACTCTCGGTAGTCCCAATATTAATTTACTAAATGATCCCGTCTATATAAAGAAATTACATGCTTTCCAACATTCTTTTAAAAAAGGTCACCCAAAATTAAAATGTTGATTTATGGATATATGACAATATTACATAAAACATAAGGACTGTATTATAATATAAACAAGTACACAGCTCACAAATAATGTTCTATTATTTGTAGAAATGTTATACAATACTCTTGTTGCTCAGAATAAATCGAGGCTGCAGTTTCTCTTTGTTTCTGCAGCACATTCTGTACACTGGGTACCTCTTGGTATATTGAGTGCACCAGAGTGGTTTTGCAATAAGCACAATGTCTTAATAAATATGACATTCTTTAGGTCATTAGTATTTTGCAGCTGGGTACTAAATGTACAGTCTACCCAGTCATTTGAAATGAATGTGGCAACATTTTTTACATTTTCTCTTGTGGAACATCTCATTATAATTCGCTCAGGTATGGGTAACTACCAATGGATGAATGCATGGTCTGGAGCTAGCTCACGACTTTTGCCTACGCTCCCAATGAGAATGGGATGAGGTGAGGGAGACATCGTTACGGGCGGTGACAGCGCGGACGCACATGTTTCAGATAGAGCACTCCAACGCCGGCGGAGCCTCTCCAGAGTTGTAAGACCCCAAAATACGCTTCTATTCCACAAACTGGAAGGAATCTTTGCAAAGCGCAAGCCACCATCACACCGCGCCAGGCCACCTCGCCCTTGCACTTTTGACCCTATAACAGAACCAACGGAATTAAATATGAAATAGGAGAGTGGAAAATTTATGGAATGTAAATATCCATCACAGCTTTCGTCTAAGTGAACTAGGGAAACCACGAATAAAAACTCAAGGTCAGGATGCACGGCCCAACGAAAATTGAACCCGGTACCTTGCGAATGCGAGTACCAAGCTTATCGTACCTCGCTTGATACTGACAATGAGCAGGTCATCCATTTCTGCTGTTCCTTTTTGCTAAGATATTTATGAAACTATGTCTCTTCGATAAAAAGAGAGATACATAAAGGGGACTTTTTCATAAACTAGAAAATCTCCATTTGCTGATCTGTGTATAATGACAAATGTTTTAAAGTTATAAAAATGAAATGGCTGGACTTAAAAGGGAAAGCTCATGAGGGTGGAATGAAAATTAATGCGCAAAAAACCAGAGAAATGAGATTAAAGTAAAAAAAATATAGATAAATTATGCATAGTAGACCACAAGATAGAAAGAGTAAAATATTTGAATTATTTGGGATGCATAATATCCCAAAGAGCAGAACTAGATGTACAAAATCAAAAATATAAAACAAAGGAAGATTTCCTACAATTAAGAGCATCATGGAATTTACAAAATATTCACAGAAACACAAAAATTAGAATGCTTGAATCAAATGTATTATCTGTGTTACTATATGGCTGTGAAACATGGAAAACTACTCAACAAACAAACAAAAAATTGCAAACATTTGATAACCGCTGCGTCAGATATCGTATATGAAAAATATGGCGGCCAAAACCACCAATGCCATACTTTGGAAGATCACAAGTTAGACTCCAATTGACCTTGAAATAAGGAAACGGAAGGGGAGACGAACTGTACACACTGAGAAAAGAACTGAAAATATAACCAGTCACGGGATAGACTGGAATTGACAAGGCGGAAGGAGAATTGTAAGACCGAGGATAATTTGGAGAAAAACAATTGAACTGGAATTGAAGGCAATGAATAAAACTTGTAAAGAGGTTAAAGCCCTGTCAAGAAATAGAATCCGATATATTGTGTTCCACTTAAGAAGCTGGGTCCGACACAACGCTAATCTTTATAGCAGTTATCATAAAGTCTATTTTCTAGTCATTTCATTGTTTTGAAACCACGTGTTTTATAAACATTAGTACCTGGACATTTTAAAATTGTTTTTTATGATCTATACCTAATTCGAAATAACAGTTACCAGTAGAGAAGGAAATGTTTTAAACTTTTGTCTTAGAAACAGAGAGCACGGCTTAAATCGAAGATCTGCATTTAATTTACACGACACCTAGCTCCCAGTTATATTCTGCAACGAGAAAAAGTGCTTAGATCTAAACCTACTTTATACGAAGAATACCAGCCTATTCTCCACATGCGATTTTTTTCGTCCCCATATATACGCTGGACTGAAGTCACTAGATAACAGGCGGAACAACGAGCAGACTTTCTATCTGCTGCCCCAGCCCCTCAAGAAAGCCCTGTGAGAAAACCCTTTCCCAGAAGCTGGAAAATCCGGCCAACATAATAGGCAAGCAAAAGGGTCCCGTGACACTTGACATGGCAGCGTAAGCTTTCACGATGCCTTTCAGGGTCGCCCAAAAATAACCACGAGATAATTGGTACTTTATACAGAATTCCTCACACGGTTCAGAGCGCCATGGGATCACCTGGTTCCATCTTCTCGTATTTGCAATGTTAATGTTATAGGACCAGTCCCAAGAAGTATCTCAAAACACAAGGAACCTTTTGAAAGTTTGAACAACTCCTGAGAAAGTAGTGCCGGCTTTTGTTATTGCTATAGCACTCCAAAATAAAAGCAGTGCGAATTCTTAATAACATTTCATTTTTATAGGAAGCTATAGGAATGCGTGAGATACAATGATATACATGATCAAATTAAATTGTGAATATTGTACGTTCAGTTAGAGTAGTAATGCTTTAAGATACAACAATAACATAATTATAATAGCTACATTTTTAGCAGTTATAAGCTCATGTTTGTAAGTTAGCGCATAAATTCATAGAGTTTTTGTTTTTCATCGCCTTTCAGTACATTGCTTATGTTTGTCATTTGTCCTTCCTTATTTGGAGCGTTTTGCTTGTAAATACGTCTAGAAATTTGTAGATTTGGAGAAAGTTGCGCTATTTGTGAGCTAAAGAAGATGAAGTGTCAGGTGGAAGAAAAAGGAACATTTACGACACGTTGTTCTTTTTGAGTTTAATACAGGAACAAAAGCAGCGGAGGCGACTCTAAACATTTGTGTCGTCTACAAGCAGAATGTCATTAGAGAAAGCATTCTGTCGGCTCAAAGAGGTTGTTCGCCTCGTTCAGAAAGACCTTCTGAACTCTTTAATCCATGATTATTCTACGTCTGTCAACCGGAGAATCACTAGAGAACGACATTTGCATTTCATGGACAAGGTTCAAGTGTATGGCTTTAAGTGAAAACATCAAAAATCAGAGGGTGTCCTGGCCAGATGTGCAATGGTTAGCTCGTGAAACACATCGACCATTCCTATCCAAGATTATTACTGCGATGTAAAACGGTTTCTCTATGTCAACATGAAGAAGAAGAAGAAGAAGAAGAAGAAGAAGAAGAAGAAGAAAGGAGTGGCTCGCTCCTAACAAAAAAGTAACATCCCGTGTAAATGTTCCTGTCAGTACTCAAAAGAGGATATTATGCCTCTGGTGGGATAAAGAAGGCGTCGTGCACTAAGAATTGCCTACCAGAATGTAATCATAGCCACTTTTTCAACAATTCAGATGCCTCGCGGCCACAAATCAAGGGGGAAAAAAGATTGTAACACGATCATGCACGCCCATAATGCGCTAATCTGACGAAAGCAGCTATTCATAAGCTTGGTTGGGAGATAATTCTACATCCTCTATATTCTCCCTATCTTGCGCCCTCAAGATTCCACCTATTCTGTTCTCTATCCAACAATACGCGAGGGAACCCCTTCAATAACAAAGATGCTTTAAAACATTGGCTTGGCGACTTCTTCAGCTTCAAACTAACAGATGTTTTCAGATGTGCAATTAAGAAACTACCCCAGTGTTGGGACAGTCGTAGATAATACAGAAGAATAGATTACTGATCAATTTCTTATGCTATTCATCTCAAATAAAATCATTTATCACAAGCGCTAGAACTTACGCATCAACCTCACACGTATTCCTCTGCCTAATGATAATACGCAGATATATTATTATTATTATTATTATTATTATTATTATTATTATTATTTTCCAATGAAGAGCTTATCACACTTAATTTATAAAGATAATTTTTTCACATTTATTTTTCAGTAATTTAAAATATGTAGGCTGTAAGTACAGATATTTGAATTTACTTTTACTACTGAGGCACCACAGGCGGTGGACACTGATGATATATGAGATAAAGTAAATTTAGCAAGAAAAATGTTAAGAAAGGAGGCGTCCCGGGCCTATCCCTCGGCATTTACCATTTATGATGACTGAGAACGGTCCTGGCGAGAATCAAACCCTAGAACTTCCGCCCGTTAGTCCGTGGCTTAACAACTCCGAGCCACCCATGTCTGTCTAGAAGTACGTGTGATAACTAGGGCAAGAGAAAAACGTAGTTTTCTTAATATAAAAGTGAATTACAGTTCCTAGTGCTTTTTCCGTCACACAACCTTGACTTTGCTTGCGATGTTTTATATACAGACATAAAACATGTACATACAAGCCAATGGGAGTATACTACTGAAAACCATTTCCTCCAGGTACAAACAATTTGCTATATAATCATATGAAAGGATCACAAAGAAATTAGAACAACATAAAACACTAGGCTACTTTTTGAATTTGATTTATATGTCAGATTTGTATATAAATGTTTCTTTAGAAATAGGCGGGGGCTGTGAATACGCATTGAGAGAGTTATTCCTTAAGGTGCGGCTATTAATGAAACGAATACTCTGTAGGGGTTAATTTATATATTGAAATGTTTCTTCACACTAACCGTACGTGGAACATTAGATGAAAAAAGAGGGATCGGACTTGAAAATTTGAGATCACGGCCTTGATTTCATGTTACTGTGCATGGAGTATTGCTTGGCGGAAACACACTCCAATTACACTATTCTCCTGCAAGTAAAATACCGATGAGTAGAAGGGAGACTCACCAGGCACTCCATTCAAAGCGAAGCGCAGGGATTGACGAAGACTTAAAATGATCAAAGGCAGGACTCTTTGATGAGGTACATTTATATATTAAATAGTCAGCAATGCTGAATGAAATACGTTTACTCTCATTAGTACACTTGTGAAACAATATTGTGCTTGCATCAATAAGTACTACCATTTTATTTATTTATGGGCGCTGTTTTACATCTCTGATCATCAGCGTCCCACTCAATTCAGGGCATGGAACGGCCGATAAATTTAGTTAAGATGCCTCTTCTTTCAGGCTTGAAGCTCTTTTATATGACGTAAATTTACGACTCGCAACCCACGGGCTTACTTCCCTTCTGAATAAGGTATACCTAGAAATTGCACGTCCTAAAAAATCTATCGACCCTGGCCGGGTCTGAACCCACCACCTTAGGTTTACGCACAAGCATGCTTACCACTAGATATCACGACCAACCAAATGCTTCTGGTGAACGGAGATTTACTAACTAATGACAGAAGAAAGCTATTATATGTACAGAGGGTAAATTACATTTTAGTTATTCATACGTTCGGAAAGTAAATGTTTATGTTAAATGTATAAGCCTACCATTTTCCTTGATATGTATTCTAAATTGTTTAAGTTTTGTTTCTAAATTGTAGTTATTTATTACTGTTTACAATAAAGCAATTTAGTAATGATTTGTATAGAGAATTGCTTAGGAGTAAATATTATTTTTGAAAGAAAAAATTTTAAGAAGAATATATTTGAATGGATTACAGTAGTATATGCATAAAGATTTGCAAGTTCAGGTACACAAGTGAGCTTTAATTATTATAAGAGCAGCTATGCGCAATATCTCCGTGTTTTGTTTGCATGAATATTGTAACATTATTTTGTAATAGCTTTAAACGTACGTCATTAACATTGTAACTGCTCTGAACTGTAAAATAGCTTTACAAACTGTTGTTTACAAGGAGAAAAGCTAATTAATTTAAAGTACGAAAATGAAATGTATTTAACACAGAACTTTATATACCTGTAGTTAATTATAATTAAATTATTTAATGTAATATATTTTTAGAATATACTTTGCTTTCAGCTGTAGACATATGCATGATATTTCTTCATCCACACTTGCTTTTGAGCATTCATCATGTAATACTCACGGCTATATAATAATACAACATCACATCGTGTTTCAGTGTTCAGTCAGCTGTGTTATATAGAGTAAATTACTTTGATATTCGACAACGTCAGTTTTCTTATAATGTCGCTTCGTTTTAGATAAGAAAAAGATTTACACGTCTGATGGCGTTCTTAGCAACCCGCAGGACATTAGGAGTAATCGCATGAAACTGAAATACTCTACTCTATCTTTGGCCTTACAGTCTCTCTTTGACAGACCGAAACTAAAGCGGATTATACTTTAGTTTTGAAGCTCTCTACCGTGGAAACCCTGACACTGACGCGATTGAAATTCAAATGGGGAATCAAGTAAAGAACATCCATGAAACTGAATTATTGTCATTTTACTAAAGTTTCAAAAAAGGCGATATTTACCGACACGCAGTAGATAATGGTTTAATTTCAGCATACATAATAATTGAATTAAAGTTTATTCATTACATATATAGGGTGCACCGGTATGTTAATATAAGGCGTATCGAAATATAACTCACTCCAATTTTGAGCAGGAAAAAAAAAAAGGAAAAAAATGGGCCTTTTGTTTAGAAATATACTGTATAAAAAACGAATATATACAAGTTTAAGTGCAAGAGGAATACTATTAAAGTTTAAACTCAAAATATTATCACCATGAAGCAGCTGTACGCACTAAGAATGAAAGGAGCGAAAATCTGAACGTGGAAACTAACATATTAAATATAATTTCTTTTTGTCACTGGTAACCTATCCAACCCACTTTGAATTTTCTGGATTTTGGCGTTTGTTTCTAAATGCATCGTAATTTAAAATAATATATACTCTAAAAGGAAGACATTCTTTCTGAAAGGATACAGTGACGGTTCCACTTTTTTTATATTAAGCGATCAGTAAAAATATTTTCCCCAAGTAGCTGAACATATTCGGAACTGAACCTACATTAAAAATAGCTTATGTTATGTATATCGACAATAATTATCTGCTTATTCACAGATGTTACTTATTTTTACACATAACAAATTGCAATCTTTGTCACTAAGACGTTTTGTCAGATAATAAAAATTCTAGAATCTGGACATTATAAGACCAAAAAGCGTATTTATTTATACCAGTAGCGCAGTATTTATTTTGCAGAAAGATTTATAAATACGAAGTAGTATGTTGTGAGCAAATATTACAGTATTATAAAAAGACCATTAACGGCGAAAAACGTTAGATTCTTCTGCAAAAATTAACAGTCTTAAAAGACCAGTTTTATAATATGATGTGAAGTTTTCAGTGTTTTATTTACTTATTTGACCATCTGATTTGTAATTAGGATATTCTGAAACACGCTAATTATCTATCGTATAAATGGAAGCTGTTTTAATATTTAATAGCTTAGAATTAAAATAAACCACCTCACTAATTATGTTAAAGTAACAACTGAAACCAGTTGTCAACCCTTAGCAAGTTGTTCAGTGAAATATTTAAATTTTTTTTTAATTACTTTGAAACTTCCGTTGTGAATAATAAGCAGGCCTGGGCAACACTATCATTATTTATGTAATATTTCTGAAATTCGCTTTAATCTGAGTATGCGTCAAGATAATTTTAATACAACATTAACACTAAAAGGATAATGGGGTACAATATGACAAAAAGGGCAACATTTTCAATCAAACTTGAATCTTAGTTCTATAATTATAAAGGCATGTAATTTTATATTAAATAGCTTGATATCTAGAAGTATTTACACAATAAGCTTAAAATATCTTATATTCCTTTTGTGTGTTATCTTTGATTTAGTTTTTGTTTTAGTGTATATATATATATATATATATATATATATATATATATATACACATACATACAGGTAACGCGCATACTCGTATGTTTATAATGAAAAAATATTCACCACTATGATTTTGGTCCCCCTAGGAAATAAAGCAAGTGACTTATAAATTGAAGTCCGCGTAAAAACTGTAAGGTATATACTTACAAGAGAAAAGAAGTGCCACATAACCACATCAATTGAAATTCTTCATTCTGGGAAGTACATTGAGTTCGCCTACCTGTAACAAAGGAATAAAAATAGATTTAAGCTTTGTTTTCAAATAGAAACACAATAATCGGACACTTTTCTGTGTTACATTTGAACAAAAGTATTGGGCAGAAAATAAGTTTGTGTGTTTGTTTAGATACACAGAAAAAGATATGATCGAAAGGGGTAGAAACTTGTGGTTTAGGAGAATATATATTAATAAAAACTGAAAATATAAAAATATCAAATGAATTATTAATCTGATATATATTTCTTATTTGTTAATAAGTAAATGATTCAGCTAGAAAGTATTGCATATAAGCATATAAGCGGACAAAGAAAAATGTTCCAGTAAAACGCAGGAATTTTATCTTAGCACCAGATATTCTTATAAGAGATTACAAAAAGGGAACAAAGAGACAACTTACGATGTACAATTGATTCTACTTCTGAATCTTTATCTGTTCTCTCGAGGTTCTTTGTCAGGAGAGACAAATAATCTATATTCTTCGCAATTTTTTTCTTCAAATCGAAGGAAAATTTTAGCATTGCGACATGTTAAGAAAATATTACTATAATTCTATTTATTCAAATGTACAAGTGAATTAACCTGTATAGGGTTTTCTAATGCATGCTCCTGTTTGAAGGAAATTCAGCTTTTAAAAGTGAATTTGCTGGGTGACCCACGAAAGATCGACTCGACCATGTTGAGTCAGCTTCCAGAAGTGCACATAGTCAAATTCATATGGGACAGGTTTTTCGTGTGTCAACCTGTATGTGCTATGATATAAAAAGGGAAAAATATTCATTAAAACAGTATGATAAAATAATGTAAAGACGCTGTATTTTTAATGAAAAGTGAAGATATATTAATGATTATTAACCGTGTATAAGAACTATATTTTAACTCTAAACGAAGAACAGATTAAAAGTTCGTATTCTAATTTCAGCATTTCAAATTGAAATTGTATATCTCGTGCGTACTGTACACCTTTATATTTTAATTCATTAACATTAAAATAAGGAAAATCTAGTAATGTTTTCGTTCTTTACTTTCATAAGAAAGTCAGGAACCAAAAAACTGCCGTTCTCTTTGAAAGTAAAAACAGTTTATAAAACGAAAGTTACTACCCCTTTTATTTTTTCGAATCATGATTCTAAATGAATGCAGGGTTCAGAAGATCTCATTGACAGGGTTGTTGTTTAGTAGTTTGGGGAGGTTCTAGGAAATATAATTTATCTTAACGTTTAACTCCTCTTGTTATAATTCCCCAATACTTTCCACATTTCTTAGTTGAGTTATATTGGGTTTCCAATTTACTCACACTAACGAGATAATGTTTATATAACTTAAAGGTAATCATATCTTCTTTACTACTGCGTTTCTATCCTACAAAAAACGTGCTCGATGCTATGTTACAAACAATTAACTTAATACATGTACCATTCTTACTTTATTTATTTATTTGTTCTAGGCGAATACATATTATGAATACGACTAGGCATTCAGCCCAGGCTCTTAGCCAGACATATTCAATACATAATTCAGAATCTATATGCAATTTATAACTACTTCGTGAAAACTTACCAAATTATTGAAATTCGAATTGTCATGCAACTATGTTGAAGTTACATCATTTTTTCCCATTTTTGTAACTTTATTCAATAAATGTTCTATGTTTCTGTTTTCCTTCCTGAAAATTTCAACCAGGGTCATTTTCCTGTCTAATTTAAGCCATTTATACTTTAATAACTTCTTCCTCCACAGGCCTTCCTTTGGCACTCAAACACTGTGTGTTCATCTTCCTTCCCTCCAAAATCGGGGGGCACCGATTCTGTGGAACACCTTTTCTCAGTCCTTTTAATCTCCATACATCTGATATTAACCATACACTTCCCTCCTTTTGTTCATTACTTACTCTATCAATGTGTATTTCCATTTTCTGCGATTTCTTCAATGAGCTATTGAATATTTGGAAAGAAAACACTTGTAGCTATATGTTAAACCCAGTCGCATAACTTCTATATTGATAATGTAAGCGACGAACCGCTGTATGTATTAATTCTAAAGCCTCAAGTTGGATATCCTCGATGATTATCTTGTTTAAACTTATGTAAATACTAACAGATGAACGGAATATTAGAAAATTGAGGCTGCACATGATAAATAATGCACATGTAATGTATAATTAATAACTTATAAAAACAGTAGATTATATTAACCGGCTAACGTACTATATTTCTCTATATTATCCATGTGGTTTCTGACAGTGATATTTGGTAGTCCGCTCACTGTTTTAATGCCAAGCCTGTTCTTAATTTTCGTCTTCATCAGATTTACCGAAGAATGAACTCTTTCCACCGCGGCGCTTGAACATGAAAGACTGAACGCACACCAACTTTGGGAATAATGGTTTGTTATCTACATATTTTTTAGTGAGCATACACTTCCAAAATTCTTCCTCTCCCAGTTCATTACTGTTTTCAATCTCACAATAAGCAAACAAATTCCCTTCCCCACTTCATAACCCTACCCTTGAAAACTTCCTCGTTCTCCCATTTAGATTTGCAATTTTAATATTTTTTCTTCTGTGCACTGAACTCATGTTTCTTATTTGTCGTTCTGTATTGTGAAATTAGCAATTTAAAAAGCATTGACATTTAATAATATGAAAGCACTAATAATTTAAAACTGACTCTTAAAATTAAAACTATCGTTCTTTCTCTTGGACATCACACATGAACTATTTCAACTACTAAATGTCAACTGGCAGACACCCGAACTAAGTGACGTTGAAAGCAACAGTAAGTCTATGCTAATACTCATCGCAAGCGGACTGAGCGGAGAGAGGGAAGTATTCTATGAATGCAACACAGTGGGTCTCAAGTGTTATTGTATCAGCATCATCTTTCTGCACAGATGTTGAATGTCAATATTATTATCTCAGGTGATTCATTTCAGAACATCTACACTCTTGGGATGAGAGCATAAGATTGCGATATCTCTGGAAGTGTGTATTTACACTTCCTCCCTCCTTGCCCCTTGATTCCGCTCATTCAGTGTTTAGCTCGCAAGAAATAAAAATTGTATAAATCGTTTAAAAGAGGAAAATCATAAAAAATGAGAAGAATTGCTTCATTTCTTAAATTTTTCAAGCAAATCTATAGATATGGTTAAATTAAGATTTCCTCTAAAATAAGTAGACATGGAAACGCTGCAAATGAGGTAAATATATAAGAAAACTTTGCCTCGTATATTAAAAACATTTGCAGTTGAAAATGAAATTACTTTATATTTGTGAAAATAGAAGGAAACATGATCTCATGCAGTTATATACGACGTTAAACACTTGCTAAGATATCGTATTAATTCTAGGACCTTGTCTCAGAAGCTCGTTTAAATCCACACTTTTATCTATAAAGTTCGCATGGCTTTCCTAATGCGAAGTGTTCATGCACCATGTATAAAATTGTGTTCAGCAGTGAATAAATTACCATTTGAAGAATCACGTACAAACTCTTTGCTATATTGTGACGAACTGTATGTGCAACTTTTGGCAGTTTATCAGAAGATGGTCAATTCACATAGTACACTCCATCATACCATGAAGGCAGGAATTGCATGCAGCGCATTTGGAAATGATATTACAACTGCAAAGAAAAATTGCGAGCATGTTATGCAGCAAGTAGGTACACTTTACTGACCTACACTTTACTTCATCAATGTTTTATCAGTATCGACGTCATGAGAGCATACAGACACTTTTTCATATGGAATAAAGTGGTGGGAAAAGTTCTTCAGAAGTTGTCATGCATTTTGAAGTGTTTCAAACTACAACTCCAGTCAATAAAACAAGGAGGAGAGAAAAAGATATTAACAGTCCAGTCTGGCCGTTGCAGGTCATAATAATAATTGGCGATGCATAAGTTTTGTATCATTATCTCATCAAGAAGATATATATGTCACAACTATTAATCAGAACTTCTTGATTACTGGGTACAGGGACAGGGACTTTGCATTAATACAGAGAAGAAAACGGTAATCCACAATCCGTCATTCAAACGGTGAATGGAAGCTTTTCTGCATACTCTTTGAACACAGAAGATTTTGTTGACCTATGCGTCATACGTGTTGTCATTGATTTGTTTTATTTATGAACCCTCTCAGGTTATCAGCGTCCCATTCAATTCAGGGCGTGAAATAGCCGATAAATTTTTGCTCAGAGGCCTTTTCTTTCGGCTTAAGGTTCTTTTACATGCCGTAAATTTACGACACGGGTCCCACGGTTTTACTTTCCTTCCGGAGGAAGTCATAATTAGCATGTTTACGCCCGAAAACATTCCATCGACCCTGGCTGGGATGAACCTGCGATCTTGGGTTTAGGAGGCAAGTATGGCTACCACCAGATAACCAGTATCGACTTAATAATAGGCGTGCCGAAGAGATATCCTAAATTTAAGATCACTCATTATGATTTGACCCAATTCCAGTTGACTTCGAAAGCGCGTTAATTACAGTATTCTATAAGTTTGGGTAAACTATGCATTTTTAGCAACCTACGAAAGAAGTAAAAACATAGTTCCACTTCCGATAGTTCTACCTCACACATGTAATAGGGGGCTAGAAACAAAGAAAGTGAATTTATCGCACACGTGCAAGTTCATTCCTCTCCAATTCCGTGAACTGTATCAGAGTTTTAAGAAACCATGTCATAGTCAGACAGAACTTTCATAAAAATGTCAAACCAACTGAGTGTAACGTCTGCAACTCTATCTGCATTTTCCTGTTCTTATTGTAGTATTTTAAAGTTAATTTAAGTTACATCTTCTTCTCCTTAGGAATAGATAGCTTATTAATTGAATTTCGCATTAATTTGTTAACATAGAAATAGTGCAATATTTTGCCAATATATCCTTCAAACAATTTTTTCCCCGAAAATGTATTATTTGTTAGTTAGATCTCTTTTGTACATTGGTTTAGACTCTTCAGCTTAACAAGTTCAACATTCTGAAGTTTAACGTTTTACATTATGCAAAACTGTAATTTTTTATTTAGAAAGTTTACTGCAATATGCAGAAAATGTATCATCTAGATATATAGAACTATGTTTATCCAAACAAATTTCATGAGGTATATTTCCTAAATAAATGTATCTGAAAACAGCACCGCAATGTTTTGTACACAAAAGTACTTGTATGTGCTAGATACAACATATTTGTGTGTATGGATGCATGGAAAGTTCTGAAAGTTTTTGCTTGCTCCAAAAGTGCGTACTTACATCATCTTTTATAGTTCGGAATGTGCACTACACTTAGTACCAGAGACCTTAGAAATACAAATAAATTAATGTATATAATTTAATTCATAATAATGAAAAACGTTTTAGCGTTCCCAAGCGTAATGTATTTAATAGTCTTATGTAAAAATAAATACAAAAAGAATACTTTGGTTACATATTTTCAGCAAATTACTTCATAGCAGTTAATAAATAAAACTACTCTTTTACACTTAGCAGGACATGTTTGCTGTTATCAACGCCAATAGACATCATCAACTTCTGTTTAACGCGATAGACGAATCTTCTGCCCTACTTCACGTGATATAGTTCAGCAGATGATCTCATTTTTGTCTAATCAAGAAGCCTCGATAAAAGCTTTGTTCGTTCTTGAAATAAGAGTTTCCACTTCATGAAAACGAGTCAAAGACGAACAAAATTGCTGTTGAGGCTTCCGCTCGTAAATAAGTACTCTTCAAGTATATGACTTCCGGTTTCCCACTCCCATCGGAAGTTGCCATGACTCGCTAGAGTGTCTGGATAGATTACGCAATTGCAAGTGCTGAAACCTGTTGTCGAAACACTGAATTCTGATGATGCTAAGACAATATTTTCAGACAATCAAATTGAACAATTTGTAAAGACAATCTTAACTTCCTTAACACATAAATCAAACGTTTACAAGAGATAGATGCCAGTCTCTTAAGTTTTCTAGCTATAGTTTTAAAACATTATATCGCATTTGAATTATTTTGCAGTTCAAGGAATTATTTAAGTAGGAGAAACTTGTATTTTGCTATTCGCATTTCATTCCACCGCAGAGACAGCGAGAAAAAATCCAATCCTTAAACTTTTTGATCCCCCTTGTCAGAGCTGTTGCGCATTCAACGTACATTATTTGTGGCAGTTCAGAGAAAGGATTTTGCAACAGACAACAAAACTGTGCAGGACCGTCTCTAATGCTTTGTTTCATCTCACGTGGCGGCGTGTAAGAGGTAACCACAAAGGACACCTACTTTAGTTTCCTTTTGTTTTATCAGTCCACAGTCACAAGCTACTCCAAAATGAACAATAGGCGAATCATACATCAAGATACATTAATCACTGACTCCGTGTGAAAGATACACACAAGTACGATCACTTAAGAAAGCCAGTTTGGAAGAGAAGCTACCAAGTAGCGTCAATTTTTGAGTTTTCGAAAAACGTGTCTATACTAAAGTTATTTGCTGACGAATACGTGGTCAAAATAAAAATGTGTATTGTATCCATTTTATTAATTTTATTTCTTCACTACAAAAGACCTCAAAATCGAGGACATCCAAGTGAAATGTGAACATTTTGAATAACTAAACCCAGTGATTTTAAATTTTTAACACGTGTTGTTCAGGTTTTTAGTATTACCCGTATAAACTTTTTATTTAATTGACTACATATCCACTATTGTTCCAAACATTTATTCAATTTTTTGGGCGCAAAGCGGAAAAACTTATCTTCTCCCATAAAAGTTGTAAATTTTCTCCAAAATATTGTAAATGTTTACTAAATAATTTGTTACATAACAGTTAGAATGGAATTTTAATTATGTATTGGCGTTTTTAAAAAGAATTAAAACATGCATTAAAATGCAAAAAAAACATGAAAAAATATTAAGTCACAAACTAAACATTTTGTCAATCAAATTTTATTTTTAAAGAAACATTAATGCCAAAATTTATGGATCCAAATCTACACACTTTTTAAAACATTTTTCAGACTTGTATATAAAAATTTGATAGTCGATAGTTTTTTAGTACAGGCAAACACACTAAAAGTTAAAACAGAGAAAAATGTGTTTGAAGTTTTGAATGCCTAAAAAATATGGGCCAAGAGATACGGATTTAAAGAGGCATTTAAAAAGATTAATAAACAAATATTCCAAAGGGCATAGCGTATGAAACATCTCATATAGGTTTTCTGGGTTTCAAAACAATTTTTATGAGCAAAAACAACAAAAAATGCGCACATTTCACTTTGGTGTTCCCTCAAAGAGACAACCTTTAAATTTCCTATCATGGATCACTGCTATTTACCACTTGACAGAATATCGTGGAGAAACAGATTCGCAGACATGAAGGCATATTGACACCTCAGAAATGGAGGAAATTTATGAGATGTTGGCTTTGTACATTACGTAAATAACAGCTAGGAAATAGGAGAATGTAAGCTATTACAAATATCTCTTCAAAGTTGAATGATATGAGATATGTAAAACTCTTCATTCGAATGAAAATGATGAAAAATGGACATGTCAATATCGTAATGAAAATAGAATCTACATATCGCATTGATAATCCATTCAAATCTTACACTTCGTTTTCGAAGAAAGGAAAACAGATTCATGAAATTCGTGAACTACAAGTCATGCACTTGAAAAGCAGAATCTCTCAAATGAAGAAAAGACTGAAAACAACCAGGGAAATAATAATGATCCTGGTTTCTACATTAGAATACTGAAAGAACCTATACTCTCTCAAGATGAACAATATGGGGTTTGTTTTATGTGATGCTTGGAAGTGATAAGATAGTGGATAAACTTATAAACAAAATGTGAAACTTTAATTTTAATTAACTATAATTAATATTAAGGATTAAGAAAAAATTTATTTCATTTTCTGGGCAGTATTTGTAAAACTTAAGCTGAAACAGACAAATTAATTAAGAACAGTTTCATATTTAAAATGTATAATAATTTCGTTTACTCAGATGTATATTAATGATATACGTACATGGTATATCAAACATGTTTTAGACGGTACAATAAATTGTCACGTACCTATGACGGCCAAGAATACGAAAGTAGCCCTGAGTACTTTAACTAGAAAAATATCTGCTTAGTTATTACACGTTCGTTTGGCTATTTTGTTAATCAGACACCTGTAATTAACATAATAACTTTATTGCATTATCTAAGGTTATCACGTAGAATTATAATTATCAATTACTTGATGTAAATGACTAACCTGTTTCCGAACATGTTCTTTCGAGCGAGAGGAGATGTGATATCAATACGTCCGACCTGCTTGGTAGACTTATCAACTATTCTGTTCTCCCGCTTTACTTTGAACGTAAGTTGGGAACTCCAAATCACCAATCATGTTAAAGCTGACAAGTGAAGTATACTTATCGACCGCTTATAAATAACGGACGTTTTCCCTAACAGACACTACAACAATTTAAACGATGGGTGTGCCACAACATTAGGGTATATAAATAATACATTTAATTTCCTCATATATTTTAACTGAAATTTCACATTAAACTACAGTTGCGATTATCCATTAAGCTTATTAGAAAATCATTTCGATAACATGATCATGAAAATGAAGGTCTCCTGATATACCTTAAAATATCTACCAGTTTAGGTATAAAGATTTTTATGTTATCTTGAAATGTGGACATAATTTGATTTTAAGAAGTAGCTCCTCGTGCCCTTTTGAAGATTCAGAGTAAGAGTGCAGTATGGCACACCTACTGCCGTTCTGATTAATTTACAATTAAAATAGCATGAAGTTAAAGACTACATATTTAGCGACACAAACAAAATGTTTGTTACCACCAGTTGGTTTCAATTTACACTATAATATGAAATGTGATAGATACTGGCGATGAATACATGTCCCTTTTGGAATGTTATTCCCAAAGGGCCAAACCAATGAATGCTAAAATATCCATAATTTAAAGTTTTATCTGTGTACATCTCCCCATGTTATAGTTTGTATTTCACAGTTTTCTCCTAAATAAATGCAATTTATTGCAATAAAAAGATTTAGAAATTAGATGACAAAAACTGCAAGAATAATAATACTTAGTATTACCAGAAAGTTCCCACACAAGAGCTACAGTATGGAAACAGATCTGAGCTTGGGGTTGCCTGCGCAGAATTCGTGTATTGTGACTGTCATTAGGTCATTATGGCGAGTAACGCCATAATGAACATCGAGAGTTGTATTATACAATTTTTGTTACAGGTGCTCATGAAGATTTTGGCACTGCAAACTAGAACAGAGCACTTAAATTTTGATTCACATTTATAAGTATACAATGGATACCTTTGAAACGATTCGGCAGACATTTAGCAATAAAGGATTCAGTCATGCGAAATATTTTGAGAGCTACTCGAACTTCCAGAATGGAAAGGCAACGTGAGGTCAGTGTGTTTGCTCGTCCACGAGCACAAACTCCGAAAAAGGGAAGAAAATATAAACGAACTGTGATTGAAGTTTTGCTATGTATGACGGTTTTGTAAACCAAATAATCGAGATTAGACACCCGCCATTAATGTCAATTCAAGTTATAGCCTTGGAAGTACACTGGAAGGAAAAATCCTAATATGCTCTTAGAAAAATAAGTTTACAATATAGGAATAGAGTGGTTTACAATTCCAATTTACAATTTACAATTCCAAAAGGACATTTTAAATATAATTTAAATATAATTTACACACCATACAAAGTTTAGCTTGGTGATAGCTATGCTACACCACAATCCAGCAATATTTATGGCAAAAAAGTACAAATTATCAAAATATTCTCCACGGAATAAAATGAAATAAATTGAATAAAAAGTATGATACAACAAGGCATAAACACAAAAGTTTAATAAAAATCCTTTTTAAAAATAGATAAAAGCGTATGAATTCTCCCAAAATGACAAATAGACTTTATTATTTAGCTTGCAAATCCAAGTGCCATACTTATTAAGAGCATTACAAAAAGCAATTTTACGTCAATATAGCCAAATTCATTTTACTGCATTACAATAAAACGTTAAGCTGTATAGTACCTGGATCACACGGCTCGTCCTTCGGAGAAGTCTCCGGACCTAACAATTTTGAGAAGTCCACTGTCCCGGAGACGACTCTCCGTATGTAAGAAAGGCGAGAGCTTACCTATCTGTCAAACGGTTTCGTCATAGTATAGTAGAACTTTCGATTGGTGAGTAACCAATAATTAGCTGGCGCACAATATAAGCAAGGGGAGAGAGCGGAAGGTATCAGTAAAAAGGAAATGCGCCCAAAAACGGCATAACATTTAGGTAGTATAAGAACTCAAAAGCAGGTGATAAATTAGTATCTATACTGCAATCGCCTCTCGATCCGGATTACAAACAGTAGAGTAAAAGACAGTGACTTAAGCAAATATTTACAGACAATGTCATTGGACACAGACAACAGGAGATGAAGATCTTATGCAGAATGACCAGCGTTTATAGCTTTGGAGCAGCATTGATTTCCTAATTTCTTTTTCTGTTGTTTATCGCAGAATTTCCAGAGTTGAAAGCATTTATGTGTGCCATTTAAAAGAAGAAACGTAACTAGCAAACAATGGTCCACAATACCACAAAGGTTTTACTTGTTGCTTCCCCACATTTATGATGAAATCTAGTGCCGATATTTCGGAATATGCCTTTGAATTCGATTTTCCTGTAACATTACCAGCTTAGAAACACAGCCGCGGTCACATCCTTATTGTTCTATATTATTGTGCTTTCGTATTCAATTTGTTTGTCCATGACCTGTGCATATTTTCATTATAATTCATCGAAAGTAATTTCCGATCCCTATTGCTTCTCAGTAATATACCAGCCATGTGCTTTTATATGCATTTTTATGTGTTTTATCTTATTTGCATTACTATAATATTTAGTTTATAGTCGCAGATGAACCAAAAGCTTTCGAATGTTGTTATTAAGTACTACCGAGGCACTTTCTATTTAGGATACTTCCTCTATTTCCCTCGGCTTTTGGAGTATTGCATTCGCATCCAACTTCCTCGATTGCATTGGTGTAGCAGCTGCTAAAGTAATGAAGGGATTGATTTTTTCCTCTGCTTTGATATTGCTTCTCTAATCACATTACATAAAAACTGCTGAAACCCTTTTTGTATTCATGTTTGGATGATTTTTGTTTTTTGTAAACCTTCAGTGGAAGAGATGTTTCCCGGTTTGATTTTGAATCTCCTTTTCTTTATCCTTTATGACCTAAAAGTTATTTAAAAATCCCATAGTTGCTTTAACTAATTTGAAAATATGCCTTCGGAAAACTTTTTTTTTACCAAAACATTGTAAATAAACATTTGTGTGATATTTTTTCTCCTATTCACGATATTGTGTTAAAGTTCTGTTTCTTAATTCATTACGTTTAAAAAAAATAAGACGATTTTTCATTCTGTTGTTCAAAACACATTCTTAAAATGCAACTTTAATTCTGTACTAAAAGCTGTATATAACCTCTATCTTTAATATTACGCTAGATTTACACTAACTTTTTATAAACTACAACTGGATAAGAGAGCAGAAGAGAGCTTGCTACATGAAAACATTGTGACCCTTCAAGTCTTAGTTTTTAATGTGTGAAACAGCGTCGTTTCCATATATGAACTTATTTTCACTCTTTGTTATATGGGCTGCAATAGTCATTTGATACGACAATAAAGCTATAGTTTTTCACTTCTAAATATAAATATACTGCTACAAAACTTGTTTTATTCTTCTGAGTGTAAATTTATTTTCTACATTTAATTAATAATTTGTTTTCACGATCACCAGTGTGTGCAATTCACATTTTTCAGAGTGGAACATACTGTTATGTAATTCAATAATCTGAATTCGACAACTTCCCAGTGATATCTAGAACATTTTAACTTGGAAATACACTGTAAGCATAAACCCCCAGGATATGGTTATAAAAACTCACTTTACAATACAGAAAAATAATGATTTACAATTTAGATGTAGTTTATTGATAAATAATAAATTAATACACAATGTAAATATAAAATAGATTTCATCTTTAAACAACAAATTTATAGTCAAATATAATTCAGTTTTGAACTCCCAAATAATGTAAGCATAGCTCAGAAATATTTCTTTTAAATAATATAAAATCCTCTGAAATATTGAACCTCGAAACTTTAAAAACGTGAAGTTTAAAACTTTGAATATTTACCAAATTTACTATACAGTAAATAATAATTTTCTTGCGAAATAATTATTAGGACGCAAGCATATAATAAAATCTCCCGCTTAAACAATGAGAAAAGACCTTAAATGCTGCCTCTTAGTTACAATACAAGTTCCCTCCTAATCTAAAATTATTACAAAATAGAAATTTAACTTAATATAATACAATACTGTTAACAACTTTACCATGAAATGTTCCAACACAACCTTTTACCTGGGTTACTGGGTCTACGTGACGCAGAAGGCTCCGGATCTAACAATTTAAAAGCAAGAGTAAAAAATATCCGGAGTGTTCTTTCTGTGAACAAAGAACAAGTCAGCCAATTTGACTATGACACCAGTTTTCCAAACTTTCCGATGGACTCGAACCAACAGTCAGTAGTAAGATAAGATTAACCTTTATTTATAGAAACAATAATTAGGATCTACAGTTTCAGATTGAATGCGATGGGCCTACTTTATGGTAGAAATGCCTATGTACAATAGACAGTAATTACTGATGGGCCAATATAAAGTTTTTTCTACACTCAATAACCAATAGATATGCAATATTTTGTTCTCGATACTCAATATTTTATCAACTGAAATAAAATGAAAATTTCTCATTACATTATTTGGGAGTATTAATTTATTAAACCGATAGATATTAATTGTACATTTGCTTTTATTATGAGACATTAACATCATTACATTTTTATAGATGAGCCCCTAGGGTGATTAAAGATGTTGAATTAACTCATTAAATACACGATATTCGACAGTGCTAAATGACATATATATCAGACAGCAATGATTATTTTGCAGACTAAATTTGCTGACAAAATGCTGAGGGTGAAGCCTAAAGAAGTGCTGCTCATTGAAGCTGTTACAGTAAATCCTTTCAACAAAGGAATGCTCTCAAGATAACTGGACTCAAACCCCTATTCCAATATAAATTAAAAAAAATAAAATAACCCAAATTAAAAATAAATTTTTTGAATGTAAATATAATGTTATAATTAACAATGCTCTTTCTTTCTTTTTATTTTTCATTACTAATTTTACTGTAACTTTGATATTACATTTTTTTCAAGAAACGTACGCCCATTTACATATAAAACACAGTGTCTCGTAATCCAAATTATTGCTAATTTAAATACATTTACAGCAGTAGCTTTCATTAGACAATTTCTTTTCATGAATAAGGCTAAATGTATTTTATTAGAGATATATGTATGAACTGTTTTATATTGTTACTTCCTCAGTTTTACATTTTATTTAACCAGTTTGGTCTAGCGCCTAAGATTGGCTCTGTATGTATATGTGCCTATCCGTTTTAAGTATTGTATAATTTAAATGTACATATTCTAGGTTCTGAAACTACCAAGGGCAACCATCAATATCATAAATATGCAATCAAACATGCCTTTAAAAGAGGAGAAGCATGCAAAATAGCTTCAAATTTGCATGATAGTGATAAACAACATAAAAAGAGCAAACATGCAGTTTATGAAGCTCAATGCATTAAAGTGCATGAAAAAGTAGATATTATATTGTCAAAAGACATAATATTAAAAGAACCTCTGTGCTAAATAATTGCATCGTGACAATCTTAGAAATTTTCAGGAGAAAATATATAAAATTCCATTCATTTAGAATTTTCAGTAATGTGGCAAATTACATTTTACAGTAAATGGGAAATGCAGGTGTTCTCAAGTGCCTCGCCACATTCCCCAGACTGTCCTATAAGGAAGTTTATCTTTATTTATATTGTGCAAATATTGCTCCAGTACACTCCTATTTTTGTCTTTCTTTTGTGTGTAAGAACATCTACAAAGAGTAAAATATCAATCAAAGCCTTATGTTTGTAATTTCACCTTAGTGTAAAGTTATTCGCGTTTATTTATTATGCTCAACAAAACCATTCATACAATTTGTGATTTAATTGCAATCTACATATTTAGAATTTTTATATTAATAAACATCAAAGATTAAACATTATTTTTCTCTTCCGTGCCAGAAAACAAAATAAAAATAGCTACATTTTCATGGGCCAGTAATTGAACCCTGGACCTTCACCACTAAAGCCCTGCGCGCACACAGTGCAACACGAGTAAGAACGCGCCAAAGCACATAGCAATCAATTCGGCCAAAATCGATATGACACAGGGAACTGTGTTGATGGGATAGTCTGTAAATTCCCGGTATTGCATAATATCCCAATCTGCAAAACGAGAAAACTCCCTCGGTATATCTGAGTGTGTTTTGTTAATGAACTACGTCATTAATGATTTCAGAGAAACTATCTGATTTTGATTACCAAAGGAAAGAAGCAAACATGACAGATACAGCAAAGGTAAGAAATGTGTCCTAAAAATATAACTGAAATTCAAAGTGTTTATAAATGATAATGATGGACACGAAGTCAATGCTCCAGATCAAAGCCATACATTAAGGAAAAAATGAACAAACCCTAGCGTCTTCACCAATAAAAGCCCTGCGCGTGAAAGATTCAAAAGCAAACATGACACGTTCAAAAACAAAAGGATATCACTAAGATTGAAACAATTCTGCCAATATAGACAGAAGTTGGTGCCTCCACCAAATATGTCACGTAAAGAAATCACGAGTGTGGGGAAACAAAACGGAAAAACCGAGTGCAGGGATCGAAAGAGTATCTCTGACGAAATAAAGATGTAGTAACCGGCGCTGAATTAATAACACCCATAAATACTCGTACATGAGTTTCCACATTTAATGAAACAAGTGCACTTTGGAAATGTTTTACCATCAATCTGCTAGGGTATGGGTTTTAGGTAGGAGTAGATCGAGCAGCGACCACGACAGAGAGAGAGAGAGAGAGAGAGAGAGAGAGAGAGCTAGGAGAATAGATCGACGTGTCCAGCCCCGACACTCCACCTCCAAACATACAGGGTCTAGTTTCATCACAGATACCTCCCTAAAGTAAAATAGTATTCATTTTATAAAGTTTAAGAGCACTTTACTTTAATTGATACAGGATTTATGGATGCGTTATAAAATTGTCGCATTGCGTTTATTGCCACGAGGCAGTATTTATTTGCGTTGTCTGCAATGCGAGACCAATGCTGTAATTACTGGAGGCGCATCCAATATAGGCTTTCTGCGATAAACCCATACTTCGGGGGAGACAAATGGCCGACAAAGTATAAGAAAACTGTAAGGAGCTATTCAAAGCATTTCAAAAAAACGAGAATAGACTGAGATATAAATACTTATTACTTTTATTCAAAAATATTCATAGACTTTGGTGGATATATTTTACTATTGAATCGATTTTACATTTAGAGCTGTGCATTTATTTATCTTTAACTCTCTTCTTACAACCTTTACTTCATGGTGAGGAAGTTGAGTTCCTCAGCAGAGCTTGGAGATACTTTCCTTCTAATGAGCCTCGAGCTTTCATTATAATGAGATAGGATTTTCTCTGGAAAGAACTTGTATAGAGAAGTAGAAGTTGTCTCCAACTCCGAATTTATGTGAATGATCTCTTTGAAAATAAGTGTACAAGACAGTTTTTGCTTCTCGAGGGCTGACATGTGGGTTTGAAGCTGTTTTCTTATCGAATTATGAGAAGCATTATCTTAATGTCGTTAGATTTTTATTTTGCGGTTCTTGTCTTTTTTGCCATTGGTTCGAATTCATAGAATGTTCGGGAAAACGGTGCCACAGTCGTGCTGGGTGGCGTGTTCTCGGTTCTGTGTTTGACACACAGAAAGAAGACTTCGGAGACGGGATGGTTGTAAATACGTTTTCGGCTCTTTCTTCTAAATTGTTAGGTCCGGAGCCTTCTTCTTCGCAAAATCCAGTAAACCAGTTAAAAGGTTCATGGAAAATTTGTTAATTGCATTATACTTATTGCATTAAAGTTTCCTCTTATATATTGTAGGAGAAGGAACGTGCATCTTTAAGTCGACCTGCTAAATTCGTTGTAGCTAACGGGCAGCATTTAAATTGTTTTATTATTTTTACTATACGTTTGTGCCCTATTAATTATTAGACAGGATTGTGTTAATGGTGATATAGCCAATGGGGAAAGATTCAAAGTTTCAAGTTCAATGTTTGAGAATTTTAGAATTGTTTAAATTATATATTGCTGAGCTACGATTACACAATTTGGAGGTTCAAGCTGAATTATGTATTACTAGACTGCGTTGCTGTTTAAATATTTTACACGTGAATTACATATTTATTCATTATTGGCCAATAAACTATATTAAAATTGTAAACCACTCTCTTCCAGTATTGCAAAGTTAGCTTTCTATACCCTATCATGAGGGTTTTCTTCCAGCCAACTAGCAAGAATAAATTGTCTAGGCATCAACGGGAGGGTATCGTGCTATTAAGTTATATATTCGTGGCATGGTGCATTGTAATTCTATAAGGTTAGCGTATATGGTATGGTTGTATCATTATTCTGCTGCAATACTCCTTTTTCTTGTGGAATTTATTTATAGAAACCACTATGGTAAAAATGCAGCTATAGGAAAAGAAAGAATGATATATATCACTAACTTTGCTTCACAATGAGCTGAAAGAAAAGTCTGGTTTTTCTTTCATATTTGCTTTTTGAACAACAATGAAGCAGGGCCCAGTTCCTATTTATATTCTTGTAAACAAATTTTTCATTTTTTAGCTGCTATAGGGTAGTTCACTAATTTCTCTGTCCTAGATTCGGTAAGCGGTTTGAGAAAACGAACTCAGCTCTCTCTTAAAGCGCCGGAAAATGTTGGGCTCTCGACTTCATTTACAGTTATCTATCCGTGTAATGACATGAAATATACTAAAGTTCTGCCTCTAATTCCAAGTGACATTGTACAAATTGCTATTTTTACAATTTTGGAGTCGAGACAAAGATACGTTTTATGGAGTGAATGGTTGAATTGCTTTTATGCTAATTAATATGGGGGAGCCTTTGCTAGGGCATTGTGAGTTAGGAAAGAGACAAACAAACTATTTTATTGCTTTTCAAAATGTTCGACTTTAAAATTTACACAATTTTTCATTTATTCAAACCAAATCTCGAAACATTTTTTTTCCTTCTCTGAAGTATCAAAAACATGGCTTTTAAAGGCTTCAACAACTTCGTGAGGGGAAGAAAATCGCTGTCCACGCTTTTTGTTTGATATTCCGGAACAAAAAGAACTCTTTAGAAGGTGAATACGGCAATGAGATGTTTTCTCCTTCAAATAATCAATTGTTTGAGTGCTGTTTGAGAGCTGTCATTCTCATGATAAAAAATGTCATGATAAAAAATGATGCGACATTTTCGGCTGTTTTTCCTGAATTCGTCGATGACTTCTGGCAAACAAATTATTGTTTACTATTCAGTATTAACTGTTCTTTGATCCTCTATAGAAATTGTTGCGACATGTCAGTCAATCGAAGAAACGAACGATCATTTTTTTGGCAGTGCTTCGTGAACGAACAACTTTTGTGGGATTCGGTTCATCTTGGAACATCCACACAGTGGATTGTTGCTTAGTTTCCGGTTCATACGAATATATCCAAGTTTCGTCACCTGTTACGATGTTGTATTTGGATTTTGCAGTTCCTCGGTGAAATTATTTACATTTCATTACACCAATTAACACGATGGTTTTTTAGGTTCTGTCAAATTATGCGGAAACCATTGGGGAGGAATTTTTTCACAGTAAAATATTATTAACGATCGATTCTCCTATCTTTCCACATTAACCATCGAAAACATGAGCCTAATGTATAAGATATGCCGCAGACAAGAAGGTGCAAAGTCTCGTTTTGCTATTAAATATACGCAAATCTTGTAGAGCATACCATGGCCTTTCAATGTAAAACAATTCAATACTAAACTAAGCGCATTCGCTTAGGCGTAACGTTTGCAAAACTTGCAATCGGGAGATCTGGGTTAAATTTCTTTAGGAGCGGCCATATTAGTTTTCCCAGCACACTAAGGCGAATGCTGGGATGACATTTACATTCCGCTCTCCCATCAGTTACAGGGTGGAAGCGTCATGCGAGGTGGTGGTGTTGTGCTCAAGAAAAGTTCCTGTCGTAGCGTCTGGTGAGCTCTATCTGTGGGCCTCCTCGGGAGACTGGTGGAACAGGGGGTGGTGCCCGCGGGAACGCCGGCATCTGGGACTTATAATCTACGGAAAGCTTACGGACCACATCTTCTCAGATTCCTTGCCGCCTCGGGGTATAAGTACAATAGACCAATTAGCTGTCACTACTAACTTCTACATAGGGCGAACTCATTAATATTTTCAGAATGAAAAACTCTGCAAAACATTTGTAAACTGCATTGTTTATGTATAATACTTTTTTTTCAACACGTAGAGGGATTTATTTGGTAACACTAAATATTGATTCCCTTGATTAAAAAAAATGTGGAGAAAAGGGAACTAAATTTAAACTCTTCAGTAACAACAATCCTTGACGCTTGGCAACAATACAAAACAAAAGATGTTATAACATTTTATTCTTTTTAAAGTTTAAGAAACATTGGGAGTGAAATTCACAATTCCAATTTTTGTACGTGTATTTCTGAAACCTTAACTGTGACGGCATTGTTGTTATGTTTATATACATCAAATTTTCATCCTAATTTGATAAATATTTTGCAAACTATAAATTATTTCATAAATTTTATTATTTAAATATGTCGCATAATCAAAATGTTCCACGCCGCTCATGAGTTGAGAAAATTGGCTAGCATTTTTGCAATTGTAGCTTTGACCTTATACAAAAATTGCACAGAAAGATATTTTAAATAAATTTAACGAATGAACTGTGCTAATTTTTTTAAATCTATAAGACATTTTAATCTTGAAAATTAATAATTATTTTAATATAAATGTTTTTGAAATTATTATTGGTGTTAGCATGTATTTATTTTGTTCTATAGAATATTATAATGGTCACTTTTGAATACATTATGGGAAATTATAATTGAATTTACCAAAACTGTTATGCGTGAGACATTTTGAATATGTGGAAAATAACTTTTGAGAAAAACGCTCTTTAATAAAAAAAACGTGTACCAGGAAGCATGTGATTTAAAAGGACGCGCGGAGCTCTCTAAATGGCGCCGAATAAAGTGGGGGGAATACAAATTTGACTCTCTGTGGACGACCATAGGTTCAAGAAACCATTCGCAGCACAATATATATATATATATATATATATATATATATATATATATATATATATATATATATGTGTGTGTGTGTGTGTGTGTGTGTGTGTGTATGTATGTGTGTGTTTGTGTTTGTTTTTTGTTTTTTTAATTCTTCTTTGTTCACTGCATGCTCCATTACTATAATAATTAGTAATATTCCATGCATTGCTATCATTTCATTGTTACACGTTATCCTTAATACTATTTTTGAACACTGTTTCATTCTTATTCTAACCTAATCATATTTGAAGATTGCCTAAATTTGTTATATTTGAATGCTTTTACATTATCATTCTCAATCACCACATTTCATATCCTATTAGTCAGTTTGTGTTAATTTGAAAACTGTCAAAATTTATACTGTTTACAAAAGTTTTAAACTGTTTATTATATTTTAAAATAAGTTCACTATTGTCTATTGGCCATCGCCTAGTTACTTTTGCTACATCTTTCGAAACATTTCTCGCTTTTTCTTCAAAATTTTGCAGCCCCACAAAATGTGTTCCACCGTTTGTATACCCTCCTGACATATACATGATGGGTTCTCTGCTCTTTTGAAGCGATGGAAGTATGCTCCAAATTTCCCGTGTCCTGAGAGGATCGCTGTAAGATTGGGGCTTAGAAGGATGTTGGTTTTTAGCCTTTTAGCTGCGTGCGTGCGCGCGCGTGTGTGTGTGTGTGGTTTATGACTGATTTTAGCTAAAAACTCACTCTCAGTCCCTTAAGCATCTAAAGGTAACGTTGCTATTTCAAATTTCAAAGTGGATTGGCTTGGGGTAAAACTTAAATTTATGTTAAATAGGTAGCTATTCAGACTGAAAAGTTTTGAATGAAAGCCCTGTGTCAAACCTGCTAAATTCACAGATTATTATTTATTTTGTAATGGGTGCATACTTCATTAGTTTTGGCAACAGAACGTTCATGATAGTTCTAAAATCACAAAGAAGCGTTTTATTCGCATGATCTTAATTACTGGATTGCAAATGCGCAAATCTATGGTTCCAATTCATTGTAAACAATTTATTCTGTTGCATATAACTGACATCAGATTTGGTAATTATTAGCAGAGCTTCACCCCTTTGCATTATTGAAGCCTAGTCTCGGCAGATCACTCAAACACGTAATTACTGCAGCAAATAGCACACTTCTTTGCTCACTAACCGAATTAGCAAGATAAACAAGGGCGTGGCTGGTTGCAAACTGGGATGAAGTACTAATTAGCTCGTGATACAGAATGGATTTCTGATAACTTATTATTACTGTATGGTGTAAACCGTTGCCGGTAATTTTCCATTAATTCCTTGAACATTTTTTATTCCCTAGGTATTTAACACAAAGAGTAAACAAAGTAAAATGCTAGATAGAGTAAATTAAGCACTAGGACAAAGATTCGTAACGCAGAAGCTGCGTAAACTAAATGAATTCCTCCTCACCAAATTCAATAAATTGAAATAAAAATTCATATAAAATCCAAATTAGGCTTTATTAATTAATGAAATGAAATACGTTATGGCATTGCTGCGTGGTATTACGGGAACAAAATCAGAATTTTTGCAATCTAAAAGTATTACTAAAGAGAAAAGCTGGTTTTTAGAGCTATTATTATTATTATTATTATTATTATTATTATTATTAGTAGTAGTAGTAGTAGTAGTAGTAGTAGTAGTAGTAGTAGTAGTAGTAGTAGTATCTCATCATCATCATCATCATTATTATTATTATTATTATTATTATTATTATTAGTAGTAGTAGTAGTAGTAGTAGTAGTAGTAGTAGTAGTAGTATCTCATCATCATCATTATTATTATTATTATTATTATTATTATTATTATTAGTAGTAGTAGTAGTATCTCATTATTATTATTATTATTATTATTATTATTAGTAGTAGTAGTAGTAGTAGTAGTAGTAGTAGTAGTAGTAGTAGTAGTAGTAGTAGTAGTATCTCCTCCTCATCATCATCATCATCATCATTATTATTATTATTATTATTATTATTGAGATTAAACCATAAAAAGTAATGGTATACTCCAATTAAATAAAATCTATGACTACTGATAGACAAAGCTATACTGTGTGAGAATTTTTAAACATTTTTAATTGTAGCCATGTTAAGAACTGAGCCCTTGATATCGTCTTTACAATCACTAAAATACAGAAAAATAACAGAAAATTTGGAGTTAACATTGTGTATTTAAGATGTTCATATGTTTCAATGAAACAAAAAAATGTTACTGTTTGGAGACAATTACAATGTACTAAGCAAATATACACAATCAACAATAAACAATCGAAAGTTCCATCGATTTTGATTGACTTTGAAATTTAATTTAAATGTAATGTTATAAAATATGTAATGCAAACGTTTTCTGAAAGTTATTACAGAGCGCTCTTAAATATAAATATAATTCTCACAAAATATTAGGTTAATATTTCACCTTGTTATTTTCACTATGATACTTTTGTTAAATATAAAATGTATGTAAGGTTATAAACACAGTTAACATGCTGAATTGATTTTCTTTTTTATTTTGAAACAATAGACGGAAAATTAACGCAAGAGAGCTTTTTAAATTTCGGTTTTCAATTACACCACTACTCCAATTTTCCTAATTTTCAGAAATTATTTTTCTTGTTTTATTTAAATAGTATGCACCAAATTTTGTTGTGAAGAAATAAATATTGGTGCCGCTAGAGCGATTTTTAAATTTTGAGTTTCCTAATGGCCCGAATTCCTTACTTTTCAGGAACTATATTTCTTAAAATATTTAAATGTATATATCGAGTTTCGTTACAAAAAAGCAAATGTTGGTGCGGCTAGAGCGATTTTTGTATTTTCAGTTTAGGGAGACTCCCATTCCTAATAATCTTTCACTAATTGCAGAAACTATTTTTCTTATTTTATTTAAATGGCATATACTGAATTTCTCTTAAGAAATTTTAAAATTTAGGGCAAAGAGGATTTTTAAATTTCGTTTTAACCCCCACTGGATTTTCGAGTGTACTCCTAATGGTCCCACTATACTGATTTTCAGAAATTATTTTTATTAAGTTATTCTAATGAAATACACTTAGTTTAGTTGAGAAAAAATTTAACACAACTTTACAATAATGCTCTCGATATAATATATGTATATAATATATATATAATATAATCAGTTCAAAACAAGCGCTGTCTTCACAAAGAGTAATAAACAGAAAAAATTCTCTTACAAATCTTCCTTTCATAACCAAACCACGCTGTAAGAATGTATCAAAATAACAGATCCGATCTGTAGCACAAAAAAGGCAACATAAGCTAAAAGCCTACAGAAATCAAAAATATTACTGTAAGAATGCAAACATTAATGAAAAGAAATTTATACATGAATTAATTAATTACTCAGATCACTGCTGACATCACAAAAAATTCTGGCAAGTTTTGTGTGTAAGACTTGCTGAAGGGTATCGTTGCAAAATGGTGGAAAGTTCTTACCTAGTCAGAGGATAATCTGGAGTAAGGACAGGGTGGGGCATTTATTAGGTATAGAAAAGAAAAATAAAGTTCAACGATATTCTAAACATGTGACATAGATTTTAGCTTTCTCATTATCATTTTGAGGTTCCACAGGATATGAATATGTTTAAGAAACGTTTCTTTAAAGAATATTTAGCACAAATGCGTACACACACACACACATATATATACATACACATATTTAAATTAATTATTTATAAGTATTAAACACCCTGAAAAACTAAATATTACAATATTCTTTAAAATATACAAAGAAACATTACGTGTGTATCATCCTACAATAAATTAATTTTTTGTATCAAGCGTTTTAAAAAGTTTCTTCGACTCTATTCTCTTATGGAGCCATTTCTATGTTCTTCATCACAAATAATCGCTAAAAACTTAGAGGAGGTTTTGTTCCTGAAACGTCTTGCTTATCTGTCTTAATCAAAACCGAGCACTCTTCAATAAGAACCAGAACACAGAGCATGACATGTCTTCTGACTACTTGTCTACAAAGCACAATCGTTTTACAAAATAATTAGAAGCAGAATTTGAGAACGATCTGACTTACCTACTGTACATGCGGTTCGTCTTTACACATGGTTCAAGAGAAGGATATGCTTCATGAGCTGGTGTTTATAGAGTATCTCCAAATACAAAAATCTACGTAAGTCTTATAAACTTTATTATATTTTTTCAGGCTGCAGTAACTGCAATTCTGACGTACCTTCTGAGAGAAGAGAACTTACGCTAACCATCGTGTACTTATCTTCAAAGACGTCTAGCTGCACTCAGTGACGTGAATCTCAAGTCAACTTGTGTGGAAAGGTCTACAACTTGTCATTAATATTTCCACAAAGAATCAATTAGAGTTTTGTTTGGTGTCTGAACATCAAGGCATACAAGACATATAAGCGGCATTAAATTGGCAAAAGAATACTCTAGATTAAATGTATAAGAGCAGAGCCTTTCAGGGGCATTAACAAGAAATCTGGTTGAATTGCAGTGTATCAATGAACTAAGTTAGAACATCAGACAAGATGAATGATCTTCCCCGATCCGTTATCACTCTGGCTAAAGATCTATTGAGTATGGGAATGATCAGTGGACATTGACCATTACGGACGAAAGACTCTAAAATGGAAATTCCATAGGCCATCTACTTGAACTGTTTGATGAGACGCAAAACACATCTTTAGAATGTAAAGCTCTGGAAAGATAAAGGACATCTCTTTAGTCCTTTAGGAGACATGATTCCTAAGCTTGTAGGACATCTTCACAATAAAGCTCTAAATCTGAAACTACAAATTTAGGAATGAAGGAGAGCAAGGACGTCCTTGTGGCTCAAATAAATTACTGCATACTCCAACAACAATCTAATCCAATACATAATTAGAAACATCAAAGCTGATGAGAGGAATTTCGAATGTTCTGACCTTATCATTTTATTAGTTTTTGTCATGTATGCTGCAATAAGTTCTATATTTGCCAACTGGTTAATGAGGAGTCTTTTCTCATTAATCATGACCAGTAAAAATTATATGAATGAACATAATTATTACTTAATCAACAACATTCCTTAAATCTGACAGCAAATACCTAGACACAGTAATTACTTTCCACCAATGTTAAACTCACTTATGCACTGCCGTTTTATTTTCATACTCACCCATACTGAAACATAGCTATACTTTCAAGCTATCCGTTACGAGTGTTACAAACTCCTAAGGATGATTTTCTGTTGAAACATAAAGTTTTAAACTTCTACTAGCTGTTCTTAATAACTATGAGTGAATTTTTTCTATGATGAAATGCTTTGGCACATTTCAAAAACATATAACTTATCAGTTCTTAAACAAGTAAATCCTGCAATATAAGGTTTTTTTTTCTTTAATTAAAGTAAACTTTAAGATAGCAGAGTTTCATAATTATGAAGTGCTTTTCCTATTCCTCCGAAGAACATGTTCTCCACTTTTTGCAAAAGTTGTCTCAAGGAAAGCTCATTAATATGCAACATGCATATAATATTTAAAATGGTAGTTAGTAATATCAGATTCGTCTATCGTCAACGTTTTTTTAAGGATTCAAATATGATTCGCTAATACTAATAATGGAATAATTTACAGGCACTAAAGCGTTTAAGTATTGTAAATTGCTAAATTACATGATAAAAACATTTAGTCAGACACAAATTCAGCTAATGAAATTAAATTTAAAAAATGTGAGCTAAAATGAAAAAAGTTATTTATACCACTTGCAGAACCACTGAAAACCAATGGAATGAGTAATGCCACACATTTCTATTACTTACAACAAGATAACGTTTTAGAGCAAGGCAATTAAGGCATTGAAAAATGAAACAATGCGTTCATATGGAAACAAAGATTCTGCGAAAAGAAATATGGTTCACTTTCTATCACTTGCGATTTTACTGAAAACCAAATGATTAAGCTAAAATTTCGTATGTCTATTTACAATAAAACACCATTTTTATAGTTAGGGAATTAAAAAATCAAAAATTTGTTTTTCGCTCCTGGAGGACAAGCCTGGAGTCCAAAAATTTCCACTTTTGCAACATCCTGGAGTCCAAAGATATGACCCAGCTACCAAACTGTAAAGGATTAGCAAAGGAATAGAAAAATCATGGTACTTCCTAGAAAGAAGTTCTCGAAGGTTCCAGGAAAAGGCAAGGTTCTTAACGGAGCAAGAGTGCACACAAACTTAACCATGCGACGAATACCTACATACTGCTATGAAGTGTAGTGTATCACAATAAATATTCATGTTTGAATAAGCTATAATTTGCATAAACGTTTAAAATTTTATCAGCATACGCATCTGAGAAAAGCGTTTCAAGAAAATAAAATTAGTTAATACTTATATGAACGTTGAAGGAGTCTAATTTTGTTTCTTAGGTTTCTGTAAGAAGCGTTTATTTTTATTGGTACCAAGTATTATAGAAATATACACGGAGTTGAGAAACGGTTTCTCTCTTAAAACGTATATTTATGTTTATAACATTTCTCTTCTCTTAGACGGCAACTGTTGATAATTTCAGAACACAGACATTTAAGAACTACACAGAAGACTATTGTGCTAATGGCTTACAGATGGAATGTTGATCCTCCTAACATTAGCTGAAACACACTCAGAAACAGTTATCGTTGCTGTGAAGGCTAAAGAAGGGGGGTGTTGATAAGCACAAGGCTTAGTTACGTCATTTACATCTTTATGACAAAGATACTGACCCTTTCTGTTTTAATGGCAGTGCCTAGTCGCGCAACTACAAAAAGGTCGAATACGTTAAAAGGGGAAAGTAGATGCAAATTATGATGAGTTTAGCCTCGCTTATGTAGCATGTTTATCAACTTCCTTTTAGTTCCAAATGGAAGTGCAGAACTCTGTCTGGGCGTGCGCTCACACACATATACAAAACCTTGTTATCTCACTCAACACACCAGGCGTATAGCTAGCTTCCTTTCTTTACCCTGCAAACTTAATTCCTTTCTTCCTCTCTGCAGAAGGTGTTGACACAAAATGGAAGATAATGCCCTTCCAATTTTTTCCCAAACTAGGCACCAAAGTCGCCATTTCTGAAGAGGAGAAAAGCGACTGCAAGATTACACAAGAAGCGGATGGTCCGTGCAGGGATGTCTTTGTTCCATTATCCTCCCTATACTCTAAACTTATTACGGCAGCTAATATGTTTCCTTGGCGTTTTGAAACTCAGAGCGAGCACTGCTACTCTTGTGACTGAGGGGGGTTTGCTTTCCCTTTAAATCTTGTATATTTACCAACCCAAAGGGAGATCGTACCGACAGTAATTTCTTTATTCAGTTATTCAGCATGTGCAAACTTATCTTCCCTGAAACTTTCGGATTACATTTAAGTTAGAATATTTATTTCGCAGTGTTTATTTTGAGCAAAAACGATAAAATTCACAAAGCGGACTTAACATCAAGCGGTGAATATTTAGTTGATTAAACACGTAATGAATATAGAGGGATCAATATTTAATACTTATAATGAAATGCTCAAATGTTTAACACCCTAATCTATATTATATCAGCAAGCGTACATGTTTGCAAACCATAGCACCGCTAGGGGGTAGCCAAGGTCTTTAAAGCGCGGACTCGTGAGCGGGAGGTCTGGGGTGCGAATCCCACCAGGACCGTCCTCCCTGACTGAGGTTTTTTCCAGGTTTTCCTCAGTCCTCATAAATGGTAAATGCCGGAGAGATACCCTAAACTTAGGTTTGGAACGTTTCCTTCCTTAAAAAATATCCTTTCCCAATATATCATTTCATCTTATGTATCATCAGTGTTCACTGCCTGTGGTGCCTCAGTAGTAAAAACAGGCGTTAAACAATATTAAAAACAGTACAAGCGTCGTTTTCTTCTTCTTTGTAAACAGTTAACAAAATATCCACTAAGTTCAGCCCGTTATTTAGAATAAAACGATCAATAACTTAAAAGAAGTTAACAAAGCAATAGCCATTTAGTTGTATATATAAAACTGCTGTACTGATAATAAGACACTGTGGTCAGTGTGGGACTAATAGAAAAGTATTGCTTCAATGTACATGCCTTACTCTATTCTCCACCTCTGTTCATGTTCAGTCATAGTGCCTTGTCACCTCTGGTCCGCCAAAGCACTAATGCGGAAGTATATAATGTTTATAGTCAGTGCATATCAGCTTTCGGTAGACAAGATTTAGGTAACTTGAAGTAATAGTCATTTATCACTACGTCCGTTGTTTTATTACTCTACAATTATAATAGCGGGTTTTGAATAACTGATGATAACTGCTATATATGCGCTACGGGGTAAAGATACTCTAAAATTTTTATTTTTTCCACCTAGTATATGAATAGAATACATGTATCCAGCTACCAGGAATAAGAGCAGCAAAATAGAGAAAGTAACGTTGATCATACAATTACACATCTTGACAGACGATAGGAGGAAACTGTTAGTAAGTTTTCTTATTTTTGTTAAAATCATTCGTACCGGCTGCCTGAAGATAGTACATTTTCACATATATTTAATATTAATATGAACGTAAGAAACCTTGATGTTGCAAACGTGGCATAACTATTTAAAAGTAATATGTTGCTGTAAGACATTAGCATTAGACTCGGTATCTCAGCATTTTTTCAAGTATACTTTAATGTACTGTCATAGCACCCATGCGCTTGGTAACATCTTGCATGACTTTTAGAGACGAAGTTAGGTACGTTTACTTTATCTAATTTTCTCTAATATTTCCATTGTCGAATAAAATAAGAAGCTAATATTAGATAGGCGGGTGGGTAGACGGATGGATAGATGGGTGGGTGGGTGGATGGATGGATGGATGGATGGATGGACAGATAGATTAGATAGACAGTTTAGATAATATAAGGTAAGGTAAGGTAAGGTAAGGTAAGGTAAGGTAAGGTAAGGTAAGGTAAGGTAAGGTAAGGTAAGGTAAGGTAAGGTAAGGTAAGGTAAGGTAAGGTAAGGTAAGGTAAGGTAAGGTAAGATAAGATAAGATAAGATAAGATAAGACAAGATATGGATGGATGGATGGATGGATCGATCGATCGATCGATAGGCAGACAGACAGACAGACAGACAGACAGACAGACAGACAGACAGACAGACAGACAGATAGATAGATAGATAGATAGATAGATAGATAGATAGATAGATAGATAGATAGATAGATAGATAGATAGATAGATAGATAGATAGATAGATAGATAGATAGATAGATAGATAGATAGATAGATAGAAGTTGCATTATTTTGGTTCCAAAGTTGGCATTCTTTCTCAGATTTACCCTGGTGAAAGACAGAACAGTTCGAGGCGGATTCCTCGTCCTGTTTGTACATTCTGCAAGTGAGTTCATCTTTATAGAGACTCTCTTTTTGTAGATGTTTCCTGTAGTGACCATGCAATTTCTTTCCTTATTCCTCTTCTGTTCAGTTGGAGAAGGGATGAGGAGAGATTCTTGCTAGGGCCTATGGCAAATTTCCTAGTTTGAATCTATCCAGGAATGGTTTGCCACCTTAATTGATGCTTATTCCCTATTGCTTGTTTTGACTGCGGTCTTAGCATTATAAGTACTGATTCCGACTACTGGCTCAGGGCCAAAAAAGGGTGTCCCTTTTTGCCAGCTGATCTGCCATTTCATCCCCATGAATATCCTGATGCCCCGGCACCCGTCGCAGTTCAAGCCTATTGCAGGATGTCAGGGAAAAACAAGACATTTTGACATTACCATACCAGTGTAGATCGCACCTGGTTAGAGGAAAGTAAGTAATATTAAATTTATGCACATTATTGAGGTTTATTTTCACTTCTGTTCATGTATCTATATTAAGGAATATATAGGTGCAGAATTTAGTCAGTTAGGGTATAAAGTATTTGCGCAAACACAGTAGTGAAACAAAGGTACTGATTTTCAAAGAAAGTATACGTTTGAAGTGTCTGTAGCAGGCTTTCAATAGTCCGGAATTGAAGGCTTTTAAATTAGCTGCTCCTTTTACCCAATGCTTACGGCGTAATTTGGATTGCATATTCCGGAAAGTTATACAGCGATTCTGGAATACCGGGTATAAAGTGAGCAATTTATTTAAAATGTTTATTTTTCATCTTTGTGTTTGCTTAAAAAGAACAGATTTTTATTTGTTATTTTAAAAAGGGAAAGAGACAGGGTTTGCTTTCAGTGAAGTGAGTTGTAAGTTCAGAATTTTAATGTTCAGGGTTCTAAGAGTCTAGTTCAGCTGAAAAACTGTAGATGGAGAGCTTGGTTTATGGTATCACCGTATGTAACTTGTTTAGAATAAATGCCCAAACCAGAAGTAACAATAAACTAATACAAAAATTTTATGATTCTAAGTAAATACCGTATTATCAAATAAATTCATCTTTTTATACAATCGGTGAACTGAAGTAAATCGACCATTCATAAACAACTAAAACCACTACCAAAAAATCAAAAGTATCAGTGACTTCTGATTCACTTTAGTTTAGCACATTTTACACTGCAAACATTCATTGAATCTATCATTCTGGATATATTAGAAAATAAAGCCAATTCCGTTCTTTGCTTGTAGTTTACTTGCTTCCTTGCTATTTCAAAAAATTAATTTAGTATTTCTGAACCGTTATGAGTAAACTTTGCACCATGTCACGGTTATATGCCCATACTTTAATCATCTGAGTTCGCCATCATCTCGTTTATGCCTAAAAGTTTTAACCTTGGAAGTGTACTGGAAAAATAAACCCATAGGATATGGCCATAGAAAGGTAATTCTGCAGTAAAGAATAAGGTTTTACAGTTTTAGAGCAATTTATTGCTTAATAATAAATGAATATATAATGAACATGTAAATAGATTTCGACTGTGAACAAAACAAAGTCTGATAAAAATAATACAGCTTTAAACCACCAAATTGCATAAGATAATATAATAATAATAATAATAATAATAATAATAATAATAATAATAATAATAACAACAACAACAACAACAACAACAACAGGCAAGGGCAAGAGTAAGGTACGGTTTCTCGAATGCGAACTATGAAAGAGATATCCGATGCTTCTATTGCTTACTTAGGCATCCTTCCCTCTCAACATGAACAAAATACAGTGTTTTGTAGGCCCTAAAAATCGAATCAAAACTAAATGCTTTGTTCCAGCTTCCGGCTTCCCGAACAATCATTTTCAATATTTATTCACAATTATCTGCGAATCTTATCTATGTAATATCCAGAATTAGAGTATCCATTTTTTTCTTTTGTCTATTGTTAATACTGAAAAAACTAATTGAAATTGTTTGAGGTGAAACTTAAAAGGTAATAAGCACACCTCAGCTGCTTTGTTTGCATAAAATAATACCTGTATAACAATTCACAGCAATTTAGTTCATGCACGAATACAAAAAAAATTAACACAAATAAAAGTCATTAACTTCGATTCAGTAGTTTTTCAATACAGTAAACTCATGGGGAAGAATCCTGTTATAGTATTTATACTATAATATGCTCAAGTAGAGTTCTAGCTCCGTGCAGGAAACATTTGCTTCTACCACAGCATTACAAGACGACTAAACTCCTAATTACAAAAGTTCAATTACTTAATTTTTTAGTTTTTCTGAACATGAGACACCAAGTTCTAATATTTTATATGTGGTTATTTTTCTCAGATTAATTTATCGCTGTGCGACGGTTTTAAAAGTAATATAAACAAGGAAATAATTACAATTTCATTTTAATATTTTTTAACTTGCCTCTTCAGAGATGGCTTTATGGAGATTTAAGGGCGCTCAGCTACAGTGGACATTAGGCAGGCTTTATGACTATTTTATCGGCATAACTGGGCATTTCAAATAAAACCGCAAGGGAAGAAAAAGCATGGATATTATTCCTACAAACTTATTACACCCTCTCCGCAACACAGAACTTTTCAAATTACTGTAAGGGCTAACTCATGTGAAATCGAACAGCAAAACTCTTTGTGTGTTTATACTTAACCAAAACTTTGTGAACTTATAGAGGCCGGAGAGAGCAGCTTCATACAAAATATGGACAATTTATTAGTAATAGTTTTTATATTAGAGGGTTATTAAGTTAGAGTGTTTTGAAACTTTCCAAATAAATAGCTCTACTTTTTTAATAGTGTTTGACGCCTATTTTTACTACTGAGGCAACACACTGATGATACACGAGATAAAATGATAATTTGGGATTTTTTTTTAAGAAACAAAATGTTCAGGGTCTAAGTTTAGGGTACTTCCCTGACATTTGCTATTTATGAGGGCTGAGGAAAAACTGGAAAAACCTCACTCAGGGAATCGAACCCCAGATCTCCCGCTCACAAGTTCGCGCCTTAACGATCTCGGCCACCCGTGAAGATATAAATAGCTCTGAAATGTTTTGGAATATATAAACGAAATTAATATTAACCGAAAGCTCTTGATAAGATGTTTGCTGTAAATAACTCTTTATAAAACATTTCTTCCTAAGAGGTTGCTCGAACGCAGGTACGTGATAGTGCAGCGGGAGTGCGCTAAATAGTCAGGTACCGTACTAGTCCATATCTCAGCAAGTAACGCCGTGCATGTGCATGTGCTGTATGCCAACAATCCTCCACAGAGCGCTAAAATTAATTTGTATGAAGTCTTATATCATATCATATTTTTAAAGTCTGATAATTGCTCCATTTTTAAAGTAGAATACTTTAATCCCATTTTAAAGTAGAACATTTAACCCCATTTATAAAGTAGAGAACTTTAACGCTGCGCCTTTTAGATGGAAAATGCACCACTTTGAAAATTTGCTTTTATAAATTCAGGAATAGCAAACAGCGTTACAAACTTTTCCGTATAAGCAATACATATTGTACAAAATTGATTAATAGAAACACAAAATATAATTGCTTTAAAATATCCTCATCTTTTAGGCCGATATGAAATATTTTCAAAATATTACTTTCGTGTTTTGGGTTTAATTACTAACTTTAAAATAAAGATATACAATAAACTTAAATGTTCATAATGCTAGAATGCTCGTTTATGAATAAAACTTCATATAATAAATTATGCATACTGGCCTGTTGCGACTATACATTTTCAAAAATGAAACATGTGTGAAAGAAAAGTAAACTAATTAAATGTACTCATCGACACAAGCAGCAGTGAAGACCTATCGTCAAATGAAATATTATTTTAAACTGCGCGATGTCTTCAAACACATTTAATACACTCGGATTTACTTAAATATATGTGCATGAACGTTCAACACTAACGTTAATACTTTGTCTAGTACTGATAACACTGGGTAACAATGAAAATGTTTCGGGCTTAAAAATAGTGAATTTACACGAATTTCCATCTGCTGAATTGAAAAATCACCATAAAAATGATAGATTAGCTCTTGTTTTGAAGATAAAGTGACATTTCATTTTTTAGAGTGAAGATTTTAAATTTAGGGGAATTTTTTAGGAGTTGGCACACCTGTCAAATAACAAAACACAAATGCTCTTCAGCTGTTTGTAAGTCATAAACATAGATACTGTTGCTGTGACTGTGAATTACATGTAGTTCCTATTCAAATTAATGCAAAATTTCTGGTTCGCGAGCGCTTTTTTAGTGTAAAATTTGTAAAAATGCCACGAAAATGTGTAAATATGGTGAATAACTTTTGTTATATTTGTGGTGAAATAACATTTTCCTCACAGAAACGCAATCTGACGCCTCTTGTAAAGACTGCCAAGCCTCTTGTGGACCCAAAAGACGTTCTTCTTTCACCCCTGCATATCAAGCTGGGTTTGATGAAAACTTTATCAAAGCTATGAACCGAGAAGGACGGGCCTTTAAGTACATCAGAGAGAAATTTTCGAAATTAAGTGATGCAAAAGTTAAGGAAGGCATTTTTGTCGGACCACAAATAAGAGAACTTGTAAAGGATCCTGCATTTGACCAAGTTTTGGAGGGGAAAGAAAAGGAAGCTTGGAAAGCCTTCAAGGGTTCATGGATTTTTAGGCAACAAAAGAGATGACAACTACAAGCATTTGGTAACAGTGCTCCTGCAAAAGCGTAACCTTGGATGCAACATGTCCCTTGAGATCCATTTTCTCCACTCCCACCTAGACTTTTTCCCTCCTAGTTGTGGAGCTGTTAGTGATGAACATGGGAAGAGATTCCATCAGGACATTTCTGTTATGGAACAAAGATATCAGGGCCGTCGGAATGAAGTAATGCTTGCGGATTACTGTTGGTCTTTGTATAGGGATTCTGCGGAACTCCATCACAAGAGGCAAGTTAAAAGACGACGAAGTGTCTTCAGACACGACTATCTGCGAAGTATTTTTCCAGCAATTTAGAACTCTTAGCATGTAATTACCAGTTAAAAAATCAAATGCACTTTCACTGTTGTTAGCATGTATGTAATTAAAATGTATCCTTTTCTCTCAATCCGTTAATATGTAATACTTCCACCTTGTGTATATCATAGAAACTAGAGCTAATAAAAATTTTTCATTGTCATGTTTGTTTTTCTCAACCCAAAATTAGTAGGAATTGCCTCATGAAGTGCTCGAAACATTCAAAAATTATTTTTTTGTTGCCCAGTGTAATTAGTTCAAATAAGAAAAAAGATACCTAGGCTTAACACAAAACGAAGAAAAAGCTTTCTGCTAACTGCACACTCTACATTTTATTTATATTTGTCTTAAAATTGACATTTTTTTTAATTACAGCCCTTGTGTTGTGCTGCTTCTTCAGCCTTGAATCACACCGCCCGCACACTCTACGCAACCTCTTTCTATGTTGTGGGGATTGACAAATTATGCATTCTTTCTAGTTTTATTGACAGAATTTTCACACCACACACAGGCCTGCTGAAGTCATTTATAAATATATTTAAAAATACTCATTCAGTATAACTTAGTCTCTCAGTGGTCATATATTTCATTTAATTAATAGTATACCATTAATTTTTGTGGTATAATTTCAACAAAAGCAACAACAACAACAATAATAATAACAATAAATCTAAAATTCTAGTTCCTCTTTTGTAATATTTATAGATTGCAAGAATTATAATTTTGTTACGCTAATAGAGCATAGTAATTTCATAAATTATTTAATGTCATTAATTAATAAAGCTAATTATGATATATTTATTTATATTAAAAGTTATTCAACTCGGTGATGAATTAGTTTAATTTACGCAGCCCTGCGAGACGACTTTTTCAAATATTAATTACACCTCTTAATTTTCCCACAAAAATGTTGCCTACTTGCCTGTATGTTTAAGGAAGTAAGATTTGTGTAGTACAGAAAATCAATTAATTCTAGTTATCGTGGTTTATGATAATAGTGTGGCACTATTATAGGCTGTAGCGCGATAACACAGTGGCCCCCATCTTGGTTGTGTAAATCACCCAAATACATTATGCTTTGTGTGTGGTAAATTACCATCGAAGTCACAGAGTAAACATGTGTCGCATCAGATAGAAACACCATACCAACTGTTTACTTGGGTCGTCCCTTAAGACAATCTCTGAGCTCCTTGAGTGTGTTGCTTTCTCGTGTAGTAACACTAACTGAGTGGATTCATGAAAAAGTCGGGTAAAGAAATACGATTTGGTGAGAAACAAAGGACAATTAAACAGATTGTTATTTTTATTTGAACTCAATGCTATACTCTTAAAAGCACACTTTGACAATTACCTGTTGGTAACGTAACGTATTGGTCCTGGTGGTGTAGTGGTAACCATACTTGCCTCCTAAATCCGAGATCGCGGGTTCAAATCCGGCCAGGATCAATGGATTTTTTTCGGGCGTAAAAAGCGTATGGCTTCCTTCGGAAGGGAAGTAAAGCCGTGGTTCCCGTGTCGTACATTTACGGCACGAAAAAGAACCTCAAGCCTGAAAAAAGAGGCCTCTGACAAAATTTGTCGGCCTTTTCACGCCCTGAATTGAATGGGAGGCTGATGTACTGAGATGTTAAAGAGCATCCGTAAATAAACTGAATCAATGAATGAAAAGGTACCAACCATTACACGATAGCTAAAGGAAACTTCACACAGTTTCAGAAGAAAGGGGAAATAGCAGCTAAAAGCATGCTACAGATTCAGTTGCTGAACTTAATCACTTGGTCGAGGTTTCGACTTGAGGACAAATTAGATTTTATTCCTTAGAAACTTTTGACATAAAGCTCTTCCATTTCAGTGTAAAGAAACGCCGCAAGGAATTTGTACAAATTAATTTGTTCTTATGAAACGATATGATGAACTGTTGTTACAAAAGTATTTGCTAGATAGGACACACAATTTCAATAAGTGCCTCCGTAACGTAACATAGAAAAAAATTCTTCAAAGGACATTTGTATCAAAGAAGAGAGTAGAGTTGGCTGTAGCTAAAGCAGTTGGTGAATTGCATTGTCTTATTTATCTGTCGTCCCCAAGGTGGCTCTGTCTTGTCGTATTTACATTGTCACATGAGAGGACATGCTATGAATCAACAACAGATCATTTGAAGAGTCCAACAGTACGATGGCGCAGAACAAACATTCACCTTGTGTTTAGGGAAGTACATGGCAATGTCCTCGCCATTGAAAA
Source organism: Metallyticus violacea (assembly GCA_030762175.1). Lineage (NCBI taxonomy): Eukaryota > Metazoa > Arthropoda > Insecta > Mantodea > Metallyticidae > Metallyticus > Metallyticus violacea. Next base: position 37,366,130 of record CM060832.1, read on the forward strand.
CAGTCATCATCCGTCACGACGAGAGTTTATTTCCGTAGATCAGTGATATTTGAACGGTGGGGCAGAACCTCGTACGCTGATTTCATGTTACGTTGTGTCCTATTTATGAGCAACTGTTACGATATACAAAATGGTTTGGCAATTATTTGGTATTGTACAGTAATATTTGTAAATAAAATGAATAATAAATATAAATAATACATTTAAAATTAGCTATAAATAGTCCCAGTAACAGTAATGATGATAGACGAAGCGGAAGCGAAGCGGAAGCGAAAGCGGTAGCGACACCGACAGCGCCGAGGAAGGACCCAGGATGGCACCAGGCAAGAAAAAGAAGACCAGCTCTGCCAGACTTCACAGCACTCGGCCCTCAAGCGCAGCCAGTCTAACCAGTGCAGAAGCTTCAGAGCAGCCACCTCGTCCCACCACTCCACTGCCTGCCGCACCAACAGAGCAAAGCCAGCTATCCCCTCCACTCGCTCCAAACCAGCCAAGCAGCACCACTCGCGCCGCCTCATCTAAGCCAGCACCCGGCGCTGCCAAGCCAACATTGGCCGCTACCAGCACAGCACCTGCCACCGCCCTCGCTCCAGAACACTCGCTCAGCACTGCAGACATCCAGGCATCTCAACTCACAACTCCAGTCACCTGGGGCCCTGCTGACCAACCACAATTCCTCCAGGGAAAATTCTGGCAGCAGGGTCCCCCTGCAGAAGAAGAAGAGGAAGTCCGTGAAAATACAGTAAACTTGCAGTCTCCACCAGTCGCCACACCACCAACTCGGGGCCCTGCACAAGTCGCCACGCTCACGGAAAAACTTGCGCAGCTGCAGGACAGCCCACGAAAGCGAACAGTCACTTTCTCGGACGACTCCTCTTTAAGACTCAGCACTTTACCTGCACACTCTCCACCATCAGCGCCAAACATGAACCGAGCACAACCGGAAGAGACACAACATAACCCAGCATCACCAACAGCTTCACCAACCAGCGCGGTGCTCCGTGGGGTCCCCCGGAGCATCGCCTCATCATACATCCTGAGAACTGCTCAGCAGCTATGGCCTTCAGCACACTTCGCAACGCGCATCTACTCACACCGAGGCCCGACACCCCTGGTCCGAATCAACTTTCTTGAATCGGAAGAGTGCGAGGCTGCCATCACAACCGGCATTAAAATTGGCCCACAACGCCTCACACTCGAAGCCAGCCACCGCCGCCAAAACGCTCCGTGCAGGCGCTGCTGTGCCTACGGACACAACGAACAGGCCTGCAGCGAGCAACCACGCTGCCACTACTGCGGTTCATCGTCGCTTACATCGGAATGCACAGCGCATGACCTGACAAGCCGGCGAAGGTTTTGTGCCTCTTGCGGAGGTACAAACCACTTCACCGGCCAAGCATCATGCCCCCTCCAACGCGGACTCATTCTCAACAGCAACGTCATAGGCAACCAATCTTCAAAACCGCACACACAGAAACCTTCAAAGAGGCGCACAGTAACTACACTAATGGACATCGAAGCAGCACACACGCCAGAGAACCCATCTCAACTTCCGTCACCTGAGTCAACTCATCACATCAAGACACTTCAAGACCACATACTCAAACTAACCACCTTAGTGCACCAGCAGGCGACAGCCCTGGAAGCTGTTGCCACTCGCAGCAGCCTACTGGAAGCGGCCATCACGTCCTTACACGAAGCCATCACTCAGAGTATTAACCAGCAACACTGCCCAGAATCTGTACTGGCAGAGAAGCTCCACAACCAAGCAGGGCTGATGCGCAGCAGTCGTGACGCCCTGACTCAGCGCCTCGACGACCAGCACACATTTCTCCGCCAATCCATACCAGCAGCCATAGCCACCATCACAGATCTTGCACAACGGCACTACAACGAGCTAAAGGAAAAACTAACATCACTAGAATTACTCTCCGTACGCCTTGACCGCCTAGAAGAGGGCTTCACAGAAATGAGAACATACAGCCTCAAATACTTCGCGCAAATCAACAACCACCTCATGGACATGAAGAACAGAACACACAAAGCAATCCACGCTAGCACACAGCAACTTACACAAACGCACCGTAACACACACTTTGAAAACACTCCGGCATCTAGGACAAACCAGCGCAAATAAAGCTGCCACCATACGCTCGTCAGAGCGCCAAACAAAACAAAAAGCTCGTCAGAGCTAACAATAATTAATGAATGATTAAAGACAGCAACTTTTTAAACCCCCCAAATACACCACATTTCCCCGGGCGAGTAGCCAGGGCCTCGGCCATGACTTCCTCCCGTACCCATCTCTAAGAGACCGCTCCCGGCCATTGGCAGGAAGCTTGCAAACCTCTTATACTTACGAGGGTGCTTAAAGCGGTACCTCAAGTAAATTCCTCTAATCCCCACACTTCCCAAATTCTCCCTTAATATTATGTAGTAGTTAGTATAAAAAAAAAAAAAAAAAAAAAAAAAAATGATGATGATAGACATTTTAAGATCTTACTCCTTTAGATAGTTTTCAAACCCATTCCCTATTTAAAATGTTCAGCAGAGCATCCCAAATTTCTTATTTAATTTTGGACGCTTTTATTAAAACATCCTGTATATAATAGATGCTTTTTCCTTCGCGAGACCGCTCCAGTCATAACGGCCGATCCGGTTTAAGCTGGTACCGCGGTGAACGGAAGTTCAGTTATGATTGTCTATTACTAACACTTAAAAGCTACATTTACTCATCGTTTTCAAACAAGAAGGTGCTGGAACTGTCTTCCTTCATTGTCCATACATTTCTGACATCAGCTTATGAAATTAATCATTACCCTTTGCAGTACCTCTGAAATGGAAGAAATTTCTTCATGATGTTATTTTTCAGTTTATCTAAAGTATGTGGATTTGTCTTGTATGCTTTTTCTTTTAATGCCCCCAGAGATAAAAATTATAGTACATTAAATAGGGATACCGAGGAGGCCTTATATTGTTAGTGAAGACTCTATCGTCGAATATTCCATGAATTGCATGCAAGGAGACTTGAGCTGCATGTACCGCTGCAGAGTCCTATTGGAAAGTCGCGAACGACGCTTCCTCAAAGTTAATTCACGGAAAAAGGATTGAAAAATATTCTGCACATACCTATCATTATTGTTTCTTAAAGGGGGGGGGGGGTATTATTCTCTCGCCGCTAATGGCACACCGCACTCCTATCTTTTGATCATGCAGCAGGTTAGGTTTTTCTGCACTCCATTATCATTTGTTTTGTGAACTGACTAATTCATCCGTATTGAAAATTAGATTACGGTCAATTTCACCGTCTTACACACAAGTCAAAATCCATTCACAAAATGTACTCCTGGATGCAGGGTCACCCGATATTAGTAATTTTATAGGGGTTTAACTTCAGTAGCTTAGTAGGAAATTCCCATTTGCCGAGAAAGATGTCGAAGTGATTTTCAGGCGAACATTCCAGAGCATGTTTAATATTTCTTCTGTGAGTACTGTGCGTGTACTATGTACGCTTTTTATAAGGAGTACTTTCGTTTCACGAATACTTACTAATCTATGAATCAAACTTCGATTTGGAAGTTCATTATCAGGGAATCTGTCTTGAAACACACTTCGCACATTATGTACACACATAAGAATCATAAATAAATATTCTTTGAACGCTTAGAATAGAATACCTGAATTGAGCCAAACTAACGCAATTAGTCGCTGTACTTATTACGCCGCCTAATGGATACCTAACATACTGTCATATAACACTCAAAGGCATGTCCGTACGTTCTTAGAGTTAAAGTGGTACTGACCTCCTTGCGGCTCCAGGGCGAGCTTTCAAGCGTGGAAACGAGACGAGAACTGCAGCGCTCGGCAAACTGCATGTGGTCCCGCGAAGGAAAAATCACCCAGTATTAGTGTAAATGGAGAGGGGGTTAGTAACAAACAAGTAGAATCTTAGACAAAAAGAGGTACATAAAAACCAGTATCTTACTACTGAAAAAATGATAGAATGAGCGCTATCGAAATGCGCCAAATGTTATTAAGACTTAATTATTTTATTTTCTTTGCTCTGAGTCTTCTACTTTTATAAGAAAGACATTTATTAATGTGATGTATTTTGATCAAAGATATACCTGTAAATAATTGCTACAAATTAAAATAATAATAATAATATAAATAAGACTTGTTCAATTATGGAGCCAATGGTCTAACTAGGCGTAGTGTACCGGCAATGCAGTAAAAGTGAAAATAGCAACTGTCGGAATTCGATCATAAGCACTGGAAATCCCCTTTAGTTTTAACTTCTCAAGCCATTATTAAAGCTGCACAATCGCCGAATAATTTCGCTAAAATAAGACGGCAAATTTAGACTTGTTTAAAAGCAGTTGCATAACCGATTATTTATCAACATTGCAAAATTTACAATTTTGAAGTTAGAATAGCTTCTGTTGTTTGTAAGTTTCGTTGAGGTACAAAAGCCCATCACTGTAAATAATAGTTTCTGAAAACATTAAGGTTGGTTTTTCCCTTCATCCATAGCTACAAAGCACCATAGCCATTTTCCAGAACGGCGAGCACTATTTTCTATAGCTTTTGAAAGTGCGGAGTGTAGGAAATAGCGAGGTGATATACGATATCTTCTACGACGCATCTTCGACTTCCCCATTAGAACGCAAATAGCAGCAGTTTGTTGTACGGATGCTTGCGTGTTTGAGACAACGCCGAAGAGTAATGTTCTTGCAGGTCGTTACTGTGGACGCCAGTCTTCTTTGTCCCTTGTCCCTGGAAGTAGGACTCCAAGGGAGATGTGATGGTAGACCATTACCGCTTTTCCATTCTCTACAATTATGCTTTGGTTTTCTTTTGTATCATAATGGTATTTTTCAGAATGTGGAAAGACTGGAAAACAACACTCGCCTATTCCATACGAATTCGGAGATAAATTTATATATTTATTTCCTTCAATTATAACACAATTAGCTACATTTAAAATTTTATTTCATTTTATAATTTTTCAATGTATGTATATTCCCTAGGAAATATTACAAAGACAGTCTAATTAGCCGGAGCCAAGGTTTTATTTTTAAATTCGTAAACTACCATTTTCGAATTTCCTTTTTCCACTTTAATTACAAATTTGGCAGTATTTTAATACAGTCATTACGATAGTATTTTGTACAAAACACGTTTCTAAAATAATAATAATAATTCATATTTTCTGTTTGCAAACTATGTTGCCTTGATCGGCGCCTTTATTCAGTAATTGTTTTTTTTTCCTCTGTTCTTTTGGACACACAATGGTCAGCTTCCACAATTTGTTACCGGAAGTCTTTTAGCCACTTTTAGGGATGATAGTTAAGAAAAGGACGCATGCACCCAGTAGAATAATAGTTTATAATTATTATAGATTTTGGGCGCATAACTACAAAGGTCATTAGCACCGGATAATTATCGTTTTACTATTATACATAGATATTTTATGTTTCCCTTTATTATTAGGTTTTAAAATATAAAACCAGTTCTAAAATGTATTATTTTTTCTAAAATATTATAGCAGAGTAGTGGCATTTCACATTTAGCGGCTTCATTTTTACCTAATCGTTTTGGGAACCTAAAAATAAACTTAAGTAGTTTTAGTGATAGATTAAGAAACTACTTTATTACCTTAGTAGATCGGATCTAAATATTGGGAACTGTGTTCCTTGGCAGATGTCGCTTATGTCCCTTTTAAACAAAATTGTTTAAAGCATTAAACGAGTTCGTTATGTCAAACTTAACATAAATGGCAATGGCCCATTTTAAAACAGGACTGAAAGTTGGCAATTGTCTAATCACGGCAGAAACATAACTTGACAGTTTTTAATTCATAAAACAATATACCAGTTTCTATCCAATATCACTCCACTTTGTTTTAATTGTTTTTATTGAAAAGATTACATGCGCAGTCTTACCTTGAACATGCCAATTGGTATTTGCATTCATTAATATTCTTTTTTCAGTGAATAATGAAAAGGGGCTAATATCTATGGTTGATAATTATCTAAGGTTAACTTTTATTTTAATTACAATAAAAATATAAGTAAAATTAATGATTCTCTCCGAAAATAATTGAGAATTCCCTAAACGATTTCCAAAATGCTATAATAAATTAAAATTGCTTTTATAAAGTTTCTACATGGATTAAGTCCTTCATTTTTATTATATATGCCTCTTTTTTATTCTCTGGACTATTATTATTGCACCACAAGGTGATTTAAATATCTGAAGGCGGGCGATTTTTGTAGACCTACTGCACATTTTAGAACACGTTTATATTTTCTAGCAAATTTTATACTTTTTCATATTCATTCCATAAAAGTACCTTAGTAAATTGCAAA